>CM059213.1:34603687-34788687 GCA_030347435.1 Clarias fuscus
ATAAATAAATGAATCACAAGACTTGAGGTCATGTCAAAATATATTGTAATATAAAAAATGAAGGCATCACTTCGTCCCGGTTTAACTAGCGCACTAGCATGTGTCCACATGCTTCAAGTCAACACAGTTATTAAATGTACACTTAAAATGTGCGATACATGATTCCCCTCCCCCTCCGTTCCTTTTTTTTTCTTTTCCAGACAACCTGAAAGATGGGTAGAATATGATAAAGAAGCCTAATCCCGATCCAACAGGGCTCTGGACGGCTATTGACCGTCGCGATACTGAAATGCTCATTTGCTGCCCCATAACCCTGAAATCTTATCGCTACACCAGCAAAATGAGAATTAGCCATGATAGCAACAAGGGTCTCATCTTTGTGAAGGCTTTTTGATAAACACAAAGATGGAGGTAAACACTCTCCTGGCCTGGGAGCAGCAGCTTGTTTTTTGAACCCTCGTACCGCGTCAAGGTGACAAGTCAAAGCGAGCTCTCAAATACGCTGGAAATGTCAAATACGCACGAGCCAAAAAAAAAAAAAAACCCCGCCAACACACAAGACGACTCCTTTACAACCTATCCGGTAAAATCAGGAACCAAATGGAACCACACCTAAACAACCTAAACGTTCTCAATGACCCACAGGCGTCCTGGCCGCGTGTTGTGTTTTCCACATCACGCTCAGTCATGTCCTGTTTCCTGCTCTCCCGAGGTCAAATCCAACAGGAAGGGGGTCATTTCCAAGCAGGAAACTCGTCAGTGTGTTCCCGGGTGATATCAGCATCACAGAGCTCGGAGATCTGAACCTCGATGCTGCCGTTTTGATTAGTTCAATGGGAAGGCCTGTAAATTTGAAGCTTAGCATGGCATGAAATGGATGCTGGAGAGCAAGGCTGGCTTCAAAGGAAAAAAAAAAAAAAAAAATCTATAAAGCTTCAGTAATTAATGGAACAAAGTCAGTGGTGACGCTTTGAAGCCGCTTTAAGGATGCTTTGAGTCCCAGGTACAATTTATTTTATAAATTAGCGACCAAGTTTTACTGAGCATCCTGCAGAAACACACCGCGGGTCTTCTGACGACCTCGACTGTCGCACCTGCTTCTTTTTTGCTTGCAAAACCCGACAACCTCATTCTGTTTTTGTTGGGTTTTTTCGGTCTAAAAAAATTCCTCACTTATATAAAAGGTACTGGTTTCTTTTTTGGCATGCAAATATTTTGCTGTCATTTTTAACTTTGTGTATTGACTGTATTCAAATAATAAAGTTAGAAATATATACACTATATACGGCAGGTCCCCAACATATGAACGAGTGCCAAAAAGTCCAATTTGTTCGAAGTCCAACAAACATAGTTTCACCTCGCTTCATTCTATCAATTATTTTCACTTTTGTCTCCATCGTTAGCGCTTCTCAGGAGTACCAGCTTAATCGCCGCTGCTTTTTGCGCCTGCTTCCGGACATTACGGCGGCCCAGAAATTCAAAAACAAAATCAGAAAAGCACACAACGACAAATCTGGAAACAAAATAGCAATTAAAATTCAATGGATAAGTCGAACAGCTAATCAGCACGAGTTTACAAATCTATAGGAGGTCCGTCTCACACACCACGGGTTCGCCTCCTCCATCCACGGTCCATCATTAGTTTTGCTGAGAAATGTGGAGATTCCTGATTTGCAAGAATTAAAACTTTGCCTCGTTAAGAACCCGTCCCAGGTGCTTCCTGAAGAGACGTCGCACGGCCGGTTTCACCGGTTTTCCAGATACACCACCTCAGGTATCAAACGTTCCTTCACGTGGCAGATTCACTCGTGGTGTCTTCAAAGACGGTTTCTCTGAATTTGAACTCGCACCCTTTTTTTTTTTTTTTATAGTTATAACCTTAAGCGCCGCCCAGGTCATGGATCACAGGCGTCCTGATGCATCTCCGGTGAGCGAGAATCCACGCAGAGTGTTGAAGAGCACAGCCGCCGCTTTCCCATGAGGCCTGTCAAACCCCCGTCCCGCCCTCCTGCTTCTGAGGATGTTAAGGTTACGTTATTGACGAGTAGTAATGATGGTCTTCTTGCACCCAAGATAGACGTTTTCAGGCTTAGCAAGATGATTGAGACACACACAGACACACAGACAGACACACACCTCCCTTGTGGCTTGTGATTGAGCTTATAACGATTCCAACAGGGGCTCTGGTTTGTTTTTCCACTCATCCCTCTAGACCGCAGAGGGACCTCGAAGTACGTCGAATCCAAACTATGCACGCGATAGGATTTTCCATAACCACATACACACACCTACCTCCCTTAGGTTCTTCCTCTTATCCACACACACACACACCTCTGCATTTGCAAATTACTGTGGTAAGGCCGTGCATATGAAAGCATACGTAAATTCAAATGAACTTCTGAACTCTCACACACACACATTGTCATTATGATCAAATCACACAATGTTAAATCCTTGACTCACGTCCACACAGCACTCTATCGATGCTGATACGAGTGAGATTCATCTCGACCGTAGTCCGAAATCCTGGTGCAATATTAATCTGTTGGATTTACTCTTGTGAAAGAGCAAACATCCACTCGGATTGCGCATCTACACCATCACCCACACTGATGCTCCTTTCTTTCCAAGATGTTTCTGTCGCTACGTCCGCTAGCTTACCGCAGGCTGCATACGGTAAACTTAGTCAAAATCTTTTATAATTGTGCTTTTGTTTATTTTTTTTGTAAATAAACAGGAACTAATTGCAGTAGGATCTAAAGTTGTAAGGAACTGAGGTTGTGTCGGACCTCGCGGCGTGCGCGATCAGTCAGAGAAGCCGCTCGTTTGGATTTGCCAGTTTGTCATGTCCAACCTACTTTGCATAAATTTGAGAACATCTCTGGTCAGACGTTGCACGCTGCTGAAACTTTAGCTCATCCGCTCGCAAAAAACGAGACACGGTTTGACCTTGTGATTTGTTACCTGACAGACATGAAGTTTAAAAGAAACAAATCAAAAACAAATCTACCAAAAAAATAAATAATTAATTAGACCAAGGTGACAAATGATTCTGGATGAGCCGCGTCCAACCGATCCAACGATCCGTGATGCTTCAGCTCCGCCCACAAATCCAAATTCCTCACTACAAGTATTGCAACACGAGTATTCCAGCCATTTAAATAACCATTTATGTAATAAGGACAAAAGAAATTCGACATGGAAATGTGCGTTAAAACCCTACAACGCTGCGCTCCGGCCTGCCGTCCGAACGTCTCTTCATGCTGGAGTGATGCAAGTGCCATTCGAGAACTGAACGGACCTCGTGAGACCCTGACGACTTGACCCCTGAGGAGAGAAAACGTGCGTTTCAAGACTTTTCAAGCGCTGATGCCGATAAGGTTTTTCCCAGACGTCCTTTAAAAAGCCTGAAAAACCAGCTAGCGTTGCGTCTGTGGTGTCCGTGTGCACGTCAACGTTCTACCCCCTGGGGTTTCCAGCTACGAGTACGTTTCTGTTCCTGATGCAAGTTCAGTGAAATTTATGTACATTTGCAAACATTTGTGTGCCTGTTGTAGGAAATACCGATTTACACAAAAGTAGTAGTTTATATACGAAGGCTGTTCAAGTCTTCAAGTGCTTGGACACCATCGCGTTAGAACGTTTACTCAGTACATGCTTGCATAAACAAAACGCTGGCCTCCCAGGAACTCCATTAATGGCCCAAGCAACTATAGAGCATGAACCGTACCGGGAATGTTTCAATAACTCCCATCTGAGTTCCTGTAATGTGCGAGTGGTGCTGGTGAAGGATTGTTGCGTACAGTTCCAAGATACAGATACGCGTCTCTTTCGGGTCAGGCGTTCCACTCGCTCAACGTCCACGGGAACGACTGCGGTGGGCTCCGAGCCACCTCGGCCGGGACTGGCGTTCATTTTTTTTTAAGAAGAGTAGCATTTTATTTACATTATTGTTATCACGTAAACAAAACTCATCACTATACGAGTCTGGTGAAAACCAAGAAAACCAAGACACACCCTGACACTCCTATAGCAAGTGTCCCCTGCTTACTGACGCCCCCCACACACACACACAAAAAAAAAACAGAGGGGATTAACATCCTGGGGTGTGTGTGTGTGTGTGTGTGTGTGTTTGCTGTAGTGGGCTTCCAGCCTTCATATTAAAACCCACCATCTGGAGCTCTGCATGAGGAAGCACAGCCGCTCCCTTAACACACACACACACACACACACACACACACACACACTACAGTCGGCCTGTATTGTATGACACATTCATATTATTTCAATACACAAAAAACGAAACTAAAATAAAATTTAAAAAACACAATATTGTGACACACACCACAATGAGATTTTTACAACACACACACACAAAGATCTGCTGCTCCACACGAGTGAATGAGTCACACCCAACCATCCACAAGGCAACGTGTTCAAACACACACACACACACACACACACACACACACACACACACACACACACACACCTTTAAACAAAGACTTACACTGCATCGTTATTGGCTCTTTGATCTGTTGCGATGTATCTAAATGTCTTCGCTTTTGTAAAATCTCCTCTGTGCTTCAGCAGAATGCCGGTATGTATCTCTTCCGCCTGCCTCACAAACCGCCCCAACACATCATTCATTTCAAACTGCCCCCATCCTGCCCCGCCCCTCCTGTCACCCCTCCTTCTCTGCTAAACCCACACTCTGTGCCTCCTGATTGGCTGAAACGTCTCACACCACACTTACAGCGCTCAGCCTTGACGAATGTTGCTTCACCCCACACACACACACACACACACACACACACACAAACAGAGAGTGTATTATGATGTGCCGGGGTTACTATAGGGGAAGTCATCAGGAGAGGATCAAGCAGCTGCAGTGACATCAGCGCAAATTCCTCTCAATCACACACACACACACACACACACACACACACACACACACACACACACTCATTTCCATTAAAATATGAATAAATGAAAAAAAAAAAAGGGGTTTAATAATATGTTATCTCATTAAATATTTTTACTTATTCAGGTCCTTTAATTTACTCGTTTTTAGCCCAGTTTTTTTTTTTAGCTCAGCATTTTCTAAATCTGTAGTTAGCGACGCCCTATAATTCATAGAAATCCATAATTACACCCCGAGGGGTTCAACAAGTTCCAGTTTAAAAATACTACAGACAGACACAAATACTACAAATATACGGATTCACACTGAGGAAATACGGAGAGGAAAAAAAAAAAAAAGATAGATAAATAGATGGATATAGATACCCGTCTATATTGCAGACGCTACTGACGCGCGCAGAGACACAGATCCGCGCAGGCGCTACTGACACCCTCAGACGCTCCCATCTCCCGCAGAGACACAGTCTGGGTCAGACGCTCCCGTCTCGCGCATAGACGTTACCGTCTCGCTTAGAGACACAGACGCAGTCAGACGCTGCAGACTCGGGCACTGACCCGCGCAGATGCTCAGACCCCAGCAGACTCAGACACAACAGACCCGCGAAGGCTTTACAAACTTAGACACAGACTCACACAGACACTAAAGAGACACTACAAAGTCACACAGGGACACAACAGACATTACAGACTCACACACAGATACTACAGACACTCATAAGCCAGTCCCCACTGCACAACAGCCAACAGCCTGTTTATACTTGATGCATGCCTTTATGTGCCCTGTAAACTTCCTGTTCATCAGGTTTCAAGTTGACTGTAAAACAAGAGGGCTTTTATATTAATCTGATCATCTCTCTCTCTCCCTCTCAAACCCTCTTCTGTTGTCATGATCTGCAGCTTAAACGGAAACCTCTGACTTTATTTACGGATGGAGAAATCCCAGAAGACTAATGAGCAAAAAGCGAAGCTTCGGTGGGTTCGAAGGCTTAACAAAAGACTGGAACATCACAATTTAAAAAGCAGATGTCTACTGAAGCGGTCCTACCCAGTGAGAAACCAGCGCCGTCTGAGGGAAATTCATCAGGAGCACCAGGAGACGAGTGTCCATTAAATGAAGACTGCAGTTACACAGCGTTGATGTTGTAGGTGCAGTGAAGAACGCACTTATGAAACCCTGAGAGTGAAAGCTGAGCGCCGCACGCGCTGACTCAGAGGGAAAGAACCCAAGTTGTGAATTTCCAGTTTGTGTTGCTTGAAAATGCAAGTGCTTGAGTTTAAAGGAGTTTAAGATGGAAACTTCGATACTTCTTGGCTTCTCGTCCTACTTTGCAACAGATAGTGTGTGTGTGTGTGTTTATGTAAATTAGACATGCATCAATAATAATTACAGTAACGACTAAAACATTTCGGCACAATTGTTATGGGAAAATAATCAACAGTGCCGAGGTGCGATCATCGGAGTTACTCTCTCCATCTTGATAGCACCAACCACATAACCTGATAAGTTTTCCGACAAATGCATATATATTTTTCTTCATACTTGCATTCAAGTTCCTGTAATGTTTTACGAAGACAAAAGACGCAACTCGTCATGTTACCAAGAAACCACACAAAGCACAAAGGAACTTCATCCGTCCTGTAGCTAGATGTCTGAAAGCACCTACGATGCTGGCACAAAGCCGCGGACTCCCTCCAAACAAGTAAAAAAACATCACCATAGCAACAATCAGATTAATTAATAAATAAATAAATAAATAGAACTGTGTATGTGTATCGTTCACCATCTTTTGTTACTATAGAAACGATAACATCTTAACGAGCTCGTTAATATAAACCTGTGATTACTGTTGCATTGCGGAAAGGCAATCAACACCTTCTAACGGAACAGAATTGATCAACTTAACATTGCTGTGATATAAATAAAAATTTCTTGTGCTTGGTGAATATAACGGTATAATACGAGGAGCGTTCGAGTCAAACTGGGACTTTCCCCTGTACAGTCCTGACCTCACTCCGGGCCATTTACACATTTGTTTCATACATTAAAAGGAGTTCCTGGGAGGCCGGCGTTTCAGACATGAAGCAGGCAGTCCAGTCCGATCGTGGCTCCCACATACCGAGAAATCTTTCTTCGTTGATGGTGTCCAAGCATTAGTGAAATGCTGGGATAATTAGTGTAGCAGGGGATTATATAGAGAAGTAAAAAGGCCATCAAAAGTCCCGGTTTGACTTGAACGACCCTTGTAGTAGGAGTAGCAATAATAATAATAATAACAATATTGCTATGGTTTCTGTTAGGATAAGTAAGAATACTGCAGGTTATAAGAACAGTTTCAGAATTCTGTCATTTTGGAAAGCTTTGGCACATACACTCAGTAAACACAGACACACCTTTGTGGAAAGAGCCATGGGAGTGTGATGAGTGGCCTCCTGACCCCAAGGTCAGTTTAAATAAACTGAGAAGTGAGTCTCCTAAGCAAGGAGTGAGTCCACACTTCCTCCGCAATAAACGCTACAAAGAGCAGACTTCCGGATCTGGTGTTGTGTAAAAGTTGTGTGTTGTGCTGGTGTTGTGGACCTTTCGAACCCTCAGTCTGTTCTGTTATCTCAGGAATATAAACGTTAGACGCAAGGCTGAACGCAATATTGACCTAGCCATGACACCCTGAGAAATCATGATGCATCATTTAACCGATTAGCAGGAAGTGAAACGTACCTAAAAATACATTCATCAACCTTATCGGCACTTCAGGATGATTCACGTCACAGCAGCTCGTCCAATCTCGATGAGGAATCCCATCTGCAAGGATCCCAGTGTAGTGTTTAACTCAAGATACAGGGACGACACAATTTGTTATGACATCTGATTCCAGGGTCTGTAAATACTTATTAATATTAACATTAATCACAGCAAACTTTCAGACACTTCCTTAAATGTACAACGACTGTTCAGCACTAGGCACTACGGCACTAGGTAATAGAGATGGGAAAGAAAAACAGATTCAGCTTATGAATCGCGATTCTTTTGCGTGCTGATTCATTATATGATTCATGTTTTTTTTTTTTATGATTTATTATATTTATAAGACTTTGGAGGCATTTGAGGTGGTAAAACATCGCCATTTCTTAATAGGATATTTATAAAGTCTTGATACTTGCAAATATAAAAAATTGCAATATTATATCTATATTCATTCAAAAAACATGGATTTGACATAAATCTGACTTCATGCTAAGAAATGTAAAGTTGGTTATGAAAAAAAAAAAAAAAAAAAAAGTAATATGTTTGTGAAAATCGTGCTTAAAGACAAGCGTGTATTACACGCCGAGCCGAATCCTATGATAGGAAAGTGCTGTTATTATTTTATTTATTTATTTTTAGACATTTTTGTCTGTCCAAAAAAGCACAAGCAACACAAACTCACTTCCTTTTTTTTTTTTTTTTAAAACCCCACATTTCCATCATTGTCTAATCACAACGCGCCCACACACACACACACACACACACACACACACACACACACACACACACACACACACACACACACACACTTCTCTCCAACTAAAATAGAATCAGTAACGATACTTCTCCTACCTTCTCCTAATGTGCGTTCGTCAGTCATTCTGCGCAGCAGTTCCACCTGCCTCTGTTTGCTCTCGACTTCCTGACGTGTTTGTTTAATTATTTCGAACAAGAGCTGCTACCCAGACAACCGACCAGTCACACTAAAGAAACAGAGTGTATTTTTAAATGTGTGCTAGAAAAGACACAAAGCTATATAGGAGAACAAATGTCAGTTCAGTCATGCAGCACAGTTATATATTATGAGATAGTTTAATAATTTTCTCAGCTGATGATTCTGTGTGTGTTCTCTATGTTTTAAAATGAAACATCCACACACACACACACACACACACACACACACACACACACACACACACACACACACACACACACGGGTGTTGTAAAGGCATATGATATACGATATATGGTTATGTTGACAGGAACTGAATTCAGGTTATACTGTAATTCTAAATCACATGATTGTATAAATGCGGCCGGCACAGCAGGTACTCCACGTCATCCAAATGTAATACAAACAAACACTATACGACAAGAAATATCTGTTGATCTGGAGATATTTATCAAAAGGTTGAGAAAGGAGTCTCGAGTTTTGTACGTCGTCAGCATGAAGGAGTATCACCACAACACGTGTTTTCTTCTGCTTCTTCTTTTTTAAAGGAGAAAGAATAGGGGTTGGTAAGCGTACGACTGTACATAGCTTAAATACTGTACATAATTAGCTTACTTTGAGAATGAGTTATTAGTTCCAGCAGAACAATTAAGAAGAGCGAAAGTGAAGCGAGATCTAAAAAGTAGAAGACTTGAAAAAGACGTTGTGAAAGATGTTGAAAAAAAGTTTATAGCAATAACCTAAATATGACACAAACTACAGCCGAAAATAACCCTCTAAAGTTAGATTGTACTGCAGGGATTAAACGGCCCTGTCCCCTCGGAGGCATAGTCGGGACAAGTCCTCTAAATGTGTGATGTGGTATTTAGTACCAAGACGTTACCATCCGATCATTCAGGTCGTGTAAATTGCGAGAAATAGCCGCTAAATATTCCACAAACCATTCTTACGTAATGTTTGTATTAAGGCTAGGGAACATTATGTTGCTGAAAGAGTCCACCACTGCCTGTTCATTGGGTAATAATGCGTTGGCATGGACGGGCTGTACTTGGTCAGCAACAATGTTTAGATAGGTGGAACATGTCAAAGTAACATGAACATGAATGACAGGATCCAAGGTTTACCGGTAAATCATTGCCCAGAGCATCACAATGCCTTCACCGGCTCACTGGTACCTAAGAAACAGATGTATGCACCTGGCTGTCCGCATCATCAGACCATCATTACTTTATTGCCGGTTCACCAGTTGTCCATCCTCGGGACACGCTTGGTATGTATTGTACCAACCACTGCATACTGATGTTATGTGATCTCCGCCCCCTCGTACAAACTGCCCATCTACATGATCTCTATCAAATATACAATATTGCAAAATAAATGTGTATCTTTTTTATGATTAAATGTTATATTGCTATTATAAATGAGCCCAGGTTATTTTGCAGGGCTTTAACGGGTAACACAAAAGATTTAAACAAAATACAAATGATCATTTTAACACTTTATACATGAACTAGGATAAGATTGAGATTTTTATTATAAAATAATGTAAAAAAAAACATACATGTATATCAAAACAGCTGCATAAACATTGAGGGTTGTTGTTTTTTTTTGTTTTTTTAATCGAACACATTTAGTTAATTAATGTGCCAAAAGAAATGCATCACCACATTTAATATGTCATTATTTCATTTAAGGTTTATGAAGGATGCTCATTATAACAGTAATATAATATTCGACCATAATAAAGAAGTACAAGTATGTTGTAAAACCTGAACCACCACACACGAGTTGCAGTTTTGGATTCAGCCTGACCAGGTCTTCCACACATCCCAATTTGCCAGTGGTCACAGGTGATTAAATCCTTGCACTTGCCTATTTTTTTTTCTTCCCTTTTTCCAACACATCGACTTGGAGACCTGACTATTCCCATCACGTGCTGCCCTGGATACACTGTATCTCTTTTAGTGGCTTTGATGTTATAAGAGTGACGAGTGTGCATTGATCTAAAACTTAAAAAGAAACTTCAGTGCACTCAGTGTGTTTGGTGTATTTGCACATACTGTATATACTGAAAGATAAAAACACATTTCTGATGTGGATATGTGAACATTCAGTCATTTTTTTTAAGGCAAAACAAAAAAATAAATAAACAACTAATCAGCCAATCCAAGAGCTTTACATCTGCTCCAATAATCAATCACTTACCTGATTAGAGATGAGTCGCAATTTAAATGTAAAATTATTATTATTATTATTATTATTATTTGATATTTGATAGCGTCATCACCGAACGAAAGGAATAAGAAACCCGTTTTTACTCACCACCTTCCTTAAACTCCAACACGTGGTAATAAACCAACACGCTTCTCCCACACGATGTGCTGTGTACGGGGATTTTTTTTTTTTTGCGGGTTGTTGAGGAAGGATGAAGTGTAAGACGCGCGGGTGAAACCAAACTGACAGTTTAGAAAAGCAGAAATAAACGCTTGTGCCGCCAAAAATGATAATAAAAACCGAAGCCGGGAATAATATATCGACAACACCACCAGCTAGCGGTCAGAGTGTGTATTGCAGCGAGCGCTCAGGATGGCTGCTGTTGAAATGAGCTCGTAATCATTTTTTTTTGTTTTGTTTGTTTTGTTTGAGCTCGTAATCATTTATACGTTTTACAAGTCGTGCTGTGACGTATGACGCATGTGCCGTGCGGAAAGGGGCGGTTCCACAGGAGGTTTTCTGATTGTGACGTCACCCAATAAGACGTCAGCGTACTACGGAAAAGTCTTTTGAACATTTAATAGATGGATATGTATTAGATAGATGGATAGATAGATACATACATACATACATACTTTATTGATCCCAAAGGAAGTTCCAGATATCCAGTAGCAATAGAGACAATAAGACAAAGGCAGGTTGTAGGCGTGACCTACATGCTGTATAACTTGCAGTACATGCATAATGTGAGACCAGAAGTTATTAGTGCAATGCTAAGAATAAAACAGTACAAGATATGTAAGAAGCATATAAATAAACAAGGGGACTAACAAGGCAAATAAAGTTAATTGCAGTGCAACCATGATGTGCAATTTTATGTGCAAATTGTGTTTATTGTGCAAACTACTGTATTGCACACAGATATCTGTCTGTAATTCAGGACATCCTAGTCAAAATGAACAGGGTTTTGACCAAAATGACATTCATCACATATCCATATAACTGTCATTTCAGATATGCACAACGGAATATACCCTACTGATCTGAAGGTCCCAGGTTCAAACCCCAGCACCAGCGAAACCAAGCTGCCGCTGTTTTGGGAGCTTGAGCAAGAAGGTCCTTAACCCTCAACTGAAATAATGAGTCATGAGTAATGAAATAAATAAGTCGCTCTGGATAAGGGCGTCTCCCAAATGGCATAAATCTAAATGTTGCTTTTCTTAGTACAAATTACGTCCCTTTTCTCGTTCGTTCTTTCGGTTTCTCATTACAGATATCTTTAATTCAGTTGTAGATCTATTGTAAATGTGCTGCGACGTACACTACTGGAAAGATTGACAACTGTCGTGTATGCTTTGCCCTTGTGAATAATCTTTCTCAATGAAATCGTTGAACTGCAAAAGTTTGAGTTTTATAAGCCTTTGCAAATTGATGTGCAGCAACAATTGCTTCTGTATTTCACCTGTATTTTCTGTGGAAGCAGCAAAGGCGCACTTAGTATTTACCTGCATGCTTTTTCCTTTTAGCTTCATTTTTGTTCAATAATGGCACGGTGAAAACGTTACATGCTGTTCATCTGAGGTCGTATTTGCCCAATACTGAGACCTTAATATGATCAGATGATTTTTTACCAAGTTTTTACAAAAAAATAAAAAATAAAAATAATATTTGTCTAAAGGTGAATTGCATTGAAAGTACCTTATATGCTCTTTTACAGATAAATATATATATATAGATATAATATTATATTATATTATATATACTGTATATAATTCTTAATATATTAAACATACAAACAATAAATTAACCATACTGTATCAGCAACATAACCAGGTTCAGTTTAGCCACACTTTGTCTGAGATTAGAGTATGTACCTGGATTAACCTTACTTGAGCTTTACTTTGATTTCACTTCCTGGACACTGGTTTGAGGAAATGTGTTAGTTCCTGTTCTAGAGTAGCTATGGATCATCTGTAAATGTTTAGATTTCACTGTTACAGAAAATAACACACACACACACACACACACACACACACACACACACACACACACACACACACACACAAACACACCAAGAGATGCAATATATACTTAATAAATATACCTAACCTAGCTTATATCTATTCGATCAATTCATTCCTCCTCGGCAGTTACTTAATCCTGGTTAGTGGGATGGTGAACCCAAACACATGGGAAAACGTGATGTTAGATGAAAAAAAAAAAAACAGAACCAGTCCATCAGAGTTGTGTGGGAACCATGCGCGTACACACACACACACACACACACACACACACACACACACATTCACACCTAAAGGCAATCCACTTACCTGCATGTTTTTTTTTTACAGACATGAGGAAACCTGGAGAACAAGGGAAAACGCAGAGTTGAATCCAGGACCCTGGAGCTGTAAGACGCACGCCAGCACTACTTGCTGTATGAAGTACCTGGATTAACATCAAACGGGGTTTGTTTGTTCACACCTGAGGCATCAAGATAATCTGATTTCATTGTTTCATGTCTCATTTTTATATATTACCGTACTTTATTTCAAATAAATAATAAAATATACAAAATGAATTCTTGCTTGGAAAAGTAAGTAGGAAAGAAAAACAAAAATAGATGTATTTTACATTATGATATTAATCCTACACAAATGTACAGAGTTACTGATCGGAAGATCGGCGGTTCGATTCCCAGCTCAGCCAGGTTGCCATTGTTGGGCCCTTGAGCAAGGCCCTTAACCCTAACTACTCCAGGGGCGCTGTACCATGGCTGACCCTGCGCTCTGACCCCAGTTACGCTGGGATATGCGAAGAAGGAATTTCACTGTGCTGTAATGTATATGTGAAAAAATAAAGGCTTTACTTACTTACTTACTTACTTAGTATACTGGTAATGATTACAAAATATATTTGTGAAGTCATTCTGCCCTCTAGTGTTTTTCCTTGGTAATTACATCACCTTTTCATTCAACTGTTTTGATGCAAGGTCAAGGGACATTTTCTACACAGCTGTTTCAATGAACTTTCATAACTGTTGACTTTTTCAGCAAAACTTGTATTTTATTACAAAATTTACTGTTCAAACATATTTTTTATTTGTGTATTAAGTTTACCTAAACCAGTCCCAAGTCGAAAAGTTATCCACTGTGTCCTAAACAGACCAGGAGTTATTAAAGTCTAGTATAATATAGCATATAATACGTATAAATAAAGAATAATAAATAAAACCTTATACTATTTATGTTTTTGATGGAGTAAGGATGATCCCAAGGGCCACAGGTTCCAAGATTGCTTCAGTTACTCAGGCATAGTCTCACCTACGTTATGTGGCAATAAATAAAAGTCAGCTGATGACCTGAATGTACTGAATGATCCGTTTATCACATCTATGTAGTTTTTTGTCCCTGATGGCATAGGTATACTCCAGGACTCAATTTGTAAAAGACTGGTTCTGGGAGCATGAAGAATAATTTTCACATGAACTGGCCACCACATTGTGTGCTGTTAATCAAACATAAAGGTTGTTGTTGTTAGTGTTTCAGTTACTCCCATCAAGGCGTTGCCACGGTAGACCATCAAATCCAGACACTTGGCACAGGTTTCATGCCAGAAGACAAGAAGTTATCAAGTTGTTAATGGTTTTAAAAATGGAGTGTGTAAAAAGGAGTGCAATAAACATGTTGCGCTTAAATTTCAATATTTTTTATGCTATAGTTTAGCAATGTGTTTACAAAATAAACAAACAAATGAGCAAATAAGCTCTAAATGTGGTGAAAATTTCGCTTAAGGCGAAAATTCGTATGCGAAATGCATTTTCCAGTGGAAAGAATGTAAATGCATCTAATCTGTTCCAGCCACCAAAAAATATTACCAATACTACCAATTTTCAACACTATTATCATATTTTGCCTTTAAAAACAATCAAACATTTAGAAAAGTGAAAGTGGCTTCCTTTTCTTCTTGCTACCATCCTTGCTACCATTCTCAGGACCCATGGTGCTAAATCTAGCAGAAAATGCGAAATAAAGCCTCACAAAAAATATAAAAACTCCCTTCGCTTGGCTTTCCACTGAAGCGGATAAGTTTTGAACGACTCGCGGATGTACCCGCAACTTAGCCAGCGTTCGGGCCCTTCGCTTGTATGCCAATAAGTCTTTGTATGCCAAATTCCTTGCAAAATCTTTCAAGGAAAAGTTTGTATTGCACTACAAAGTTTCGCCTTAAGAATGAATGAAGTTTGTTTGCCGATGTTCTGCTGTAGTTGGATTTGTGTTTCAGCAGAACATCTCTTTCTTAAGGAATGTATATGCTAAACGTACAAAGATTTGTTATGTAAATCTCTAATTTAAAAAAAGTATTTTATTCTCTCTAACACACACAGCTATAAAAGTGCAAAAACTACAGAAAAGTGAGTACTAGGTTATGAATAAAAAGGGTTTGACTTCGGACAATTATAAAAAATATTACATTATACTCCATTCTTATGAGTTTGTGTTTTTTATATATATATATATATATGTATGTATGTATGTGTGTGTGTGTCTGTGTGTATACAGGTATTCACTTGTCCTGAGGTAATGTCATGAAAACGACGTCATTAAAACAGAAAAATCCGCGCGCGCTAAAATGGTTAATAATGGCGGCGCGAGGCTTTGGGCGCGCGGCCGTAGCGGGAAACCATGATCAATCGGGTGTTACAGTGAAGGGTGGTCCGTGTTGCGTTTGAGCCACGCCCCCTCTCGTCTTTCCCTAGTACTAAACGCTCCCTGACGTAAGGGCGCGCGAGACAGGCTAGCAACAGTTGCCTCGAGACCCCCGCGCTCGCGCACCATAGCGACTGTAGTCGTGGAGACCGTTTCTTACCAACAGCGGCGGAGAGCAGCAACAGCAGCAGCAGCAGCGGCGGAAACTGGAATCGGAGCTCGAAAGTGTGTGTGTGAGAGAGAGAGAGAGAGAGAGAGAGTGTGTGTTTGTGTGAGAGAAGAAAAGAAACAAGAAAACGCCAGGAAAGCTGCGAAACACACGAGGTGAATCTTGTTCTTGTCGAAATCTGCACTAGTGAGCTAATTAGCCAAGTTAGCTTGCTTTCACTAACTTCACCCGAGCGCTCTGTATGTGTCAAAGTCGAATGCGTTGTCCTTTATTTCTCTCTTTTCTTTCTCGGCGCGTGTGTGTATATATGTATATATTTAATATTTAATATTTTTTCCAAACTTGTTGTGTTGTTGTTGGTCCTTGTTTTAACTTGTCTAAGCTAGCAGGTTCCGTGCTAGCCGGCGGTGGCTCCTCTCGTTAGCCGAACAGCTAGTTTAAACTAGCATTAAACTAAGCCTGAATCCCAACCAGAGCCTGGGCACTAGATTATATCACTAGATTATACAATTAATCGTGTTCTGTGTCTTTAAATCGATGCATTGGTGCACTTTCGTAAGCGAGCGCTCACATTATGGTTTTTTGATGGGGGGGGGGGGTATAATGACTCCTTAACTTAAACACCGGTGTAAGATCTGCTTTCTCAACGTCTTGTACACTTCCTGGATTAATATGATGATTTTCAACAGTAGTAAGTGTGCAGGGGAGAAAGTAGACACGCTGAAGTGTTTCCCGGCGCAACAGGTTATTTTAAAGCCGAGGCGGATGTGAAGGAGAAGAGAAGGAGGCAGGTTTCTGCTTTGTGATCATCTTGTGGGGTTTTTAAGTGCAAAGCTGACTGAGGGGAAATGTTTCTAAAGGTCCCTCTGATCATCCTGAGGTTTATATTTGCCTTGAGATGCGGTTGAAAGATGAGATGAAGAGCTTTAACTTCAAGATTATGTGATGAATTAACACAATCTGCTTAGGTTGTGTGTGTTAGCTGTGCGTTTTAACAGAACAATTTTGTTCTAGTGCTCGATTTTATCTATCTTAATTTTTGTACATGATGTTGTAACAATACATGCATAAACGTATGCTAACCTTTTCACGGTTAAATATTTGTGTTCTGAGAGATTTGATTCAGGTCAGGGTTCCAGAGCGACTTCGCAGTAAAGCTGGAGACAGGAGGGGGGAAAAAAAGTAAAGAAAGCTGAAGTGTTTCCCAGAAGCAACAGGTTGTCTTAAAGCCAGAGTGATCTTTAAAGAAGGACTGGACCGGGTTTATTTATTTATTTATTTTTTTGTGGCTTTCAAGCTCAAACCTTTTCCTGTTGGTCTTTTGCTTTGGGTTCGATTTGCTGTCCTTTTTTGATCAGATCGGTTTTAAAGCGTGAGCTGACAGCCGCAATGTGAAAATCTGACTGAGTTACAGTAGTGTGTTAACCCAAATCAACACCGTTTACTTGGGTTTGGTTCCATCTAGGATCATGTTTAATCTCAGAGGAGTGTATGTATGCGTTGATCCAGAGGTGATCGAGATCAGTCTTATTTCGGTTATAGAAAAATCTGCTTCATATAAGTTTCTTCTTGTCTCTTGTGTGTGTGAACGAGAATGAGGATAATTCTTAACTACAATACATTATGTTTAATGTGCAATATTCAAATGGTGGATGCACGCACCATTGTATGTATGCATGTTAAAAATCCTCCATGCATCACAGCTTGATTTATTTCCCAACGCCAGATTTTGGCTCAATTTCTGAGAATAAAATCGATTTTAAGTACCTTCTATTAAAAACTGGACGATTTTCGTCATTGTGCCATCTGAGGTACATCTGCCTCCAGGAGTGTCCCGAATCAGCACTCGCTATTAGTTAAAAAAAATTTTTTTATATATATATACATTTTTTTTTTTTAAGCACGGTTTGTGCACCAACCTCAATGTACTTTTTTCACGGCTCACCGATCGAAAATTATTTTCCCGTAATGAACAGTAAACATAGTTTTCTATAATTTTGCCTGTACCTCTAGTCATTCATTTTCTTTTCTTACAAGAAAATATGACGCATAATGTATAAAAATTCTTCACGCATCACAGTTACACGAGAGCCTGCATGAAATTGGGACAGGAATGATTTTCTTTTCCATTATTTTATTTAGGTTTTATCTGGGCGTGTGCTCAGTGTCCGTGTGCATGATTGAGCGTGAGAACGGGGATACTTGTGTCGGTACTCGGTGATACTGCTTTGAATACTTGGTAATCAACCAAGGGTATGAAAGAATGTGTTCATGTTTCTGTGTTGGTGCGGAACAACAAAATGAGGAAAAAGTTGTCGTTTTCTGTCGTTGGCGACTTTTTTTCGTTTCTCACAGATAACGCAACCTGGTGTTTACTGCATGCTTGAATGGAGACAGTTTCGTCGGAGCTGTTTCAGGCCGTGAAGATTTTCCAAAATTAGGGTTGTTCACATCTGGACACCGGTTTGTCCTGCAGAAAAAAATTATAACTCGAATGTTCATAAGTCAGGGACTTGCTGTACAGGCTTAAAGTAAATGAACCTTTAAAAAAAAAAAAAATTAAACAAGTAAATGAACAGGATATCAGCTGCTTAGAAAACTTCCACTTTCTATCTTGACATTCCATGCAAAACAAAATTGCTTAGCTCGGCAGGTTTTTTTTTTTTTTTTTTTGGTTCCCTTTTTAGACAGCACTTTACTTTCCTCTAATGATTAACTCGGCTCCCTTGCGAGGGCTCTGCTTTAAGACAAGTGTGCCCTTATTCTGGATATCCAGACAAGGTTACATAACTCTGCTCCCTTGACAATTTTTTTTTGGGGGGGGAGAACTGCCAAATTTCAGTCTGCTCTAAAATCGTGATGAAGATAAAGAGCCGTGGAGTTAACACGCTATAAAACTTTAACGTCGACCCTCTTGTATGTAGAGAGGGCTCATGAGTTTATTATAAGAACCACCATTATTGCTCCACCGGTGACATTTTCTCCCGAGATAATCATCTTTGACTCCAAGCAGCAATGCCAGCGCAGATTAAATTACGCATTATGCTTCGCGCGCAGATCTGACAGGCTCGCGGGGAAACCTGTTGGGCGTCCACATCCGTGACAACGGTTCGAGCCCGCTCATCCGAGCCACGTCAATTTTTTTTTTTTTTTTTTTTTTTTTTACCGCTCAAGTTACACCTGAGCGGCGGAAAGTGCCTTAATGAGCGCTGCTTGTGACAATGGCTCACGGGCCAGGTGTCGCCTCCGACTCGCTATTGATCCCTCTTTATCAGCGAGCAGCCATGCCTCTGAAAGCCGCACCGATAATGAGGGTAATTGCCGTGCTGAGAGGGAAAAAGAGAGAGAGTCAGGCTAATGAGACGCTGTGGTCCTCTCTCCCTCTGCCCAGCTCTCTCTCCTCTGGGCCGCTAATCACGTTAGGACAGCTCTGATCCGCTCATTAACGAGAGGCTCCGGCTGTCAGAGAGATCGCTCTCCAGGGCCGAGGGAGCTGACTGAGGACAAGTTTTTTTTCGTCTGTGTGTCAGGTGTGCCGGTGATTTCTGGATCGCTGGAGCAGAAAACTTACTCCCGGTTCTAAACGAGTCTCCCCTGACATGTGACGCGGCGCCCGGCTAATGTTGTCACAGGTGTACTTCCAGTCGAGATCGGCCGTCTCCACCCTGACCCCCTCCCCGTCGAGGACTGAATGATTCATGGAGTCAGAGTTAATTATTGATGGGGTCAGACACACTCATCCTAGCCAAACTCGCGTCCAGTTGAAGGGTGGAACGAGACGCCGCTTCGGACGTTACATCATTTTCAAACCCTCCGTGTCCCGATTGAGGGTTCCTGGAGTCTGAAAAGAGTTAATCAGTTATCGATCATGTAAGGAATTAAACACGGCTCCTGGTGGAGAATAATCAGCGATGGAGTAGTGTGACGAAGTGGGGTCACCGGGGTACAGCGCTGAAGTTGGATATTTTCCTAGAAAAGCATCTCATAAAGTGTTTTCGGTGATTGGAAAGTTAATATCGCTTTCTATCTGGCATGAAAGTACATGCGTTAGGTTTTTTTATTATAGAAACGGTTGTGTATTTACAGAAAATGCGCCCATCGATCCTTCCAGATAAGAGAAACTTTAAATGAAGAAATAACAAACTGTGTTAATCAGGCTTGTTTTTGGCCACCATGAGCCCTCCAGATCTGCTTCAGTCTCCGCCTCCTCCTTCTTGTACAGATTTTTCACATCACATTCATCCTGAAGTTTCTCTTTCTTTTTCTCTTTATTCCTAAAAAAATAAAAAAAAATAATCTTGGACGTGGCGGAGTCCTCCTGAATGAGACACCACCCGCTGAGACAGTACAAATGTTTCGTCATAGGATAAAGGTGACGTCTGTTGAGTCAGAAAAACTTTGTCCCATTTACGGCTCCAGCTAATGACTGTCCTGATAATCTCTTTTATTATTGAAACAAATGATAAATTATTTGGTTATGAATCATGTAATTACTCAGAGGCTCTTGTGTAGCTAACTTGAGGTTTGTTTTATGTGCTAAAAACGACAATGAAAATCAATACTTCTTTAAAAATAAAGCTTTTAATGAGTTTCATTGCCAAGTAAAAATTCCATCTTTTTTTAAACAAAGTAGCAGCAATAAAATGTAACAGTTGCTTAAAGTTTTAAAGATGGCTGTGAGGTGTGTAAAACAAAACAAAAAAAAAAGTTTTGAGATCAGCACTGCTACACACTCAAAATCGCAGCTTCTGATTGATTTATTTTTTTTTCCTAACATGAGAAAATGGATAAAAATGATTTTTATTGTTTTAACCTGCGTGATGAGACACCTGCATGAGGCATTTTTGTGGCGTGAAGGTTTTGCCATCACATCGTTTTTCACTTCACCCCGGTAGGCGGTAATGCCTACAAGTCAGTGCAACTAATCGGCAACTAATTTGGTCATTAAATTTAATTGACTACTTTCATCATTTGTTTGTACCCTTGTCCCATTTGGAAAAGAAGGATTTCCAATTACTCCATAATTTTCCAGTTAGAAAAGGAGGTGCTGTAAAACGAGCAGTGACATGTGATGAAGTTCAGGCCCGTGTTGTGATCGGTTCTGAACAAGTTTTAAAGCTTTTTGTTTTAAGACTGTCTTCAGTCCATAATCTGTCACTACTCAATTTGTAATTCATTTCCTTTCGTTAATTGTACAATCATCGTTCAAATAGAGTAATCCTATTTATTTATTTATTTATTTATTTTATTTTATTAATAAAAAAATATTGCGGATAATTTTAGGTTGCTAATTATTCGTGTATTTAAAGAAGAGATTAGAGTCAAAGCCTCGGGCGAGCTCCGAATCATTTGCTCACTTGTTTTGACAGAAGTTTCTGAATCGGGCTGCGAAGTCTGAATCAGCCTTGTTAATTCCGTCCCACACGCCCAGCTCGAAAGAAAATAAAGGAACGGGAACGAAAGTGCACGCCAGCCGAAGCAGAACAGCTGCCGTGTTTACATGGCAACTCGATACACAAATACTGGCTGAGTAACGGAAAGACCGGGGCTGCCCTCAGGCCTTTGGCCTCCAGATTTTAAAACTGTTTTTTTTTTTCCCCCCCCTCCCCCTTTTATTTTTAAAAGCAGTCATCCTTTTTCCTTCTGCCAGGCACGTGGAGCCGTGGCATGCACAGGCAGGTCAGAGGGCAAAGGTGTGTGTATGGTGAGACGGCGGAGATGGCGAATCTGTCGAATCTGTCGTGCAGAAGCCGGATCCATCTTTTATTCCCGTAATCCCGAGGCTGAGCACTTTCGTCTCCTTTAATCCACTCTGAATCAAAAGCCTTCGATACGTCGTTCAGCACCGTGGAATTTATCGCCGCTCGCCGAATATAAAACTCCCTGCCGAAGAATGACGAGGCTCATTTAGTCAGAGCGCGGTACGCAGAACGATAACATCGAAATAACGAGGGTGTAACCTCGAACTTTCAGTCTCACCCTCTCACCTGCTCACAAAACCATTAGCAGTCGTGTTCTCGCAATTTGTACATTTATTTACTGGAAGTCCCAGCTTGTTTATGTCTGGTCTTGGGGTTTGCTTTGCTCAGCAATATGAGTGATGTTAAAAAAAAAAACATCACTCATATGTCGTGTAAAACATATGGCACGACATGTATAGTGTATGTTTGTTGTATCCCAGTATGTAATATCTTAAACAGTATAAAATAACAAGTAAATTGCCTTGATAAAGTGAAGTAGAATACAATGGGTCTGAAAGTCTGCCAGTGAAGGGGTTTGACCACACGACCTTCTGACCTGTAACTCAAAGCCACCGCAACTAGATTACGTTAATTAACTTGCACAAAAAGATCAATCCAAGCCAGGACCTTTAAATAGGACTTTTTGTATACAGTGTAGGAAGACTTATTGAACACAAAATGTATGCATAATCAGTCTGTTCTGGCTCCTTATTCATGTTTGTTTATTTGCTTTTTGAGTCTGATATGTTTGAAGGTTGTAAGTCTGATTTTCACGGTCGGAAATCGGAAGATACCTAACAAATCGTTTCAATCCGCTCCCTCTCGTTTAATTGTCCGAGGCGTCACGTCACTATCTACAGGTGCGGGGTTCAGCTGTATTTGACCACAGCGCAAGGTCTGTGATTGTGGCGTCGACATCGGGGTCGACTGTAACCCTACACCGCGGCGAGTTTTGAACAGAGCTCAGATCTCAGACTGACAGCTGCACCGAGTTCCCCTAGGTGTACACATATGTGTGTGTGTGTGTGAGTGAGTGTGTGTGCGCATTGGGAACGCCTGATATGGCTCTCTATGACATCTTTAGCCATGTATGCATGTGCACTATGGCCGTATTTAGCCCAGTCTGTAACACCACTCGTCCTCAGCTGGCTTACCGCCGTCTGCCGAAATATTTCCTTGTTGTTGAGTCAAATCGAGTCTATTCACTCTGGGACATTAAAGCTCTGTCTGATTTATTTATTTATTTATTTATTTATTCATTTATTTTTTTGAAAGCTCTGAGCTGTAGAATCGACTCCTAGCACTTTGCTCAATATCTACTAAATGTTTACATAAACAATATTTCTTTAACATAATTGCACACAATCTGTGAAAAGAAAACTAATGTTGCTGCTACAACAATATTCTCACTTTTCGTTTAATTTATTACTATATGCATCTATTTATTTAACCTTTTTTCTACTTTTTGTTTCAGCTATTAGGCAGCATCAGTGTTTTCACAGTTTATATTTATTTACATGTATTTCGTACAGATGTTTACACACCATCCCTTAAATTGCACCCTGGGAATAAATAAAGTTTTTTTTTTTTTTTTTTTCTTTAATTGAATTGAATTGGGTTTGGGTCAGACCTTTCCATCTTTTTTCCAGATAAATCGCGCCTTCTGTGTTTGGCCGAGTTCAGTCTCGTGTACGATCGGTTCGATGCTTTACTACGTGTAAAACGACGAGCCAATCAGTACGCCTTTCTCAGCCAAAGTCAAGTCTGAAGTGAAGACGGGATTGAGAGAGCTGTTTGTTCTCACAGAGGAAGCAAAATTCCTTCCTAGAAACTCATCATATCATGTAATGTTACCCCCACGTGGGGCAAAAATGTGCAGCAAGAATGTGTATCCCAAAAAAAAAAAAAAGAGAGAGCGTGAGGGAAACGATCAGATCAAGTGTTTAAATGTCCAATGTTTACCTTCTGAGCTGATGATCATATGTTTACACCAGACTGTTTTGAGTGAAATGTTTAACGATTATTTATTTCTTCATGTATTACTTGCTTTATATCTTAATCACTCAGCATTCAAGTCCCTGTGTATGTTGTTGCTATTGGGGGGAAGGGAAAAAAAGAGGGGGGCGTATGTCAACGCTTTCTGACCAATCCGAATCCAGCGTCGCTGTGATCGAACGTCGTAAATGTAAAAGGATACATCTACGGTATATCGTAGAACGCATTTGCGTCACATGGCTAGCTGCACTATTAGGATGGCTCTGGATATGGGTGTGAGGAAAAACTGGCACTTCAAAGCGTGCGTGCGTGTTATCAGGAGCACGAGGTGTTTGTTTGAGGTGAGACTGTGGAAACGGCTGCTCTCAGCTCAGACACCGAGACGGAGCGAGAGGACGAGGCGAGGTGCTGATTTATAGTTTCAGTCGCCCATAATACATTAAACACCTGTAGCTTTGTGGGCTGATATGAATCAATCCTCGCTTGTGGCCTTGTGAGTGGGATCCAGCCGTGATTCATCTCTCTCTCTCTCTCTCTCTCTCAAGACAAGCTTTAAACATGCTTCAGCAACAGGTAAAAACATGCCAGGGAAGGAAAATGTTTTTCCCGCACAGACTCACCCTGGCTGCAACCTCCCCTCATCAGCGCGTTCTTTACATTCCACCTTGTTTGTATCATAGCTACACAACAGCTAATTAAATTTCCTGCCACTACCAGCACACCAAGGCCCGTAGATTTGCATGACAATAGTTAATCTCTCTCTCTCTCTCTCTCTCTCTCTCTCTCTCATTTCATAGTGTTTGGACATGGGCTCTATAGACAGCTCCTTTACACAAATTTTACATTGAATTATTAGTCACATGTACTGTACAGCACAGGGATACTGCATATCCCAGTCAGGAAGCTGGAGTCAGAGCGCAGCGTCAGCCAAAATACAGCGCCCCCCTGGAGTGGCAGCTTGATGGTGCTGGGCCTCGAACCCCCGCCCCTCCAATCAGTAACCCAAAACTTTAACCGGTTTGGCCACCACTGCTTTACAGGTTGTCCCCGATTTAGTCGAGTTCTGTTTCGGGAGCATGTTAATCCAATTTGCTCTCAAGTTCGACAAAATATAATGTATAGTAAGAATGCAAGACTTATTAAAAAAAAAATGTATTTAAAAAAAAAAAGTAAATTAATTACATCTGTCCCTGATGAGTAAAGCCGAAGAAAAACTCCAGAGATAAGAGAAACCTTGAGAGGAACCAGACTCGACAGGGAACCCGTCCTAATTCGTGTGGTATCAGACAGCAGGGAGTGATTTGCAGTCTTTAGAAGGCTGGCAGTTGGTGCGATAATCCATGTATTTGGAAACACACAGTTTATGTGTTAAACTTGATGTACTAACGTGACCGAAGAGGGAATTAGCTGCTAACAGACTAGCTGCAGAGTCTGTAGGATCTATAACTCCGAGCATGTGCTCTGGGCATTCACATTCTGCCGAGTGGATCACTGACAAGCTCTCGAACATAATTCGTTCATTTAAACGGTTAGAGTGCCTCTTTTTTTCCCGAAATATCTATGCAGTTAATCATATCTCTTACCTTTTATTATTTTTTTATACACTTCAGTTTAAGATGCTTACATTCAGTGAGTCAAAGTTCCCCTCGAGTAAAATTGATAACAGGAAAACTATTTATTTATTTATTTATTTATTTATTTTTGCTTTCCACTCTACCCCTGTAAAGACCTCGGTGTCGTTAACGCGTCCGAGCGACGCATGGAATACGGTAACCTCATTACACCGCAGGCCCGAGGTCACTAGTTCACTCCTTTCAGTTCCTGCATTAAGCACCCGGACTAATGCAGAGAGTGCTTTCCTCCGCCCATACCGACATCCTGTGCATTTATCCTCAGCCCTCGAGGGCCATGTGTTTGCAGATTCGTCTCCTTCGCCTATGAATGCCCATTCAGGCCACATCCAGAGTCTGAATAGACGGGGAAGTGCCTGTTGTTGATTCGCACCCCGAGCGACTCCCACTCCACAGCAATTGTTATCACGCTATTGTAGAGGAACGCGTCAGGAGAACGGGCTTTAGACGCAGGGCAAAGCTGTCATCACGGCAGGGTGGAACTCGTACCTCGCTGTCTGTTTGGATTCGACTTCACTGTAGTTTATTTAAAAAGCCTCCAAGGCTGTCGTACGTTCTCATATAAATGATCTCACAAACGTCTAGCACTAGAGCGAGTTAAACATGAGAGATTTCCTTTGGAGGATTTTATCTCCAGAGCTTAATTCTTCTCAGCTTTATTTTTAATTTTTATTTTGTTTGGTTTGTATCTTTTTATTTATTCATTTTTTTTTTTTTAAGTTGTCCACACCCATCATGAGTCGTATCTCCTAAACAACGTTCATTCTCATTATCACTCCGACATGATAAGTGTATTGATAAGAGACAGCATTTCGGTATCTTTCGCACACACGATAAAGATGATATCCCTTGGAAGTGATTGCTCGTACATGTGGGGTTGTGTAACAGGTGGTGTGTTTATTTATTTTATTTTTATCCTGTTTGATTGCTAATGCATAACAAAAATGCAATTCTGAATTTTTTGGATAGTTATCTGACAAACACAAGCAGTACGTTAAATCCACGAGGTGAAAAAGTGAACATCAAACACATGATCAACAATCAGCTCTGCTACTTAAATTAATCCCATCAATTGAAAAGAGGCAGACGCCCCTTTTATCTTAAAAAAAAAAAAAAAAAAACTCTGGCTTATCAGATACATACGTGTCTATACGTACATCACCTTTGTTTCCTCAGAGGACAAGTCATCATTAAAAAAAAAAAAAAAAAAAAGGAACCTGGAGGAAATGTTCTGTTCAAACATTCCAGCTATTGTGGCTTTTTCCTGTATGTATTAAATGAGAAATGTTTGTAAGCCGTAATAGAAATAAAAAAAATATATATTTGGTGCCTTTTGTAGTGCGCGTGTATGAGGAGTAGGAAGCCAGTCTGGGATTTTTTTTTTTTTTCCCCTCCTCTCTCTGGGTTGACACTCATGGTTACCATGGAAACAGCTGTAAATAATGTCGTCATGCTTCTTTGCCCAGCACGTTCCAGAGAAATTCCCAGCTTTCAAGATTTTAACAGCGAGTCATGCTACGACTCACAAGTTTATGGGTCTCTCCAGCGCTGGAAGTGTTTTCCAGCTGGTCCACAAACATGTACAGTTTAACCGTTATTACAGTAACCTATTTCACCCCTCATTTAAAAAAAAAAAACTCATGTGGATCACCATGGATTGGTGCAAGGCATTCACAGAGGGCGTTTTCACATCAGAAACATCGGGATTGTCGTCTCACCCCAGAGAATGGTTGAGTCTGAAGTTTACTGGCTTATTTTGATCAGTGAGAAAACGATCGTTCCAGGCTCTGGAGTACCTTAGTCGGGCACAGTTGGAATCAAATATGGAAGCCAGTCGTACCTGAACACGGAAGTAGATCGTCATCCGCGCCGTCAGGCTCCTTTGAAACCTCAGCAAAAAGAAACATACAACGTGGTGAGGAGGGGGAGCAGTCATTTCTGCACACGGTGCGAATCAATCGTGCCTAGTGTGGCACCACACTGATCTCTAGAGCACAAACTCATTATGTCGTGCACAAGTATTCACCCCCTTAAACTCCTGTTTATTGGAATCAATATATTTTATGAAAGTATTCACAACATCCCAGGTGTATTCCAACTTTGTACCTGAGGTTCAGGATAAGTGGTATACACGATGGGTGTATGGAAGGAAAATGTTCCCCCTTACTTCAAAAGTATAGGGTGTAGATTTGTGACGTATAGTCACAGTGAAGTCCGGAAAAAAAAATTCCAAAGTAGTCAACTTTGTATACGTCTGCCGCTTACATGCTGAAGAAGCACATGTACGCGTTTGTTTTCTCTAAAGTTAATCGTATAATTACCGTCAAGAACGTCCACAACCGTATGTTAAGTGTTATGACCTCCGAAATCACATGCCCTGAATTTCGCAAACAGTGTCCACACCCATTAAAGGCAGGTACATTCAATGAAACAGTCACTACTGTTATGTAAGAACAGGGACCATTTCAACATTATATTCGAGTAAACAAAAACACTCATGGTCTGATGAGGCGAGACACCCGGTCAAGTAGACACGTACGTTCGTTTTCCACTGCCTGTTGTGCAAGGTACTCCCCATGGATCGGACGTAGGCCTGCTTTTATTTATTATTATAATTTTTTTTTTTGTTTGCATGCCATGTTTTAAATTGGTCGACGCCGAGCTGGCACCGGATCGCCCGCGAAACCCGAGTGAAAGATGACGTGCATGTCTCTGGCTCCAAGCTTTTTTGGCTTACCTCGTGTAATAGGAAAGCTCTCATTAGCACACTCGGTTATCCGAGCATGGAATGTAGCGGCTGAACACGATCCATCAGAGAAGTGGGGAGGGGAAAAAAAGGGTCGATTCAAACGGGTTCATAGATTTTCTCAAAGGGAACACCTCGTGATTCATGTAGACGTGATTCAGTGTTATTCGACCTGCATGTCTCCTTTTTGCTGCTGGAATTTTTGAAGAAGATATAACGCTAAGAAGAAGGAAGAGTGGGAGGGAGGGAGGAAAAAAATGCTTCAAAGTTGTTGCTAGCAACATGTTGCCATGTTTATTCATGTGAATCAGCAGGCAAGGTTCAAGTTTGTGACAATGAAATTATAGTAACAAAAAGGTCTACAGTTGGTTAGCACCTCACACCTCCAGGGTCGGGGGTTCGATTTCTGCCTCGGGGTCAGTGTGCATGGAGTTTGCATGTGCTTCATGGGTTTCTTCCAGGTGCTCTGGTTTCGTCACGCAGTCGAAAGACCTAGGATATACTTTTGGGATATATGAAATATATATTTTTTACACACGAGAGTTACCCCAAGTGAACGAGTTTAAGTATCTTGGGGTCTTGTTTACGAGTGATGGGACACTGGAGAGAGTTGAGCCAAAAGCCAAAGCGGTCAGTGTACCAGTCGATCTTCGTTCCTACCCTCACCTATGATCGTGAGCATGAACAAGATCGCAAATTCAAGTGGCCAAAATGGGTTTTCTCAGAAGGGTAGCTAGCTTTTCTCTTAGAGATGGAATGAGAAGCTCAGTCTTCCGTGTAGAACCGAGTTAGTTCGGGCATCTAGTAAGGATGTCATCAGGACTCCTCCGTAGGGAGCTGTTCTTGGCACGTGCAGTTGGGAGGAGGCCACGGGGGGCAGACCATAGACTAGTTGGAGAGATTATATGTCCACTCTGGCTTGGGAACGTCTCGGGATGCCGCGGTCATCAGAGTTAGCTGAGGTGGCTGGGGAAAGGGAAGTTTGGGGTTCCCTGCTGGAACTGCTACCCACGATCGCAACTCTATTTCGGTTAAGCGGTTGAGGACACGAGAGTCGTTGTAGAGTTTCTACAAAATGGCATGAAAAACAGTTCTTCAAGCGAAAACGCCACGCTGAGTTGACGGGATGCTTCATTAACTCTCCGTTTACATTTACTCTATTTTTGCATATGCCCTGATCCAGAGCGACTTACATTTTTATCATATACATCTTGATCAAGGAGCCTACGGTCACAACTTGGTGGTGCTGGGGTTTGAACCTGGCATCTTCCGATCAGTAGTCTAACCCCTCAACCCCTGAGATACCCCTTGGCCCGATAACCACTCTGTGCATTTGTGGTGAGCAGAAAAGCATCTCAATTCACCGACTCTGGAGGCAGATGGGATGCAAAAGCATAAGACCGCACTGTGGATCTGATCTGATAACAATTTTTGATCAGATCCAGAGTTATTACCTCATTACCTTTTTCGTTTCCTTCCCCTCCTCCTCCTCCTCTTGTTCCATCGCTACGGGCAACGAAGTGTTCTGACAGTAGAAGGCCAGAGATGCCCCATTTTGTCATTACTAAAATTGTGAGGAGGGGGAGGACTGGGTGGACGGAAAAGAGAGACAGGAGCTCGTCGTCCTCGCCGAAACGTACACATGAAAGAGTTTATGTGGAGGACACGGGCTTCCTCCTCACAGCTGCGCTTCAAAGTGCTGCAAAACACTTTTCTTTTTCCAGCGCCAGGCTGGGGGTGGAAATCTGGAAAGATTTACTGTGTGTGTGTGTGTGTGTTACATGGGGAAGGGGCTCTGGGGAAGCAGAGAGTTGTAAGTGTGAACAAACGGTCTCCATGGCGACAGCGGGCTGCCGTAGTGATGGATGGAGTGAGGAGGGAGGATGCGGAGCAGATCAGCCTGAGTTTGCAGATTTTCTTCTTTTTCCTTCTCTTCTTCTTTCTTTTCTTTCCATTATGCCGCTTTTCAGTTCTCTCCCCAACTTTTCTCTTTTTATTTTCTTTTGATCTCTAGTTTTTTTTCTTTCTTTTTTTCCCTCATTTCTATTTCTCTTCTCATCTTGTCTCATATCTCCTATTTTCAAATTCTTTTCTCATCTGGTTGTCCTCTTTTTTTTTTTTTTTCCCTTCGTTTTTTTTTCTCTTCCATGCTCTCTTCTCTTCTTACAGTCTGCAGTTCGCTATATAGTTCTCGTTGCATTAGCCATAAATGAATGAGACTGACAAACAGCCTCCGCTGTAGATATCTAGTCTTAATTTGTGTGTGTGCGTGTGTGTGTGTTTGTGTGTACACCCGTGTGCCTTCACACAAGTGTCTATTGAATAACAGGAGTTTGGATAAAATCATGAAAAACATGAAATGTGGACCTGCTCACACACGCCATACACACACGTGTGCGGTTCGTCCCTGTCGTTCATGTACTTTTTAAATATGCAATTAACTAATCCACAACTTTTTAAAGTTTTGCAACGAGGGACGGCTCAGGACTTCTATCTCCAAGATAAATAATGGCAATCAAATATTAAGCAAACATGTACACATTACCATGCGAACCCGTTCACCCACAAACCAGTTACGTCGTGAGAATATCCGAGTGCAAAATAACAAGTGGGCAGTTTAAAAAATATATATATATTTTTTATAGAGTTTCAGGAAATGTAGTTTAAAATAATTTGCAGATTTATTATAAATCTGTCAGAACATTTCTTATAGTAATATCTCAACAAAACAGTAATAACTAACATTTCCCCCAAAGTAATAATTCATCTACGCTACCCGGCCAAAAAAAAAGTCCCTGCATCAGAAGGGTCAAGTTATTGGTCTGAAAACAATGAAGGAGATTTGAAATTACTGGAATTCTAACTGGGTTATGAGCTGTCCAAGACGTTATCAAAACCTGTAAGGATAGAGCTGAACCTTCAATTTTTTAGGTAGACGTGTGGGTGGGGAAAAGAAATCATGCATTAAGATCACTTAAACGTTCGGTGAAGTTGCACTGTAAAAAAAGAAAAAAGAAGAAGAAAAGAAACAGTAAAAAAAAACTTGAGCCATGTTTAATAGGGAACGTAAGAACATCTCCACTAATGCAGTTTCAACTAAACAGTGCTAAGAAAACCACTTGTTGGACTTGGGAGCGATGGAGGTCTGATGAGTCCAGATTGAGTCTATTCCAATATAGTGTCCACTGTACAAGCCTCTGGAGACAGTGTTATGATCTGATGTTGCTTCAGTTGTTCAGGCCTAGACTCAGCAACGTTATGTGGCAATAAAATGAAGTCAGCTGACCACGTAGATGTACTGATGACTTCTGGGAGCATGAGGAAACGTTTTCACACACTGTGAACCGGAATCAATGAAATCTTGCAGTGTACGACTTTTTTTTCTTTTATATACAGGCAGTGTATATGGCCAAAGTAATGGTCATAATTCTAGTGTGTAACATTTACCCAAAGTTTTTTTCTGTTCTATAACAAATGCTACAGCTATGTACTTTGGAGAATTTTTGATATTAAATTTTATACTTGCTATAACAACGTTAAAATTTCTTCAGGTTATAACTATTACATTTCCGCATAGCTATAATAACTATAACATTTGCCCGAATTATAACCATTATTTCAATGTGGTAATGATTGTTGTTATTAACTATAAGTATCCCAATGTTGGTTATAATATCTAGAACATTTCTAATATAATAGTAACAGCTGTAACATCTGAAAGATTTTTAATAGTTTCGGCCATAATACTAACTTTGCATTAACTAGCAATTCTGACAGCAATTACAATTTCTTACAAATTGTAATTTCTTTAAATACTTCTTTACTTTTAAAAAATCTTTTAAAATTACATTTCGATTAGTGCTGCACGATTAATCATATCGCAATCGCGATGTCAGCCTATGCGATTACATTACAGCAAATGTTGCGATTATATTAAATAAACAAATGCATTCGTGGACGTAGTAAGACATTCATTCAAAGAGCTGTATGGCCATTTTTTTAATGCCAAAAATAAAAAAATAACCAGTCAGTCTCGTGTAGCGCGTGTGCTTGTGGTCACGTGACTCCGCAGCACGGCGTGGAGACGGGAGAAAATGGATACGGAACAGAACGACACTGAACTTGTGCCCAGAAAAAATGCTACCTCGTTTATTTGGCGATATTTTGGTTTCAGGATATCGGACACTGAGCAGTAAGAGGTACTGTGCAAAATTTGCAAAACTAAAGTTGCTACATCACGTAGCAACACGACAAATTTATATCAGCACCTGAACACAGAGAAAAGTATGATGAATGCCTGGCGGTAAAAGCCAAGAGTAGTAAAGAGACCGAACAAAACAAAGCACAACCCAGTGTGATACAAGGAAATCACTGACTCCATCACGCACTGCTTGGCAAAAGACATGATGCCCATATACACTGTTAACAAAGAGGGATTTTAGAAAATGATTCGCACACTGGACAAGAGATAACGGTTGCCCTCACGAAACTACTTCTCTCAAGTCGCAATACCTGAAATTTACAGTAAGTTCCGTAGCGAGGTTCAAGTTGAAATAACTGCAGTGAAATTCTTTTCAGCCACTACGGACCTTTGGTCAAGCAGGACGAGCGAGCCAGATATCAGCCTAACCCCGCACTTTGTCGACGATGAGTTTGAACTGAATAGCCGTTGCCTGCAAACATCGTATTTCCCTGTCGATCACACGAGAGAGAACATAGCCGCGGGTTTGAGAGAGGCACTGGCTGCATGGGACCTCTGTGAGGATGTTTTGGTCGCTGTCACAACAGACAAACGCACGAACATCGTCAAAGCAGTGACGCTTAATCACTGGACTAGGTTCCAGTGCTTCGGGCATAGATTTCATTTGGCCATCGGTAAGTTAAATTAATTGAATCTTTTCATATTTAAAGCTACTTAACTGTACGTTAAAGAGGACAGCTATTACATCTTTTTAAAAAGAAATATACAAAATACTGTATATGTTACATCCTGCTTAAATGTCCCTGTTTTGGGACAAAATGTAAAAATATATATATTTTTTCGATGGGTATTTGTTTTATTTATCTGTACTTTTTTTTACTTTTATTTGAAAGTTAATTTAATGTAATTTAATTCAGTAATGTAAAGATGTTACTGTTGTTTAATTTTGTACAATTTTGTTTTAATTTGAAAACGTTAATTTCTAGCACTGTATACTGTATCTCAGTTGAGAAATACAAATTTCAGCATTATTAGTAATCTGTGTGTGCATTTTCCTTGATAACAAGTAAGTTGAGTCCACTTGTTTATCGTATCGCAATCGTAAATCGCAATTTTGACCTTTTTAATAATCGCAATGTGACATTTTTCCCAAATAGTGCAGCCCTAATTTCGATTATTTTGACATGTTTTGTGATTATGATTTAAACTGCGACCTGTACCATTTTGTATTCAAACCTATTTATCGAGGCAAACAAGAAGAAATTGGACAAATGATCTTTGGGGCATTGCTTAGAGCGTTTAATTGCTTTTAAGGAGGACGTTTATTTACGGAGACAAAGGGAGGACATGACGTATGTAGCGAACAAACAAGACAAGGCGAACAGTGCTCGGCCAGCGTAGCGATTTCCACCCGGCAAATTGGGGTTTCGCTTTTTTGCAATTTCATGAGAATGTGCTTTTGTAAATTTTCAATGCGAGGTTGGTTGATCTGGAACCAGCAGTGAATGCGGAGGATGAGCTGTACAACGTTTTCTGATAGTAACTGTAATACTATCAGAGCGTGATGTTTATTATATAGTAGGAACCAATTATATGATATTTAACATTTTGGATAACGTTCAGCAAAATAACTTTGATATTTCTCTTTGTAATGACGATAATATCTGTAACTTTACCTCCACTGTCTCGATGAACAACAACACTGAGGGCATTTTTACATGAAGGGTCCTGGGATCATTTTTTTCTTCCAGAGAACCAACGGGTGATCTCAAGGACAATACAGCGTACTCGGGTACAGATCGAATCCGATATGGAAGCCAATCATACGTGAACTTACGAGCAGACGTGATGTCAGTGATGTCTGTCTCCCCCGAAATCTCTTGACAATTTTTTTTTCTTCTGGAATATCAGCAATATTACCGCGACGATCGCCTACCTCAACTCTTCTTTGTGTCTTAATAAACCAACTAGGCTCATACTGCCACCTGCTGTATCGGAGGGTGAAAAACCCGCAAGTACGGAGAATGATGATAATAATAACAACAATAATGTGAACGCTTGACCAGTGGGGAGGAGGACGGGGAGCAATCGTTCCTCTTCATGAAACAAATCAATGTGGAAGTGCTCCGGAGAGTTCACTGACTCTGACGGCACTCTGCATAGCTACTCATTCAGTCGTTTACATGTTTCGACTAAACATAAAGTTGTGTGTGTGTTCCGTAAGTGTGTGTATGTTAAGTATCAGCGTGTGGTGTTTAGTCAATTATCAGCACACACACACACACCCCAGCAGTTTGGGAAAGTCATCGTGTGAAAGAGTTGTTGATTTTGGAGCACAGAGGTGTAACGCAAGCTTCTCTCTCTCACTCTACCCTCCACCCCCACCCCCTTCCTCCTCTCTTCCAGTTTTTCCTTTTCTCCAGCTTTCCCTGATTACTTTTACATTCCTTGTCAGTTTTGCTCCGGAGTCTCAAAGTTCCTGAAAGTAACTCCACAAATAATCGTAGAGGAGAGAGATATATAATTGGAGCCAAGCTGCTCACCAATCCCCCCCCCCCCCCCCCCATACCCCACGTCCCTCCCCCTACCCCCAATAACACCCGAGTAATTACCCCTCCTTCCCAACCCCCCCCCCCCCCGAGAGGCTGAAATGAATAGGTTACGTATTTATTGTTGTAAGTTTCTGGTTAATGTGAGATAGACGGCTCGCTCTGGGGACAGCATTGTTTGGTTTGGGAAGTATTCTGCCGGTCGCCTAGCAACAGGCTCCTGGAAACGGGAGTGGACTGTGTTGCTACTGGCAACGGTTGTTGCTCTGCAAACAATGTGGGCCGGAGCGCAAACAAGAGCCAAGACCGTGGGCTCCTGCGCTTAATTGAACATCTGCATGTGTTTTTTTTTTTTTTTTCTCTTTAACTTAGCTTCTCTTAAATAACAAGCGACAGGCTGTCCCTTTAACCATGATCTTACAAGTAACAACTTTATTTACGTAGCACCTTTTTTTTTTTTTTTCAAAAGGAAAGCGCTTTAACAGGGTGTGTAGGAATTCTAACAAGTGAGTGAAGAAAGGAAAGCATGTGACTGGGAGTAAGAAAAGAAAATATCAATAATGATGATAATATTAATGATGTAATTCCTAATTCCTTATCGTTCATCTTTAACACCTGATCGTTTTAGAGGAGCTGACGAGCATGATGTAAGGGGATCTTTCTTTTCCTGTCTCCCCTCGCGTTCAGAGGGGAATAGCATCGGGTTGATTCTCTCTCTCGTGTGTCTGTGTGTATGTGTACGTGTACTGTAACGAGGCCCGACCGCGGTCGCCGCACCCCTCTCCGTCACGCAGCCCAGACGAGCTCGGCCTCCCGCTGCTTTTGTTCTGTCCCGAGCAGCTGGTGGGGAATTTAATGTGGCTTTTAACCTGGGCGAGACGCCCGCACAGCGACCGAGCGTCCCGGACCTCCAGTCCTGCGCTCTTCACACGCTCGCTCACACTTAATTAAAGTTCTGCTCAGGAGCTCCCTCAGGACAAAAGCACCGTCTGAAGGGCGCCAGTAAAAAAGTCCCTCTGTTCCTCAAGCACTTCAGGGCAGAAGTAGCACCTTCTCTTCTCTTCTTCGTTTCTTCTTCTTCTCTTCCCTTCTCTTCTTAATTCCTGGTCTTCTCTTCTGTTTATCCTTCTCTTCTCCTCCGTTCTTTTCTCTTCCTAATTTCTGGTCTCGTCTTCTGTTTTCTTCTCATTTCTTCTTAATATTTTCCGGTCTTTTTTTTTTTTCTTTTTCTTCTTAATATATCCTCATCTCTCGTTTTTTCAGACATTTCTCAAACAATTCCTGTTTTCTCCTCTCCTGTTCAATTCTGTTCATCTTTCTGTTCTGTTTCTCTTTTTCCACATATCTTCATTCTATTCTATTGTTTGTCTTCTTCTCTCCCTATGTAATGTCCATTTTTCCCCTCCTTTTCTCTTATCCTCTGTTCTCATAATTTCTTGTCACTTTTTGTTTTTCTCTTCACTTTTTCCTTTCTATTCTTTTCTCATCTGCTCTGTTTTATTATTCTATTTCTTTTTTTCTTCTCCTCTTGTCTCGCTTTTTTTTTTTTCCTTTTCCTCCTTTCATCATCTTTGACCTCCTCTCGCCTTTTCTCATCGTTTCTAGTCACTTCTTTCTCTCAGGTGTTGTCTATTCGTTTTATTCCTCTTCCCTTCCAATTCCTAGAACTCGTCTCTCCTCTTCTCTTCTATCCCTTTTTCTATAATGGAGGAATATAAAAAGAAAGGTGCTTTTATAGACCTATCTTTTTCTCTCTCTCTCTCTCCTCTTCATTTCCTCCTTTCCTCAGTAACCTTTTACAGACCCACAAGCGAGGTTAAATGCCGCACCAAACTTCCTCCTCTCGCTCCTCCTCTGCGTTTCCGCTTCATGCAGTTCGATGCAGGAAACACTGATCGGCTCGAGGTAGATGGAATCAAAGATGACTTTATTGTCTGAGAATTCATTCAGGCTTGTAGTAATCTAAAAAAAAGCAGGAGTCACAATCTGAGGTGTTGTTGTTGTTGTTATTATTATAAACTGTGCATTTTGGAGATGTGGAGAAGTGTGGAGACGAACTCATCACCTGTTGCATGTTCGCTTCGCCCCCCTCGCAGACAAACATCCCTCAGCGAGGGCGCCAGGGCGTGTGGTCGTCGAGGGGTTCGGAGACAAAAATAACCCCATCGAGCTGTGAGTCTCTCGTCACACTATGGGGGGGTGTTAGGAGGACGAGCTGGGGGACGCAGAAGGGGGCAAGGCTTTTGTGTTTTTTACATTTAGTGAAATCTAATCGCATTTTTATTTTTGTCCAGAGCGAGTGTTTTCTTGTTTAGGTCGTACTGTTGTTCATCACCAGGGGCAACTCTGTTTTCTTTCATTGCAGCTTTTTGTCCATTCAGACTCTAATATTAGACACTAATTAGCAGAAGAGTCCAAAATATTCCCGAGCATAAATTTCCGCACTGATCTTAAAACAGACTGTCAATCAAAACCGGACATCCCACCCCGTTCTCTCTCTCTCTCTGAGCTCTGTTCTTGTTCCCCACAGGGCGTCAGGTTCCCCTGGTGTCCAGTCTGGGGGATGTTTGAGCCCGAGCTCCGGGTGCAAGCGGAGCAGGATATCCGCACCCGTGTCCGACGGATTAGAGGCTTTTGTCTCATCTGAACGACGAGCTTGCCTTGTCAGAGAGACCCCTCCCTCCATCTGTCGTTCATTTCGACCGGACGTGTACGACTTTACACAAGTCACCCTGAGAATCAGAGCGTTGGGGGGGGGGAGATTGTTACCTCAGGTTAAAATGGGAATAAAGTGAAATCATATTTATTCTGTAGTTAGCTTTAATGAGTCGTGAATTACACGTGCAGAAAAGACATCAGTTCTCTCTCACTCTCTTCTCCTTATTATTGTCTCACATACTCTCTCTCTCTCTCTCTCTCTCTCTCTCTCTCTCTGTCCCACACAAACTACTGTGTATGTATATATAATATACACACACTTCTTGGTCTCACCATTCTCTCCTTTTGCTCATCTCTTCCCATTTGTCTTGTCTCACTGCTCTCCTTTCTCTTTTCTCTCTCTCTCTCGCTCTGACCATATTTGTTTGTTTCTCTCTCTCTCTCTCTCTCTCTCTCTCTCTCTCTCTCTCTCCCTCCCTCCCTCCCTCCATCTCTACTAGTCTCACTGTACAGTATTTATGTCTACCTCTTGATCTCGCAATTTTTCTCCACATGCTTGTATCTCTCTCTCTCTCTCTCTCTCTCACACGCGCGCGCACACACACACACTCATCCGGTTCTCTCACTCTCTGTCTCTCTATCCATCTGTCTCTTTATCTTGCTGTCTTTCTCTCTCTTTCCTCTGTCACTTTTCCACGTGCACTCTCACTTCTTTCTACCTCTGCCTCTCTCTTGATTTTGATGTATTTTCCTCTGTATTTCTTCTTTTTTGCACCCCTTCTCTCTATCTCTCGCTCACGCGCGCACACACACACACACACACACACACACACTGTGTGTGTGTGTATATATATATATATATATAATCAGTGTCTCTTTCTCTTACTAAGTTCCAGAGCTGAAGCTGTAAAAAGAACTGGGCTGAGAGGAAGGAGGGGTGGGGGGGGGGGGGGGGGTGGAGGGGTGGGGGGGTGGTTGCAGGCAGGCAGGGAGGTGTCCAGAGTTCGGGGTGGTTGCCATGGTTCCCTCACCATGGCGACCAGCAAACGTTTACAAAGCATTGAGGAATTTCCTCATATCAGCTGTATTATTGGATCCCTTGGAGACAGATTCGCACTCGAAACAAACGCTGGAGCTCATCAGAACACTGACGTGTGTGTGTGTGCGCGTTTGTGTGCATGCATGTGCGCGCGTGTGTGTGTGTGTGTGTGTGTTAGTGTATTGGGGGTTGGTGTTTTTTTTTTTTTTCAAAGAGGTTTTGAGAATCCCACCCTTAAGATTCATCATACACAGTTCACATAAACACACCATTAATATCATTTCTGTTTTTGTCCCTCTGTTCCTCTTTAAACTACCATGGCCTTAACTTTTCCGTCTCTCTCTCTCTCTCTCTCTCTCTTTAAAACACCCTCTCTCACACACTCGCACACACAGTAGTTGATCTCCTGCCCGAACTCCGTGCTCGGCTGTGATTAGACTGTTAATGTAGCTTTTATTCACAGAGCCACAGTAAGGTTCAGATGTGAACGGCTCCTGGGGGTGTCTCTCTCTCTCTCTCTCTCTCTCTCTCTCACTTTTTCTCCGTCTCTCTCTCTCTGTCTCTCTTATGCCTTGCCCAGTCTGAATGCCCGTTGAAAAGGCCCTTTGTGGAACCAGTTGGCACAAACACCAGTGTCTCGTCATTCAGTAGTCCGCTCTTATCCTCATCTTTCTGGGTGTACCGCTACTCGCATCTCGCGCTCTCTCTCTCTTTTTTTTTTTTTTTTTTCTTCCCCCCCTCTCACACGCTATCTATCTTTGTGTCTGTATTTATAGAGAGTGAACGAGAGAGAGAGAGAGAGAGAGAGAGAGAGAGAACATCATGCAGAACTCAGAGGGTGGCTCGGAGGCAGCGTCCACAGTGGCGCTACAGACGGCCACTTCGGCCCAGGCGCCGGTCGTGCAGCCCGTACCTCCGTCGCAACAGGTACAAACACACACACACACAAACTTTCCAACACATGCCACTAATCATAAAGAACTTTAGAGAAGAGGTCGCGTGAATATGTAATAGATATCGGTGATAATGATGGTGAAAGTGATGATATCCATCCCGTGTTCTCCATGTGGTCACAAGATAAAAAACACAACAAATAACAAGACGTATTAGCTGTGACATCACCAGCTGGGAATGAATGACGCAGGGACTAACACCACAGTCAAGGTGTGCCTTAATTAGAAACTAATCAAGGTGGCACCTCCAGGGTTGGGGGTTCAATTCCCGCCTCAGGGTCTGTGTGTGAGAGCGAGGAGTTTGCACGTTCTCCCCGTGCTCGGTGGGTTTCCTCCAGTGTTTCAGAAATTCATTGGCGTTCCCAAATTGCCCGTAGTGTGTGAGGCAGGGTGTACCAGGCCTCATACCATAAGTCTCCTGGGATAGGCTCTAGCCCCCCGTGACACTGTATACAGGATAAGTGTTATGGACGATTAATAATCATGTTCATTCATTAGTTTTTTTTTTTTATTACTAGTTATGTCTGCGACTTTGTTTCGATTTTGGAATTGTATAGTTATCACAAATCCACAGATGTACATTTTAAAATTTAATCGCGCACTCATAAGGGTTGTTTAAAAAAAGAAAAAAAGTACAGCGCCATCTATTGAATTTTGGAATTAACTGAAATATTTTAACATATTACCTTGACGTGCACAAAATGCAGGTGTGAGATCGAGTTTATTAATCAGATTTCAATCGCACACTCATGAGCGCGTATTAAAACATGTACACCGCCACCTGTTGAACTTTGAGATGTTTTTTTTTTTAAAGGTCGATTGAAATTTTTATTTTTTAGGAATTCTTATTCTATCAGTTTTTAGCAAGTTTAGAATATGTCCAGCGCCATCTGTGGTAATGAAAGTACACGATTTTATTAAATTGTTTGTTCCATTTTAAAATTCAATTTAGCCTATATCTATCAAAGCCCTTATGTTATCTCAAGCTCAACTGAATACACCTTGAAATTCGTTCAGTAGTTTTTACGTGATGTGTTCACGGACAGACAAAAATAGCAAGAAATATTTTTGATGCTCATCTTACGCCAAGCAGTGTGTGTCAGGCAGCTGCTCTCTCCTCAGTACTGCGGACCGTACAGACCGACTCTCACCCACGCTGCGACACACAGTCCGTCTACTTAACGATTGTAGAACACCTGAGATATAGTTAATATACAATAACAGCACTTGGACACTTGTCACCGCTCTCAGCCAATCAGATCGCTCGATCAGAACAAAGTGTCGTAAAAAAGAAAATAGTCACATTTCCTAATGATATGAATCGATCAAATAGTGTTTTGTTGTGTTTTACTTTATGTACTCGACGTTTGTGGCGCATAAAAAAAGCATTTCTTTAGACTTTGCCAGGTTTTCAAATGCATTTTTAGAAGAACAGGACAACACTACTGGTGATAAAGAAAATAAAAAGACACAACAAACATGTGAAGCTTCCTCACCGAGCAGACGTAACTGACAGTTCGGATTCTGGTCCGGTTAATTAGAGACTTCATAAACCCATTAGGAGATGATGAGAAGTATAAATAGAAGCCTTGATTGGTCTATCGGGAATAAAGAGAAAGATGAGGAAAAACAAACGATCTTCATCGAAAAGGGGGGGAATAAGTGGGCGTGTCCGAGGGCAAGACGGCGAAAATCGCTCCGTTTTTCTAACACGAGTTCGTAATATTATTACAACTTATAAAGTTCCATCATATTGCATCAGTCGTTTCCTCTAAGGCCATGAAGGCCTGAAGATCATGAAAATGGAAGGTGTTCTAGCATGACGGGTTGGAGAAGAGCCAGCGGTTAGCTCAAGATCTTTAGCACGAGTATATACAAAGATCAGCCATAACGTTATGACCGGTGAAGGGAATAACATTTGATCATCTCGTTACACTGCCACCTGGATGTGGCTTGGACGTATTACACAGCAAGACGTTTTGTCCCTGAAGTTGACTTGGTGGAAGCTGGAAACAGTGGGTAGCGATGTGACGGGCAAATTGTGATTCCTGGTCAGAGCAACTCCAATCCAAAAGTGCTCCAAGGAAGGAGAACCGGTGAACCAGAGACACGGTCATGGCCTCCTAAAGCTCATTGATGCGTATGTGGAGGTCTGGGTGCGCATGCTGACCCGCATGTTCCACCAAAAACTCCGACAACGGGCCACGGAGCGATTGATGATGATCTAGATCATCACATCTTCTTTTACATTATTGTCTGTGACAAGGTGGCACCAGGAAGCATCATCAGAAGTCGTCGGGTCTTGGGTGGAGGCACTGTAGTGTGATGTTCTGCTGGGGAAACCTTTTGGTCCTGTCATTCATCTGGATGTTACTTTGACATGTACCACGGACCTAAACACTCCTTCTGACCAAGCTGCACCGCTTCATGGAGACGGAGTTCCCTGATGGCAGTGGTCTCTTTCAGCAGGATCATTTGCCCTAAAGCACCACACACATTGTGCAGAAACGGTTTGAGGAACATGACAAAGGGTTTGAGATGTTGACTCGGCCTCCGAAGTCTTCTGATCTCGGTCCGATCGAGCGTCTGTGGGATGTGCTGGAAAAACAAGTCTGGTCCATGGAGGCCGAACCTCAAAAGTGCAGGACTTGAAGGATCTGACTTGGCGTCAGGAAGGGGATCTACTCAATATTAGGTGATCATAATGTTGTGTGTGTGTTAATTAATTTATTTCATATTAAATATAATTGTAGTAGGGGAAATATTTTAGGCCAAGTTTTTGCACAGAAAAAATAAATCACTTTGTGTTCGGCTGCGAACATTTTTCCTCCATCCAGTTTAAAAAATAAAATATAGTTTCTTGTTCTTTCTCTCTCTTGCTTTCTAATAAGACAATACACACCATTTTTCATATTCAAGAGAAACTGCAGTGTACATATTAACATCATCCATCCTGCGCATAAAAGCTTCACATATGACTTACAAGAGCGCTGATACTGGAGACTCCTTCCATAAATGCTGGGGGGAAAAAAAACATTCACAAAATAATTAGTGATATTACAGACGTGGTCTTCGATTGTGGGCTGCATACTTCATGGCATTTATTTGTGAATGAGCCGTTACTATGGAAACGCTAACATACTTGAACGTACGCACGGTTCAAATGATTGCTATCACTACCATCCGGGCCGCTGTTACACAAAATTAATCATCACTTCCAATGAACTGCCTTAAAAAAAAAAAAAAAGCATTCAGGGGAGCATCATAGACCGCAGTTACGTGTGGAGAAAATAATTAATTCATCAGTTTTGAAAACTGCTCACAATGTTGTCATGGTGATGTAAAGACATGCCCCGCCCCAAAGCCCATAGACTGCACATACAGGGTGTGAACCACAGCATGATCCATTTTTATTTATCTATTTATTTATTTGTTTGTTTGTTTGTTTGTTGCAATTGGAAATGTAAATATGGGCTTCCTGACCTATTTTGGTATTTTTTAATTTAATAGTTGACACTAAAATAGGTTGTCGTCATGGTAACATAACGATGGTGCGTTTCCTAGTCAGAAGCTCTGAACAGGATCAGCACACTTCCTAATGACTTATTATTATTATTATATTTCTCAATTAAGAATCGCACAGATCGGGCAACTGTGTCTTATCCATAATATCAGAGATTCTTGTTTTTTTACCCTGCTTTTGTGTGTGTGTGTGTGTGTGTGTGTGTGTGTGTGTGTGTGTGTGTGTGTGTGTGTGTGTGTGTTCCTCATCCTGAAGCGAGTGTTGGTCCAGGCCACAGGCTCATCCCCAAAGCCACAGGTGCAACAACTGCCTAGAGTGCAACAGGTTCCACAGCAGGTACACACACACAAATATGTTGATATAGCATTTTAATAAAGCAGCTTTACATAATCACATAATTATGGAAATTTGTTTAAAAAAATTGAGATTGCGTATAATTTAGAATTTACTTTGTACACACACGCACATGGCCTCCCAGAACAGATGCCCAACCCTCCTACACACCTGGCACATCTTATCTCTCAATGCCCCCCCCCCCCCCCCATCTCTCGTGTGTGTGTGTGAGAGAGAAACTCCGACGTGATGAATTCCTCTCACGGTTTTTCAGGCTAATAGCGGTTGGAGACTCTCCGTGATGAGTCAGATAATGAGCTCTTGCCTTGACTTCTCAGCAGGCCTTTTTTTTTTTTTTTTTTTTTTTCCGTCGTTAGTGTAAAGTCAAGATCACGCGCTCGCTCTCTCATCCTCACTTCAGACGCGCGCCTTTCATATCTATAACCGTTACGCTAATTTATGAAACAGCATTGATTTTTTTTTTCTCTCTTTTTCACTTCACTAAATCTCTGGTTGTTGTGTGTGTGTGTGTGTGTGTGTGTGTGTGTGTGTGTGTGTGTGTGTGTGTGTGTGTGTGTGTGTGTGTGTGTGTGTGTGGGGCCAGGTGCAGCATGTACAGCACGTCTACCCATCCCAGGTGCAGTATGTCGAAGGAGGAGAGGCCGTCTACCCCAACGGCGCCATGTAAGCCACACCCACTCTTTCAGCTCCCCAAGTGCAGGCATGATTTTTAACAACGAAATTTTATTTTACAACGAAAATCGCTGTATGTTAAACGCGTCTCTCTCTTTTAATTGATATCTCGTTAAATGTTCAGGATTAGACGTCACTCTAAGATGTCTTCCAGACGTGCTGTAAGAGGCGGCGCTCATCAGAAGCGATGTATGTGTTTCAGTTTTAGTGTTTAACCAGGCAAAGTGAGAACTCGGGTTCTCGGTGAAGCATCCGCGACGGCCGTGTCGTTTCTCCCCCGTCCAAATCTGACTAGCGTCTTTAATGCTCACGAACTTGCGATTTTGTAAATCCAGACATGAGGAAGAGCTCCCCGAGACAACACGACGACAAAGTCCCCGTCCCCCCCCATTTCAAGCATGCAGTGACTGATGTTTTGGCATCCTCTGATGACGGCTATGCCACCTCCGAAACCACAAATCCAGCTCAAGCGGAGACTCGATCGTTCCAGTCTACAAACTAAGATCATTGTACTTTTTTTTTTAAGAGCTTTACGTTGTCTGTTTGTGTCAGATCTTTGTCGCAGCCCGATGCACGCTTTATAGGCGATGTGAGCGTCGCCGAACCTCATATTGCCGTCGTTAGAAACCCTGAAGGCTTTTCAGCTTCGAGTAACGCGAGACTAATTAGATCCCACATTAATTAAACGTGTTTATCTGATTAAAACTCAACAAATATAGTTATTTATTTTTATTTATTAATTTTTTTGGACCGCCATGCAAACCGAGAATATTCCGTCTCCGTCTGACCGACTGACACGGCGTAGGCGGAACGTTCATTTCCTTTTCCATTTAATTTTTTCCATTTAATTTTTTCCATTTATTTTTTTTGTAAACAAGCAGGTGAAAAGCATTTTTATTTATTTTTAAAAGTAGAACCTACTCGTACCCATGCACCCCCATCAATCCAAGTGTTTTATGTCACAGTTTCCTTCCTCTTCACGTTTTTTTTTCTTTTCTTTTTGTCCGAGCATCGTTATTTAAACACGTGATTCTCTGTCCTCTTCAGCCGCACGCCGTACACCTACAACCACGACGCCCAGCTTTACGGTCAGGCCAGCGGCAACTCCTACTTCGACACTCAGCCAGGCGCGACGCAGGTCACCACGGTGGTCTCCTCGGCCAGCAGCGTGCCCTCCCACAGCATGGTGGGCATCACCATGGACGTGGGCAGCAGCCAGGTGATCTCCAGCAGCGGCGCTTATCTCATCCACGGGGGCATGGACGGCCGCCACCACGCCACCCCGTCCTCACGCTCCTCCTCCGCAATGGTACGTTCCACCGCTCTGTTCAAAGTGGATCTCCCAGCATCCAACAGCATTACTGTGTGTGGTGTAAAAGGAAGGGAGAAAACTGGAAAAGGGAAAGACGTAAAAGATGGAGGAAGTACCAGAGGTGTGAGACTGGTATGTAGAAAGATGGCAATATTATTTCTGCCCCCATTTTCTCTCAATAAAGGCAAAATGACGGAGAATGGGGGCAAAACAAGATGGGTGAGAAAAGAGAATGAGCGATTTAATAGGGAAAGAAATAAACAGATTGAAGGACAGGAAAAAAAAAGACTTAGCTAGGAGACTGGAGGAGACTACAAGAAAAAGGTGTTGAGAGAGACTGATGGAAAGAGGATTGATGAAAGAGACAGAAGAGTAGAAAAGTTAGAAATTGTAAAGGAGGGAGACGGTGAGGAAGAGACTGGGTGAAAGTGCCGGAGAAAGAGGGACAAAAATTGACAGTTGGAGAGGAAGACCAGAGAGAGAGAGAGACCCAAAAGAAAGACAAAGGGAAAATATTGGTGTGAAAGAGGAGAGAATGGCGAGAAAAACAAGACAAGAGTGTGAGACTGAAGAAGAATGAGAAATGGACAGATTGAGACACGGGCAAAAAGACAAAGCTGAACGGTGGAATAGGCTGGAAGCAAGACACGGAGGAGACTACAAGAAAAAGAGACAGGTGAAAAGAGGCTTAAAGAAAAAGACAGTAGAAAAGTTAACAATGACAGAAAATGGGGGGAAAATGGCAGAAAAATTGGGACCCCCTCAAAAATTCTGTCAGACAGAGAGAGAGAGACACTGCAACTGGGTAGAAGAGGGAACGAGATGAAAAGATTTGGATAGAGAGAGAGAGATGGAGAGAGAAAGGAGGCAGCTGCCATCTCTTCTGCCTCTCAGTAATTCATCGGCCTTGTCGTGTCGTATCGCATCTCACGAGCACAAAGCAGCCCCTCGACTCGTTACCATTCGGCCCTCGGGAGCCTTTAAGAGACCTGAAAGGACGCCTGCTTCCTCTTTCCTTCCTTCTCTCTCTCTCTCTTTTTTTCTGTTCAGGCAGTTTGTTCATCGATTTGCAGCCTAATAAGCAACATGGAAAGTTTCCGAAGCAGAGCGGCGCTTTGGCGCTGGCTCGTTTGCATTAGTCTCATTATTAACATGAATTACACACACAGGCCTTTGCATTTGCGTTTGCATGCATCATTCTGTGTGACTCAGTCAGAGAATCTCAGCCTGACGCTTAACTCGCGTCTCCTGGTTTTTTTTTTTTTTTTTTTTTTTTGGTAACGTGTTTGTCTGCACACACTGACTGACTGTAATGGAATTGCTCTGATCTTGCTACAGCTAACAGAATGATTGCCTTTTTCCCTTCCCTTCCCCCTTACCTTCCTCTGCCCCTTACCTGTTCTCACGCCCCCTGTTTCTCTCCCCTTCCCTCCTGGTTCTGCATGCCCCTTGTTTTTTTTTTTTTTTTTTTTTTTCCCCCCTCCCTCTCTCTCTGTCTCTCTCTGTCTAGCTTGAAATGGCGATTGAAAACCTCCAAAAGTCTGAAGGGATTGCTTCTCACAAGAGCATCCTGCTCAACAGCCATGTAAGTCATCTGAGTAACTTTATTCAGAGAATAAACGAAAAGGAGCCCGAGTGCCGTCTAAACCTCACACTTTCCTTTGCCCTTCTGCTTTGCCAGTCGCCTCTATTTACTGTGGGAGGGCTTTTTTTTTTTTTGACCGCATGTCTACGATTTCATAAAATCTCTCACACTCAAAAACTTTTTCAAAAACGTTTGAAACGTTTTACCTCTCTAGTTATGACCTGGAGCGACGTCGCTGAGGTCGAGGCACTAAATGTCAAAGCCAGAATTTGCAGACCGCTCCCAACAGCTCTGGCTTTTCACCAATTTTAGCCACGCCCACTTCAGGTGCAAACAGAGATGCATAGAGATGCAGAAATCTGAAGCAAGGAAATGGATGCACATACAGATTAAAGGTGTGATGCAGTGCCACTAATCAGATGAAGCATTGGCGCGGCGCAGCATTTTAGATACCGAACGTGATTGGCTCTCGCGATATGACACGATAACGTCACCGGGTCGGATGCTAACCGTCCAAAAATTTTCCTACGCTGTCTTCTTTGCCGGAAACATCATGATGCGAGCAACCAATAAAACATTTTAGCGGTTTAAGTAGCCAATAGAGATACAGTCATGTGTAAAAGTTAGTGCCCCCTGTTTGTAGGCATTTGATCAAACGGTCTTATTCAGTAGGCTAATGCCCCCCACCCCAACATGCCATTATTTATTTAACAAATATGAAGTCTCAAGTAATTTTTAAATATGACTGTACTGAAAAAAATATTAATTCAAAAACATTTACTGACGTGTTTTAAAATGAAACACATTTCTCCAACAATATTTTGTATTGATTTTAAACAGGGATATAACAGGGTAAACATGCAACGTTCCGATACACATTTTATAGCCCCCTTATAAAAGCCTATACCACCCACCCCACCCCTCCCTGACTCCAAGCCAGCTATACATGTATGGGAAAGGTTAGACGACACGCATATTTAAAAAAGGAGAGAAATGAAAAATATATATATAATAAATGGGCTGGAAGTTTTAGGTTCTGCGTGCAAAAAAGACTAAATAAATAAATATTAAATAAGAAAGGAATCAAACTATAAATGTATATGAAAAAAAGGAAGGAAGGGCCCCCACACCTGTTGTTGAAATTTCAAGTCTGAACGGCGGATTGAGTAGTGAATCTTCTCCAGGGATAAACAGGACATAATATCTCTGAGCCAATGAGCGCGAGTGGGTGAGGTGGCGTCCTTCCACTTGAATAAAAGAGAACGTCTGGCCAGGAGTGTCGCAAAAGACAACAAACGCTGTTTAGCTGGAGTTGGATGCTTATCTTCCTCTCCAGTAAAACCAAAAAGAGCAATCAGAGGGTCTGGTTCAAGATTGCATTTCAATATGTACGACAAGGTTTTAAAGACATCCCTCCAGAATTTTTCCAAATTCGGGCATGTCCGGTACATATGAATAAGAGACACCTCTCCACTTTTACATTTATCACAACAAGGATCAACGTCTGGGTCAAAACGGGAAAGCTTGAGTTTGGAGAAATGAGCCCTGTGTACAACCTTAAATTAAACCTTAAAAATTAGGTAAAGCCATGCCACCGTCTCTTTTTGATCTTTTGAAGGAGGGACTTGTTCAATCGAGGACGTTTACTTTTCCAAATGTGAAATGATATAATTGAATCTAAAGCAACAAAGAAAGATTTGGGAATAAAAACCGGTACAGACTGTAACAGATATAAAAAAATTTCGGAAGAATACTCATTTTAATGGCATTAATGCGGCGCACCAGAGACATGGACAGTGGTGTCCATTGCCCCAAGTCCTTTTTTGTTTGGTTCAACAACCTAATAAAATTTTCTTTAAAAAGGTGTCTGTTTCCTTGTAATTGTAACACCAAGGTAGATAAACTGATTTTTCATTATCTTGAAAGGGAGGTGTTGCATTCCTGTTGTTAGTGCTGTATTATTTAGCAGAAAAAGTTCACTTTTGTGCAAATTCAATTTATATCCCGAAAAATAGCTAAATTCACTTAGCAATGACAACAAAGGTGGCAGGGAAGAAATTGGATTTGATATAAAAAGTAAAAGATCATCCGCATAAAGGGACAGTTTATGTTCCTTTCCCTGCCTCTAAATCCCAGATATCTCCCTACAACTACGGAATGCGATTGCCAGTGGCTCGATGGCAAGCTTAAAGAGTAATGGGCTAAGAGGACACCCCTGACGAGTTCCCCGCCGAAGGCTGAATGATTGAGATTGCTGAGCATTTGTCCGAACTGAGGCAATCGGGCTTAAATACAATAATTTAACCCAAGTGATAAAACTTGGACCAAAATTTAATTTTTCTAAAGCCCTAAATAAATACCCCCATTCCACACGGTCAAAAGCCTTTTCAGCATCCAGAGAAAGGACACACTTGGGGATCCCCTCTGATGGTGTGTACAAGATGTCCATAAGGCGTCGAATGTTGAAGTAAGAGTGACGATTTTTGATAAAACCGTTCTGGTCCTCAGATATAATTGAGGGTAGAACATTCTCTAATCTGGGAGCTAAGACTTTAGCAAGGATTTTAACATCCACATTAAGAAGAGAGATTGGTCTATATGACGAGCACTCTGTTGGGTCTTTATCTTTCTTTGCTATAAGGGTGATGCAAGCCTCATTAAATGAAGCAGGCAGCTTACCTTGCGTAAAAGATTCAGATAGAACTAAAGCTAGTTGTGGTGCAAGGTATGAGGAGAATGATTTAAAAAAAACTCTGCAGGGAACCCGTCAGGACCCGGGGACTTACCAGGTTGCAATGATGACATAGCTGAAACTATTTCCTCTTGTGATATGGGCTCTTCCAATCTTAATCTAGACTCAGAGGACAGTGTTGGAATATCTAGTTGAGACAGGAATTTCCAACTGAACTATGGTCCTTTGGGAACTCAAGTATATAATCGAGAGTAAAAATTCCTGAATGCATCATTGATATTAGAATGATCGGTAGTAATGGTACCATCCTCCATCCGAATTTTTGTAATGTGTTGCTGTGCTCTAAATCCTCTTAACTGATTGGCTAGAAGTTTCCCAGATTTGTCACCGTGAATGTAAAATTGGCTCCGACTCTTTAATAACTGACCTTCAATTACATGCGTTGAAATAAGTTCAAACTTAGTTTGCAATTCTACCCGTTTTTCATACAGATCCGGGTTTTTAAGCAGAGCATACTGCTGATCTACTTCTTTAATTTGGTTGGACAGATCTTTTCGTTCTTTATATGCCTTCCTTTTCATGTTTGCAGTGTATGAAATTATTTGTCCCCAAACAGTTAAACATGACACTTCAGGTGTTTCATTTGTGTTTAAGAAAAAAACTATCTGGTCTTCCATAAATTTAGTAAAATCATCATCTATCAGTAATGATGAATTAAAGCGCCAATGTTTTCTAATTTGAGGGAGATCAGGGAGTTGTATAGACATAACAACTGGAGCATGATCTGATATCACAATGCTCTGATAAGAACAAGAATTAACCATTGGGATAAGTTGATTGTCTACAAAGAAATAATAAATTCTGGAGAAAGTGTGATGAACATGTGAAAAAAAGGAGTATTCTCTCTTTTTTGGATTGAGGAAGCGCCATATGTCAGAGATACCAAAGCTGCAGAGATGGGACTGAAGTAGCGTGGCAGATTTACTCAGTGGTAAAGGATTGGGCGATGACCTGTCAAGTGATGGATCCAAACAGCAGTTAAAATCTCCCCCTAATATGAGAGAGTATGAGCCCAGATCTGGTAAAGCAGAAAAGAAATGTTCAAAGAAGGAAACATCATCATAATTAGGGGCATATAAATTAGCCAACACGACATTAGTATTAAATAATTTCCCTGAAACAATGATATAGCGACCATGTATATCAGTAACAACATTATGGTGCTCAAAAGAAATGTTTGGATTAATAAGAATTGAGACGCCCCTAGCTTTGGCCTGAAAGGTTGAGTGGTAGTGTTGCCCTCCCCAACGCGACATAAGGCGAGAGTTATCAGAACTGCCAATGTGAGTTTCTTGTAAAAAGGCGATTGCAGTGTTGAGTTGTTTAAGGTGTGAGAGCACCTTCCTTCTCTTGACCGCATGGTTTAAACCCTTAACATTCCAGCTCACAAAGTTTAAAGAACTATTCATTCTCCTTGATAGAAGATGTGGGTAGGTAAACATAAATAATACTGAAATGCCCAGCGTCAGCCTTAAAACAAAAGTGTAAAGCACAGAGCAACATATTAAACATACACTGTATAAACAGAACTAACATAGTACTGGCTTTGGAGATCCCATACCCCTCCCCCCACACCCCACTGCCCCCAAACAAAACAAGATAGCTGCTAATAAACAAAGCAGCAAGCTCTTCCATTCTTCCATAGTTTCACCCGACAAATCTTCCTGCCGCTAACCGCACCATCTTCAGCTCCGACGTAATTTACATAGACTAAGAATTAAATATATAAATAAAACATTTCAACACTTCAATACTGAAAACTCTTAATGAGAGAAAAACACAAAACACCCCCCCCCCCCCCCCCACGTTACATTGTAACTCTAGAAAACAAATATATATCACACGTCATTAAAAATAGAAAAAATAATAACAGGAAAATATTGATAACCACTACACAAGTTGAACACAGTACTCTTACCAGGAAAAACGTAAACATGACTGGATTTTAAGTTTTTTTTTTTTTTTAAAGGATACTTTCCTGAGAACTGTAGTTGTATATTGAAATGGAATTTTAAATCTAGTGTACTACGGTGTTTTCGGCAAGCTGTCTATGTATTTTTGCGCCTCTTCTACCGAGCGTAGCCACTTCTGTCCGGTAGTGTGTGAGACCCGGAGCCATGCTGGATACATGAGAGAAGGCCGGAGTCCACGCTGGTATAACTCCGTCATAACGTCTCTATACTCGGCTCGCTGGCTTAAAACTTCGGGAGTGTAGTCTTCCACGATGCGAACCTGCTGACCGCGGTACTCCAGCTTCCCTCTCCGCCGTGCGTCTCGAATCAGAAGCTCTTTGACCTGGTACCGGTGCACACGGAGAATGACTGTCAGGTCTCTGTCCTGAAGCGGGTTTGGATGCAGGTACACGGTGGGCTCGGTCAATCTCAGGCGGGGATGGCAGCGTTTCACTACCAAACACCTCGCACAGAAATTTTTAAAAGCTCTCGGTAGGGAGTCCACCTTCCATAGCTTCTGGAAGACCCAGGACACGCAGATTTTGTCTCCTGCTCCGGCCCTCTAAGTCTACGACTTTCGCCGTTTGGGTTGTTTTCCCGAAAACCGGAGCAGATATTCTCCAACTTGCTCACATGCTGGCTCAGGTCATCCGTAACGAGCTCTAATGAGGGCAAGCGCTGACCATGGTCCTCTACTTGGGCCTGAATTTGCTCTAGTTTACTTTCCAGTAAACTAAACGAGGATTTAAAGTCAGCCGCTAGCGTTTCACGGTGTTTGTCTAAAAGCGCAGAGATGGCCTCAACTGTTAGAGCGGCCGCAGTGTCATCTTTTTTCCCGGTTTTAACACTCCTGGTAGCCATTATAAGTGGAAAATAGATGACCGTGGGGTACAGTACAAAGTTATTGTTTCCTAAAGATTTTATTTAACGTTTAGAAACGAAAAAGGGAGTGAAGAAATTTGAAATTATCGGAGCACCTCTCTAACACGTCTACTCCATGTGGCTGCTAACCGGAAGATAAAACACCTTTCTAACCAAACCAGTCGATACTACCGGCAGAAGGTTCACTAATTATGGATAAATTTGCTCGCACTGTTATTCTAATTTGCTTAATTCCTTGTAATAAACACCCCGCATGTGCATGCATGCGATTTCACTAAAGGCGAAACAAGAGGCTGTAAATCCCACTTCATTTCCTCCGGTTGGTGACACGTAATCCATTCTGCCTCATTGAAAACGATCAGCTTCAGTCAGACGCTTTAAGTTTCATCATGCGGCTCATAAAGCGTTTAATCGCGGAGAAAGATGTCACAGCGAGGACAGTCTAGGCAGTACAGGTTTAGCTCGAGGACTCGCGCCTCCGTACCTCCGTTCAGAACACAGGCTCGACCTTGGCAGCACACCAACCAACGTTCAACCCTCTGTTTCGTCTCACACTCGAGTGTCTTTAAACACTTCCAGCACCGCAGCCTTTTAACTAAACGTCAGAGCTGCTCTTCAGGCGGAAGAAAATCCGCGTCGCCTTCCCTTGCTGCCGCTTTTGAGCAGTTAACGTGTCAAAACTGTCCTGGTTATTTCTAACATAAGACAGTAAAAGTTTCTTCTGAAGCTCAGGGGTGACCTGATGTTGACGATGTGGTACGTACCGATCTGCATAAAAGGCTAAAATAGCGCGTGATGCTACTACGTGTCAGAAGATGAAATGACCGAGATCTGCACATCAAAGAGAAGCAGGCTGCAAAAGAAGGAACAGTATACACAGCGTCCTCCTTTGAAAGCAAGTAACCTAGTAAACGTAAACCGTGTGTAAACATCGTCTTTGTGTAAAGATGGCTGAGGCTGGATAGTGTGTCGAGAGCGGCACATGACTTAAGCGAGACTGCGGTTAACTTTGCACCTGAGGCTTGGAGCTCTCCCCCCCCCCCCCCCCCCCCTCCCCCCCTCTCCTTTCCTGATCCTGCACTCCTCCTCTCAGAGTCGCTATTAAAATTCCTTCAAAACACAAACCTCTACATGAGGAGGTCGTTGCAAATGTTCCATTGATTTAATATGAAATGCGTTTACTCATTTTATCAAATTTCACTGTTGAGCACGATGAGGATTTCGGAGCCATGTTTGTTCTCTTTTGGCTTTTAATGCTTTTAAAAAAAAGTTTTTTTTTAATGCTTTAAATTCAGTGTGAAGTTGTTCCTTGTGTTTCTGACATCTGACGTGACGTGCGTGTTGTGTGCAGCTGCAGTGGCTGTTGGATAACTACGAGACGGCGGAAGGAGTGAGCCTGGCACGCTGCTCCCTCTATAACCACTACCTGCGTCACTGCCACGAGCAGAAGCTGGATCCCGTCAACGCCGCCTCGTTCGGCAAACTCATCCGCTCGGTGTTCATGGGGCTGCGGACGCGCCGTCTCGGCACCAGGTCCGCCCGCACGCACACGCGTACAACACGCAAACACGCACATCCACATACAATTATAACTGCTGATTTGGTGGTATCTCTTTTGCCTTACGTTTATGTAAAGAGTCTCCAATGTTAGAGGTGGGCAAAATCCTGTCCTTGAGTACAAATAGGGATTCACTAAGGCAAATATCACTCAAGTAAAAGTATAAATCCTCTAATTACGTGTGTACCCGAGTACAAGTACAAAAGTACGTATGTTTTTATAGTAAGTAAAAAGTCCAGCGCTTTTTGAGTGTTGGCTCATAGTAAACATTCTCTCTCTCTCTCTCTGCTTCTGAGTTCAAACATCCCTTATGTTCTTGGGCGTCTGTCGAAGGAACGGCAAAGCCACACATTTACACGTAATAGTCAACAGGTGGCGCAAGTCCCGCTTCAAATACTACAACAACGCGACGCCATGCGGAAATGTAGCGAAGTAAAAGTACGGATATTTGCTGTACTTTTGAGCAGAGAAAAAGTACAAACTGTCCTCTAATGAAACTCAAGTAAGGCAGAGATAATATAAAATGCATACTTAAGTACAATAACGAAAACACAATTTCAAATATATACATCAAAAATAAACAGCAATGGGCATTGAATCAATGTCTAAATAAATCCCAATGTTGGAACAAAACAAACATTTCCTTTTTTATAATCATTGGGATCAAATAGGTTGTATAGGATGTATGATGGGACACGCAAAAGCTACAAAGTTTTACCATCAAGAGAGAATTCACCACAGTGTTCATCATGTCAATCAAACATATTTTATTAGACTGTAATTCTCTTACTCTTCTGAGGAACTTTGTTTTATTCTGTTGACACTTTTTTTCTTCTTCTTAATTCTAAATTTGGATTTTGAAAAAGATCTTCAACATCTTATCTGATTTTAATATCGAATAACAAAAATTGACTTTTGTCATGAATGTAGGCTGTAGGAGCTGGCATGGCGTTAAAAAAGATGAAAGTATTGTTTGTTAATAAAAAGCGTTAAAAATTTGTTTTTTTTCCGTCAAATTAACCTATGAAACTTTTGAAAAAGTAAGCGGTTTATGCTTATTGAGTCACATGACCAGGTTTTTTTGTTTTTGTCAAATTAACCTATGAAGGAAAAAAAAAAACTTTAGGAAAAGAATCAGACTGGTGAAGAAACGACTACAATCATTGTACTGAATAAACTATAAAATATATGATGTGGTGTTTAATAAGAGGAATAAAACACTATAGGATGTTCGACTTTACTCATGGGTGTGATTTGACTTTCTTTTTTTCTCCCTCAGGCAGCAGACTTCCAAGTGTTTTATTTATTACTTATTACCAGATGAATGAATGAATGAGTGGATTAATATTAAAACTGGGATTATAATGACGGGTGAGTTCAGACTTGGCAGTAAAACTGATTTGCCAGTTTGAGCAAAAATCTTTCTGGGGTGTGCGTGTGTAAGATTCAAGCGTGTTTTAAATGTTTAAGGTTCATGCGTCATGTTTCAACCTTCTATCTATATATATATATATATGAAGTTAGTTTTGTTCTGTAAGCCCTGTTTTAATTTATCTACTTATTTCTATTTTACTTTAACTCTTGTAAATTTCTTGTTGTAAAAAAGTTTTGTTTATCGGAAAGTCTATTTTTAGTTTAATTGTATTCTCTACTCGCAATTCTTTTTTTTTTTTCTTTCTTTTTTTTTGGAGCGAAATCTTTGTCTCTTTCCTTTCGTTTTAGGTCACAGATAGTCGTGTGAGCATTTCTCTGCGTATCACACACGTGTGTATGGTTGGGGTTTGTGACCAAGAAAATTAGAATTTGAAGCTTTAAAACCTTGTGAAAATGCAGCACCTACTTTATATATCATGTGTTTTTGCTTGCAGTTATAACAGGGTTGTCCGCGACCATGCTGAGCAGTCATAAAGCAGATGTGTTTAAAGTTTCACAAGTTTTTGTTTTTTCTTTTGTAACATTTTGTGTGTGTGTTTTAGGGGAAACTCGAAGTACCACTACTACGGCATCCGTGTGAAGCCCGACTCTCCTCTCAACCAGCTGCAGGACGACACTCAGTACATGGCCATGAGACAGCAGCCCATACACCAGAAACAGAGGTGTGTGTGTGTGTCATGGATGTGTGTTTTGAATGCTGAAGCTTGAATATAAAGCAATAGAGACGTAAATGGACACACGGTTGACTTCCTGAGGCTCGTCCTTATGTGTAATATGAAAGATTTATTTCTCAATCTCTCCCATCTGGTGGTTTGCTGAGGTGTTAACGTGCCTACTGGCCAAGCTGATTGTGTGTGTGTGTGCGCGTGTGCGCTCAGGTTTAAGCCGCTGCAGAAGATGGGTGGGATGAGTGATTGCATTTCCTTCGGCTCTCAGCACTCGAGCGGCACTCCGGAGCAGAGCGTGGCCGCGCAGAGCCAACACCACCAACAGTACATCGGTAACTACGGAGAATATTACCGTAACCTAAAGAAGCCTCATTTACTTACGTTATCCATCTATATATATAATAAAACTGTAAAGTTGGCCTGTCCTTATTTCTATGTTTGAATTATATATTTGAAGATATTTGTGAAAAAATAATTTGTGGCGACGTGAGCTGAGTAATGGAACACGTCAAGATGGTTTTTGGAATTTGTGTGTGTTTATTTCACGTAAAAACTACTGAATGAATTTTAACTGGGGGTTTCACAGGTGTATTTGGTTGAGCTTGAGGCTTTTTCATCGCAATCGTTTCGTGGGAAAAGAAGTTATGCTACTTCGAAATTTAAATAGAAATCAACCTTATAAACAAACAAACACAAAAATTGTTCATCTCAAACTTTAACAGATGGTGCTGTATAGGGTGTTTAAAAAAAAATGTATATGCGTTGAAATCTAGTTCATTCCAAAGTTCAGCTGATGGCGCTTTACATTAAAAAAAAAAAAAAAAAAAACGCAGTTTCTCGCGTTTCTCCATGTCTCGTTAGTAATGTTTTGCTCTTCGTCTTGTCATTTTTCTCACTTGAAAGACACTGCACTCTTGTTTCACGTGGACAAGCCTTTGAGTTCGTTAATGTGAAATGAAATCCACTACCGTTTATTTAATTTACTAAACGTCAAAAAGGTACACGGTTAACGTCATGGGGATTACGCTGGTAACCGGAGAAAAAAAAACAAAAAAAACATACGTGACAAAAGACGACTTTCAACATTTTGAGCATGCAGTATAATTTCTATAATTTGTATCGTGATGAAATGAAACGAGTTACACAGGGCTCACTGAACGTTGTTCGACGTGCCTCGAACGAATGTAGGAACTTTTCCTTCGAGGAAAGAGTTGGGTAACGCAACACCACTTTTATTGTAAGTAAAAAGTATCTTCTAATAAAACTACTCGAGTAGAACGTGAAATATGTACTTAAGTACAGTAACAAAGTACACATACTCGCTTACCTTCCACCTCTGGTGTCGGCGCTCCATAACTTAAAATTTTAACTCTAACTTTAATCAGTTTATGCTTTTTCTTTTTTTAGTCACATGACCAGGTGTGTGTGTGTTCCCTGCTGTGTTTTTTTTTATTGCTATAAATTGACACGTGTGTTGCAGACGTGTCCCACGCCCTGCCCCCGTTCCCCTCCCTCGATCTGGACTCCTGTCCGCTGCCGGAGCGCATCACCATGAGCGACGTGAAGAAGCTGCAGAGCAACTACAGAGACCACTGCGAGGTATTCCCGTCCTTTACTCATTCGCTCCGTCTCTCTGCGAGACGTGTGCGCCTACATGTGAGTGTGTGAGATAGCGTTACAGTTCAGCGCTCTTAGAACTCTGGTTTAATTCTCTCTTCCAGTCCGTCTGTCCATCCTCTCTGTTCATCTCGCACCTTTTGTTCCCTAGCGCCTTTCATCCCTCACTCAGCGCCTTTCCAGTCATGCCAATTAACCTTTCAGCCAGGCATAGACACATGCTCGCGCGCGCGCACACACACACACATTCAAACACAGAAGAAACCTTTAAACTCTTTAGTTTTTAAATGAAAGCTGCAGTTTTTCCATCTTTTTATATTTAATTTAATTTTTTTTTTTGTTCTTCGGTTTTCATCATCGGATCCGGTCACAAAACTGGGGACATTTAATAAGATATCAAAACCATGCACGTTTCTTCCCACGTCTTGTCTTATCTTATCTTTTTTTTTTTTTTTTTTTTCCAGATTTTCTCTCAACAATAAAGAAAAATACTTGTATACTACTCCTCAAACTTTATCAGCTCTATTACTTGAGCTCAGTTCAGAATTTTGGGCGTTACTAATCCAGCTTGTTTATTTCTGTGTTGTCACATGCATGCACGCACACACACACACACACACACACACACACGCGCGCACACAGAGAGAGAGGTGTGAGTCAGACTCTGCATTTTTTTTGGGACATCCAACTCCCAAACACTGTAATTTTTTACAACCATGCCGTGATTGTTTGTCGAGTCAGGGGGGAATTTTCCTTCGCATTTCTTTTTTTTTTTTTTTTTGGAGCACAGTGTTTGAACTGTTGCTGGGGCAACGGTAAACAAGGTTGCCGTGGCAACCTGGCCGAGCACCCAAAACATGTTGTGTGATTGGTGGAAGGGAGGTGTGTGTGTGTGTGTGTGTGTGTGTGAAGGGAGGGGGTGGCATGGGCATAGGGCCAGGCAACTGGATATAGTAGGAGCAAGTGTCCTGTCACAGGAGAATCTCTCAACGTAGTGCAACACACACACACTCGCTAGTGTGTATAACACTGAGTTAAATTCCTGTTCTCTGGCTCACAGCTTCATTTCCTTCTTGTTGTAAACTCTAAAGTTTCTCTCTTTTTTTTTTTTTCTTTTTTAATTATTTTTTGTATTTGAGTGTTGAACTGCATTTGGTTTGCTGTTGTTCTGGGCAAGTGTGTGTAGTTCGAGTGTTCCAAAGAAATAGAAACAGGAAGGGTGAAAAAGTAGGGTACTCAAAGACATTAAACACACACACATAAACACGGACGCACAGTTCAGAACCCAAAAACAACACACTTCCAGCCTGCTTTTACAGGAAATTAATTAACATTTAGGGTGTGGCGATTATTACTGTATAACGATGCAACTAAAAGGTTTTATTCCTCTTAGATCTCAACAATTTATCAAACAAAGTGTTGGGGCCATGCAACACTTTGTAAAGAGTCAGTGGTTTGTGTCTCTCATCTTCCACTCGCACACACCTAAAGTGAGCATAGATGATTAGAGTGTGTGTGTTGCTGCGAGTCAGGTATTTATTTCTAGTTCTCATCAGTGAGCCATTTTTAAGTGAAATTCACACACACACGGCTTTTCAGCGCTTCACACACGTTCTCTCTCCCTCATGCTGTTGCTCCCCATGTTTTTTTTTTTTTCTTTCTTTCTTTTTCAGCAACACACTCGCGCGTGTATGTGCACCTTATTCTCCTCAGCTGTGTGTCCTTCACCTCAGACTTGATCTCAGTCTTTTTTTTTTTTTTTTCTTTTTTTTTTTTTAACATTTCAACTTGGCATTCATCAGGACAATTCATTAAAATAATTTTTTTAACAAAGTATTCATCTTTTATTGTTGTCATTGTTCATCACCACATGAACAAAACAACCTTGAGCTATTTTTTTTATGATTTTTTTTTTTAAGCTGATAGCTGAATAAGTGCTACTGAGGAAATTCGATTAAATTAGATTCAATGCGGTGTTTGTAATCCAAATAAAAATTTCAGTAATGGAAAGATTAATCGATTTGTCAATATAATATTTACGGTCCGTTTTGTGCAATGTTCCTGATATCACTAACATTAGAGCAGCAGTAAACAGTCCAACTTCCCTCACCATACTTTTATTTATTTTTATATTTTCTTGAAGATGAAAAACTCACCTGTGAGAGAATCGACACTAAGAGACTCCCTTCCGTAAACCTTAAGTACGTAAAACTTTACCGTATCAGTGATGGTGGTCAATACACAAGTCCAGAGTTTTTAAACTTTGTATTATGTGGAGACTCTGCTGGTCAAGTGTGAGTGAGCGGTTACTATAGAAACGATAACATGCTAAGAGGAGAGCAGTGTAAATCCATGGGTACTAGCAGAGCTGCTGTTCTAGAATGTTCATCACCTTGTGACCAATCAGAATTGAGATTTTGAACAATGCTGCAATAATGGATTTTGTGATTATTCAATTATTTAATCAAAGTGACTCTCTCTCTCTCTGTCTCTTTTGCTCAGGCCACTCTGGACGTGGTGATGAATCTGCAGTTTCACTTCATCGAGAAGCTGTGGCAGACCTTCTGGTATTCAGCACTGCCATCTAGTGACGGCAACACCCCCATCATCCCCAGCAGGTCAGACCCCCGTTTACAGTTTTTAAACAAGATCACTGCACACACCTGGTGCCAAAACTAACCAGAAGGCCCCTGAGACCCCGCTGTGTGTTTACCCGAGTTATCTCCTCATCAGCAGACGCTTGTATCGTCCACTAGCACGTTTAACAGATTTCTGTTCGTGTGTCACGTGTATTTTCGAACCGGGCTCAACCTTTATACTCTGCGATTTTGTGCCAACAATTTAAGAAAAAATTTATCTTTAGTCCTACACTGGTGGTCGATGGTGCCGAAGACAGCTGGAGTCAGCTGAAATGTCAGGAAGTTTTAATTAAGTTCGAATTTGAAGTCAAAATAGTCCGAATTTTGAGGTGTTAAATCATGATTGTGAGGAAATATCTCCAGAATATGAGAAGTCAGAATCTTAGCATTTATGAGTCAATATCTTGGGGTTATATGAATTGGTCTTTTGATTGTGCAGAATATCAGATTGCAGTTATGAAAGTAAAAACGCCCAGTAATTCCTGTCAATGGTCAAAAAAAATTGTTTTTGCAGGACGCTGCACAACCACAATCATAGCACCACTTGCACATTACAGAAACTCAGACACACCATTTCTGGCCTCGCTCCGAGCCATTTCCACATGTTTAAGCCCTAAACGAGGTTCCTGGGAGGCCAGAGAATCAGACCTGACCAGACCCGAAGTCATAATCTTGGGGGTGACAAAAATAATCATGAGATAATAAAAGTCCTGAGACGGTACAATTTGAATAAAATTATTAATGAATTAAAAGCAGGTCAGATTCTTGTGATTATAGTCGAACCTCTATCTATTACTGCTGCTAAACCCCTTAGCTAAAAAAAAAAAAAAATAATAAAATAAAAAACAATTGAATATCTGATTTTAAAGTTCACAGGTCAGCTCATTACGCTAGTGCTGATGGAGAATCGTAATGAAACCGGCTAATTAACTGGAAAATATGAAATCACCTGAAGCTCATTATTTATTTTTTTAAAAGGGAGATGATGGTAAAGTGTTTGAGTTTTCTCCGTGTGCTGATTTTAATGACGAAGTGATTTTTCATATAAAGTGTTATAACTAATGTGTGCGTGTGTGTGCGCAGTGATGAGGAGATCGAAGGTGTGATCCCGAGGGACAAGCTGATCGCGCTGTGTAAGTTTGAGCCGGTGAAGCAGTGGATGAGGAGCTGCGATCACATCCTGTACCAGGCCCTGGTGGAGATCCTCATCCCAGACGTCCTGCGGCCCGTTCCCAGTCAGTACCGCGCCATCAAACACACCACACCACAGGATGATTGACCTTGACACGACCCTCCTTATGTTTTAAGACCGATATGTATATAGTTATTAATAGTGCAGTTTACGTTCCAATAATTATTTTGCAGTCAAAATGCTTTGTTTGTAAGCAAATGTAAAGTTTTCATGTAAAAAGGTGAGAATCCAGAATACAGGTAGTCTCGACTTACGGGTGAGTGGGAGCACATTTGGATTTTTAGAAATCAGAATCTGGATATAAGAAGGAAAACAAAAGATTTTTTTTTTTTTAAACAATTTTATTGTAGTTTTTTTTTGACCATTTAGTTTTGCTAATGAAACACATGCTGCATACTGAATTTAAAATTGATGAATAAAGTAGAATTTTAAATGCACTTTCTTAAGCCTGTACAGCACTATTGTTTAACGAAGTGTGTGTGTGTGTGTGTATGTGTGTGTACACAGGTACTCTCACTCAGGCGATCAGGAACTTTGCTAAGAGCCTCGAGGGCTGGTTGACTTCGGCGATGAATAACTTCCCCCAGGAGATCGTCCGCACCAAGGTCTCGCCGCCTCGGTTTCATTCCGCTACGTATCTCCGGTCCGGTCCGTCATCGGCATCCGACACTCACCGTGGGTTTTTATTCTATTATGTTTTTTCCCTTCCCCTCAGGCTGCCGTGGTGAGCGCGTTCGCACAGACGCTGCGCAGGTACACATCTCTGAACCACCTGGCGCAGGCGGCCCGGGCCGTGCTGCAGAACACGTCTCAGATCAACCAGATGCTCAGCGACCTCAACCGCGTCGACTTCGCCAACGTGCAGGTCCGACTCTCACAACGTGACGCACGCACTTCAGTGTAGCCCTCACACACGCATACACAGACCTGTCTTTCTCGAAAGCTTACAGGACGGAACGTAGCGCTAACATACTCATCGTTCTGTGTGTGTGTGTGTGTGTGTGTGTGTGTGTGTGTGTGCGTGCGTGCGTGCTGTGTAGGAGCAGGCATCGTGGGTGTGTCAGTGTGACGAGAGCGTGGTGCAGCGTCTGGAGCAGGATTTCAAGATGACGCTGCAGCAGCAGAGCTCTCTGGACCAGTGGGCCGCGTGGCTGGACAGCGTGGTGAGTCAGGTGCTGAAACCACACGAGGGCAGTCCCAGCTTCCCCCGCGCCGCACGCCAGTTCCTCCTCAAGTGGTCCTTCTACAGGTACACACACGCACACTTACTGTAGCATGCTGTGTATTCGAACAGCAGGGTTTGTTGCCTGGACGCGAGTTTAGTTAGCAAAATAATTACACGCGCACCTCAGTTATCGATCATTCATCAATCATTTAGTTAAAGTTGCTTGGAACTGATCTTATAGAATATTTCCAAATTAAACTGAACTGTGAACGTTTCAGTAACGTTGAGGATTTCTTTCATACTTTTCTTAAACACCACTCACCGGTCATTGTGCCTTGCATCTAGCCACGCCTACAGACACCAGGAAAAAACTGAGAATAGCAAAAATGGCGGCCAATCCGAGAAAGTCAGTCCACCAGGTCTCCACAAAATCTTTCGTACTGCTAGGGCGCCATGACTGACTTTTTCACACTACACAAAATAGCTCGACCTAATTTTTAGATTTCATTACCACACCATCTCAAACACCACACCACATGATGATTGACCTTGACACGACCCTCCTTATGTTTTAGGACGGATATGTATGTACTTATTAATAGTTTACGTTTGCTTACAAACAAAGCATTTTGACTCTAAAATAATTCTTGGAATATAAAATTTCCATGTAAAAAAAAAAAAAAAAGACAGAATCTAGTACACGGGTTGTCCCCTGTGTTCCCAGTACGAATGAGTGGGAGCAAGTTCGGATTTTTAGAAATCAGAATCTGGATATAAGAAGGGGGGAAAAACAGTTATGAAAATAGATTTCTATAATAATAGTAGTGATTTTTAAAAAACATTTTTTATTGTATTTTTTTTTGTTGTATCATTTAGTTTTGCTAATGAAGCATGCTGAATTTCAAATTGGCGAATGAGAATAAAGGAGAATTTAGATGCACTTTCTTATTCTTTTTCATTGATGACAGAGTGACAAAGCAAAAGATGATGTTAAACTGTGTGTGTGTTGCGCAGCTCCATGGTGATCAGAGACCTGACCCTGCGCAGCGCGGCGAGTTTCGGCTCTTTCCACCTGATCCGCCTGCTCTACGACGAGTACATGTTCTACCTGGTGGAGCACCGCGTCGCCCAGGCAACCGGAGAAACCCCCATCGCCGTCATGGGAGAGGTCTGTCTACGCTCGCGCGCACACTCTCAAACACACACACACACTCCTTCCGTACGCTTACAAGCCTGTGTTTATCTTTCGTGCCCTGCAGTTCAGTGACCTCAGCTCGATGATGCCGTCCCTCATGGAGAAAGGTACGAGCTCGCTTCTTACCAGGATCTACTACAACACACTAACACACACTCACTCGCACTCACTCACTCTCTCTCTCTCATCAGATCCATCCTTCTCAGACGACATGAGCGACCTGGGGAGTGACGCAGACGTGTCCCGGGGGGCGTGCGAGCCGGCCGTGAAGAGAGAGAGAATCGAGATTAATCACACTCTGCAGGAGATCTGAACCCATGCAGCGCGTGTGTGTGCGCGAGTGAGTGTGTGCGTGAAAGAATGTGTGCTTTTTTTTATTTTATATATATATATATATAATGAGCAAACATATGAGAATCCGCCATAGTGTGAGTCGATATATACAGTAACGCTGGCCGGATTCTTTGGGTTTGTGAGGAACTAATGCAGTCTAGAAGCTTTTTATAGTTCGTGCTTGAGGATCGTTTTCTTTTCCTTCTTCTTCTCCGTGCCTCTGTAAGTGTGTGTTTTATTATTTTGAATTTTTTTGTGCCATGGTGTCCTCTCAGTGCCTTAGAAACCCCTCGAGCGCACACGCACACACACCGTGCCCGTCCCGTGTCACAGTACAACTACAACTGGATCGTCTCTCGAGCACCCTCGGATGAAGCAAGGATAAAAAAACATTTTTTTAAAAACTTCATTATCAAGAAAACACACACGCAGCACCCCGTGTGTACGAGACGCGCCATCGATACCTCAACTGTTTCTATGCTGCGCTGTGTTTCTTACGCAACAATCCGAGAGCTGTTCGCGTGTAAACTTGTCGGCTTTACGGTTAGCGACGAACACCGCGTTCACGCTACGCTGCATCACGTCAGGCCTTGATTATTTTATTTTTTTTGCGTGTGGCGTCTTCTCAATTAACAGTGATTTTCGGTAAAAGAAGGCAAGATCATCGATCCTCGGACCAAATCCATATAGTGCCTGTGCTGCGACAGCGTGGAGCAAAATCAACCAAGGCTGATGATTAGCTTATCGTGTTGATATTGTTAGCCTTAGAAATCATGCGCGAAATCATACACACAGCTACTATTTTTTTCTTTTTTGCGCACAGGCCACACCCACAAGGTAGCTCAACACACTAAGAAATGAGTTTCAACCGAAATAAATAAACAAAATGTCGCCCCCTAGTGTGAACACAACCTAGTCGGTAGTTAAGATGTGAATTGAGGCGCTCTCGTGTATTTTATCATAGGATTTAAAGAGCAGGATGGATGTGTGTGTTCGCCTGCATCGTATGTGCAACCGAACGTCAGTCTCCCGCACACACACGTAGTATGCTTAAAAGTTTTAATGAAATAATTATTGTACGAGATGAATACTTTTTTTTTTGTTTTTTTTAAACCTATTTTAGATTTTTATTTTTTTTTCACCCTTAAACTGAAATATGCACACACACACGCACATGTATGTCGCCTTGGTGCTGGATTTTTCTTCTCGTCGTATGAAAAAGTATCTATTTATATAAAAGTGCCCTGTTTAATATCCCGTTAAAACTCTTTACTTGATTTTAAAATAAAAAATAATTCCTAGACTTGTAGAAATCGTTGCACTCTCGGTCCGTCTCTCGTGTCGTGTTTCTCTCTCTTTCTCCCTGTGTTTACAGATGCAGTACGATTTTTATTATTTTTCTTCCTTTTCATCTCCTGTAACTTTTACTTTTAACCTTTTTTTTTTCCTCTTTTTTTTACCTTCTCTCCCATCGGGATGTGACTCGTCCTCTCTGTGGCCTTTTCTCCTCCTCTTGCTCCTTCATGAGGGTTTTTTCACGCTGTTAGTGTGTTCAAGGAAATTTTGTGTAACTTGGTAAAATGTTTTTTTTTTTTTTTTTTTTTTGTATTGCTGTTTTAGATGGATTATTTTTTATTTTTATGGGAGTAGATATGATTCTTCTCATTATATTTTAAGGAGGGAAATGAAAAATGTTCTTGAATATTCTTACCTAGACTGAGAACAGACTGCGGTCTGTAACAACAAAAAAAAGTAAAATAAAAAAATAAATCTTTTCAGTTGTATTTTGTACTGGTTTAAAAAAAAAAAAAAAAGTGTAATAAATTGGTGTACACCACGTAACCATTACGGCTCAAATCTTTTTTTTTTTTTTTAATAATAATCCACACAAACACAAAAGTCAATCTTTACAAAGTTGGAATATTAAAGTTATTATTATTATTGAGTCACTAAACAAGAGCGTTTGACTTTCGCTCCGAAGGAAAAAGAATCAGATGAAGCGTCTGTCGAACGAAGGTCAAAGCAGCAACGAGTCTGAGCGCCTCAGGGAATCAGAATGTTCCTCACACAGCAGTGCATCATGGGTAACGTCCAGCTCCCGTGTCTGTTACTGTGTTCAGTCCTCAGAAAACACCTGGAACTTGGGCTTTAGTCAGAAAAGTGCAAAAAACTTCATGTCCAGCAGGTAGAAAAACACACAAACAGGGATGCGACGCCTATAACAAACAGCCGGCCATGTACTTCCCTGAGGGGGGGGAACACACACACACACAACTGAAATGTACTGACATCAACACCACTTAACTTACCAACTTAGACACCTGTACATGAGCAGCTAAAAGTTTGTACACCCCTTTGCTTGTTAGATTGTTACCATCTTCTACAAAATACTTTAACGTAATGTTACAGGATCTATGTTACAGCATTTTACTCCTGCACATCATGAAGTCTTTTATTTCTTCAGCAATTAATTTCTATTTATACTTTTTTTTTTCCCCAATAGTTAAAGTTAATGTAAAATACCACAAAACTCATCTGTGACTATCAGATGATATAACAGGAAATTAATCAACACCTACCAGATGTATAAAGTGTTAATGTTTTTCATAACGGATATAATATGATCAGGTTTTGTACGCGTGTGTACGCGTTTGACTCTCACCGGTGGCGAATCTCTTCTTGAGCAGGGACATGCGGTATCGGCCGCCCACCAGCTCCATGTCCAGACCCGACAGAGACGCTCCCGTCCCCACAAACTGCACAGCCAGACTCGGGGCGGGGCCGCGGGGCTCCTCCAGGCACTGCCAGCTGGCACACAGTGTGCCCGAGCCTGATAGATACACACACACACACACACACACACACTCAAACTATGAGCTACTGTATATGTGCTGATGTATTATCGTTTAAACTCTGTCATAAATGAACTCGCACACAAACTGAATCATATAGAATTAATTTAAATCATATGAACAGAATCACTTAAATTGGACAAACAAAAATCATGCAAACTGGATTTTAAACACTGAACCGAACTGGTCCATAGATTAAACAATACAAACTGAATCATAAATTAAATGTTAATCTCGGTCGTACTGAATCGAATCGTGTAACGTGAATCACATTAAATCAATTAAATAAAATGATACAAACTGATCATATAAACTGAATCATCATTTTGTTTTGAGGTTATTTACTGGATCTCCCTGATGTGAAACATACCTTGAGATAAATATACAAAATTACTAGGGGCGCCAATATTTTTGGATACAGTTAACATTACGAACAGACTTTAGGTTCTTGACCTCGCTGTCTATGATCCCATTTAAAGGCTTTAATGCTATTCAGTTGACATGATTCAGTTTATTTGATTCGATTGGTTTGAGTGTTGAACTCGAATAAACGAGGGATTTATAAAACAGACTCACCAAAGGAACTTGCAAAGCAAAATCTCCTCCTTTGTTTCATTCATTAGAAATCTCAAAAGATGGATTTTGCGTGCTGATATTTAATATGATACACCGATCAGCCATAACATTATGACCACCAGAATAACATCGCGTACATACTGTAGGTCGCGTCCCTTTCTGCAACTGAAACAGTATGGTGTTCTATTCCTGCCACAATTCTGAGTGCGCGGTTTGACATTATGAGAGCAGACAAAGCACTCTAAGCGCGCGCAGCGTCTCCCCTGCTCGCTCAACATGTTCTCCGCGCGCGCGACTTCTCGATTCTGTACAACATTTTTTTTTCTGTGCGCGCTCGACTCTGTCTGTACGCTCGCTCAAATTTGTCCAGTGTTACAAAACTGCCACAAAACCAGCCAATCACAGACTTCCAACCACACGACTTCTGATTGGCTGTTCCTTCCCTATCAGCTGGCGCTATCGACCACATAACGCATAGTATAATTTGTACGGTGCTTTTAAAATGATCATTGTCTCAAATTAGGGGGCATACTGGATATGAGACGAGGGGTCGAGTGAGGAGCAGTTTTAAAAACCTTGACGGAGTTTAAAAGGGATGAGAGCAGCCGCTTCGTTTCGTTATTAGAAGAAGAGGAGACACAGAGACGGAGACAGAGACGGACCTTTGCTGTGGTTGGTGGGTGAGAGGTTGGGCAGTTTCCACAGCAGCCGCTTCTCCTCAGTGTTCCTGCACAAACACGAAGAGAAAGAAGAAACACAAGGATTTCCTTCAATTACAGAAAGGAAAATCACAGAGGAACCGTGAGACTCCCTCGTTCTGTCCCTCTCACTCCCTGTCCCTCTCGCTTTCTGTCTCTCTCTTGCTCTGTCTCCATGTCTCCCTCACACTCTGTCTCTCTCTCTGTGTCTCCCTATCGCTTGGTCTCACTGTGTCTGTCTTGCTCTTCTCCATGCGCGTCCTGTGCACTCTTTATGTGCGTCTCTACCACTCTCCCTCCTTGTGTGTGTGTCTCTCTCTCTCTCTCTGTCTCACACACACGGTCTTTCTTTCCTTGTCTCACCAAGCGTTTGGTGAAGAGGAAATTATTTGTGATTTGTCCTTCTGTATCTCGCTCCATCTTTCTGTCTTTTATTCTGTCGATCAATCTGCCTGCCTTTTCTCTCCCTCTCCTATGCCATCTCTCTCTTATCCTGTCCTTCTCTCTGTCCCTTTAATCTCTCTCTCCGTCTCCTACCGTCTTTGTCTCTCCCCTGTCTCTTTCTCACTGTTCTTCAATCTGTCTGTCTCTCCCGGTCTCTCTCTCTCTATCTCTCTCTCTCTCTTTCAGTCTCTCAGTCATGACTCTCACACGTCATGCATGTGTCTCTGTCTCTCTGTCTGTCTGCCTCTCTCTCACCAGGTAGCGGGCGGTTGGCACTGCAGGTCGGTGGCCGAGGGTTCGAGCGGGAGCAGCACCTGCACGGCGGTGAGCTGAGTGGCCGGAGCGGTCGCCGGGCAACAGTGGTAGTCCAGGGCAACGCGGGTGACGGTCCCGCTGCGCTGGCACTCGGCCGACAGCAGCAGAGGAGCGCGGGCCGGGTCCTGAGACGACACCTGGGGGCAGAGGTCATCGTCATGGCGAGGGGATATCGGAAACCGCCGATGTAGACGCGTCACAGGAAGTAGAGACATGAAGAGCAGATCACATGATCAGGGGCTCTGCATAAATAAATACACGCACCCCGCGTCATGACGGAGCCGCGGGGTTTCCCCTCTCTCACACTCACCTGGTACTTCAGGACGCCCACGTTGTAGTACGAGGCCTGCGGGTTAAGCTCCGCCTCCCGCTGCAGGTGAACGCTCAAGGCCTGCATGTTAAACCAGAAGTCTTTGCAGTTGGGGTCGTTCTGGGACGGGTCGCTGCAGGGACAGGAAGGAAACGAGAGGACGTCACGTCTGTGTCACAGGTGTGTTAGACGGTTTTAACCGGAGGACGTTACGTGCATCAGCTGACCTGTAGAGGACCTTCTGATTGGGTAAGAAGTGAGTGACGCGGGAGATGGCGACCAACCGGAAGCTGAGCACGGGCGGGTTGGGGCTGGACGAGAAGATCCGAGTTATTCCGGCCGGGAACGACATGGTGAGGTCTCCTGTGATCTTTACCAGACACCTGAGGGGGCATGCGCACACACACACACACACACACACACACACACACACACACACACAGAGGAAAAGTTAGACAGAGAGAGTAGAATACCAAATATATGGCCAGACAAATAAACAGACAGAGACAGAGACAGACGGACAGACAGGGCATACAGATCAACAGACAGGTAGGCAGACAGAGACGGACGGATAAACAGACAGATAAATGGACAGACAGACGGATGGACAGACAGACAGTGAATCTGACCGGTTGTTTTCTCCTCCTTTAAAGTAAGCGTTGATGTACTCTGTGAAAGCTGCAGCGACGGGCCACGACTCCTGAGTGCTCAGAGAGATGGGACTCGGGCCTCGGGACAAACCTGTACACACACACAGAGTCAGAGCAGTATGTGAGAAATACTTTAATGAACCATTAAACCATTGAACCGTGTGTGTGTGTGTATGTGTGCGTGTGTGTGAGACAGAGAGAGCTCGTACCTCGCGCGGGGCTTGGTGCACGTGTCTGACCCCCCCAGTCACTGGGGCTGGAGGAGGACGAGGACGATGTAGCAGAAGGACTGGGACCAGGCAGAGGAGACGAACACAAAGACCTGGACTGGGGGTCAAAGGTCACGAGTCAGATGTGTGTGTGTGTGTGTGTGTGTGTAAAACATAAAACATCAAAGAAAGCCATTTTCAAACAGATGAATGAAACTGTGAACTCCAGTAACACTGAAGCACTGTACATCAAGCAGTTTCTGAATTTTACAGTGTGTATAAAAAGTGTGTGTGTGTGTGTGTGTGTGTGTGAGTGTGTTTTTACCCGTTCGCTTCCACTCGGCCTGGATGAAGAGCGCCTGGACCGAGCTGGACGAGGAGGAGCCAAGACCAGGAGATCAGAACTGAACCTACGCTGAGGACCTGCGAGGGAGAGAGAGTGTGACAGTGTGTGTGTGTTCCCTGTTGTACGTGTGTCTGTGTACGTGTGTCTGTGTGTGCGTGCTCCCCGTCGTACCCGTGTGTGTGCTGATATCCAGACAGTCCTGGTCCTTGTCCGTGGAGAAGCAGAGGTCCTCCTGCGGTCCGGAGAGGCGTGTGAGGGGCGGTCCACTCCGGCGCTGCTGTTGCTCCTCCCCTCCGCTCCTGCGCTCCCTCCGTCCTCCGTCCTGCGCGTCCTTCTCGTCGCTGAACGGGTTGTGCACCGAACCCCACTGCGCGGATTCCTTCATCGTCTGGCGCTGAGGGGCGGAGTTAGGACAGACCGCCCAGGTTAAGCCGCTCCCTCCTCCCGGAGCGCCGAGCGCCGTTTGGTGCGTCGGGCTTCCGATCATGGTGATGGCGAAGGGATCGTCGGGAGACTCGGGAGGCGGCGGCGGCGGCACGCTGCGCTCGCGCTTCCTCTCTCTGTCCTTGCGCGAGGAGGAGGAGGAGTTCGGAGGAGGCAGCGTTTTGGCACTGTTTGTGGGCGGGGCGAACGGGTCCTGCTGGGTAGTTCGGGGAGGAGGCGGAGCTACCCAAGCGTCCTGACGAAGCGGTTTGGCTCTCGAACGCGGCCAGGAAGGGGTCCTCCGCCGGGATGTGCTTACAGCTCCACACGCAGGGCTCCACGCTGGTGGTGGAAAAAGAAGGGAACGTGAAAGAGGAGGCGGAGCTTTCTGTACAGGGCGGGGCCAAGGGAGAGCGCAGGGACGACGGCCACTCTTGAGGGTGAGGGGAGCGTCCGGGGGCGGGGTCGGCGGGTCGTCGTGAGGTCGTAGAGTCTTTGGGTTGAGAGGACGGAGGCCAGGCCGCCGCCCAGCCCGCGGGTTCTGGGGAGGCTCCCAGGGGCTGATGGGAAGGCGAGTCCAAACCCGAGTCCTCCACGTTCTCAGGAGACGAGGACGCGGAGGAGAAATCAGCGTCTGAACGAAGAGGGAAGATTCAGTGTGTCATCATAATTATATACTAAAGCAACATATTACTGAATATACAGTACTGTGCAAAAGTCTTGACCCCCCTTCTCCCCTAATTCTTTAATATTTTGCTTCCGAAGCTCCACACAGTCCTCTATTTATAATCCAGTCTTGAGGTGTGCTGTAGTTCTCCAGGCTTCCTGTAGGATGTTTTTGTCTTTCATATATTTTGGGTTCAGTCCCTGAACCCGAGCAGTTTCAGAGGAATGTTTTGAGCTGAGTGAATCGTTCATGCATAAAATAAAAAATAAAAAAAACATATTGGGAACAGACGAGAGGGGAAATGAGGTCGCTGCTGAGGTCGTACCATAAACAACCAGTTTTCTAATTGTATCTTTTTCTTTATTTATTCTACATCATTTCATTTAACGTGAAGGAATGAAAGGAATGAAGTGTGTGTGTGTGTGTGTGTGTGTGTGTGGGGGGGGGGGGGGGGGGTCAAGACTTTTGCACATTTTGACAGAGAGAGTCAGAGATTTTTTTTTACATTGACTGCACATTTTAGCTGTGCACGTGACCTGTTATGAACTTTTATGATGTGTGTGTGTGTGTGTGTGTGTGTGTGTGTGTGTGTGTGCGCGCTTTACATTCAGAGGTCTGTAGCTGCTCCTGTCCAGAGAAGCTCTGAGATTTGAAGGCTGATTCTAGAGGAGGACCGAAGAGTGAATCTGAACCCGACGCTGTGGAGCTCAGCCTGGGGGGGGGGATGGGATTGAAGGACACAAATTCTAAAATGTTTTATTTCAGAAAAAGTGAAGGAAGAAAGGACTGACGTAAGACAGAAGACAGAAAGGACGAAAAACAAAAGATATTAAGAAAGAAAAGGGGAAAAAATTTACAAGAAGGGAAAAAAGGTAAGAAAGAAAGAAAGAAAAACAGAGAGACATTAATACAGACAGAAATAAAAAGATGAAGTAGATAAAATATATAATACTGTAGGACAGACAGAACGAAAGACGGGAAAAAGTAAAAATGGAAGAGAGCGAAAGAAAAAGACAAGGAGAGAAAAAAAAGACAAACAAAAGAAAGAAGAAATGAAGAAAAAAAAGTGTAGAAGAGAAAGAATTAAAGAAAGAAAGATCTTTGTACCTGCTGTGGTTTGGACTCGAAGTGAACCTGCACACACCTTCTGTCTCACCTTCTACAAAACACACACACACAAACACACACACACACACACTAATATAACACACCATTACACCTAGCACAGTGTGATTATAATAACAGTTAGAGACGAAATCAGAAACACACAGCGTGATTAATATTACTGTGTACACTGCACAGCACTGATACACACACACGCGCCGTAACACAACGCCGTCCCTCTGTCCAGCTGAGACTGAACCTGAAACACATCATTACATCACACACCTTCATTACTGCCTCTAATGACGGTGTGCAGCTGTGTGACTCTCGGCTAACACCTGCTTCGCACGAATCGTCCAGTTGCTCGCACAGGTATAATAAACACGTCCTGTTAACTCGAGTCCGCAAAGAGAACAAAGCATTTAAAATAAAATGTCTGGCGCTGCTCTGGGGTCGGGCTGGGGATCCTGATGCGTCCTAGAGCACGCCGTTAACACCCGAGACGCGGGGACGCCCGGATGGTGTGTTAGAGGCTGACCTAACGTCTGCTCTGAAACACTACAAGTTTATCATAGTGCGAAGAACATAATAATAAAATAATAATAATAATAATAATAAAAAAGAATGTGTTTGTAATATAAACATGTAAAATGTAGCCGTGTTGCTCAAACAACAACATAACAGCCAGAATTGAACACCTTAAATAACTTCCAGCGCTGGTCTCGTACGTTATTCAGCTCGTAGTTCGTTAAAAACGCGGACGTGGACGAGGAAAAATCCAATCCGCAGAACAGAGATCAACTTGAACGTGCTCAGTGCATCCTAAACCTGTAGGCGACTGTAGACGCCCTCCCTCACATCACTCTCAGGACAGAGGTTCTACCGGTCCCTACGGAACCCGTCCCCGTCTCCTCGGCCCACGATCTTCAGACGTTCCTCTCGACTGTCTGGATGGTGTGAGCTCTACAGTCTGGGATTCCCCCTGCACCAAGTGGGACGTTCGTTTCCTATTACGCATTTTACCCGCTCTTACACCTTTCTACCACTAGGGGTGCCTGGTCCGTACGGGCGGTTCAGGTGTGCTCGGAAAACCTACGCACGTCCTCGACGTGTATGTACATGTCTAAAAATAAAAAAAAGTAAAAAATAAGTAATAGCTATAAAAGTGCTTCATCGATGAGCTTCAGTTTAGACAAAAGGCTTTAAAAAAGCTACTTTAGCTTGTTTTTGATTAGATACGATATTACTATTGATTAATTAATTAATAAATATTGTGTGTGTGTGTACATGTTTACCCCTGTGGGGGGCGCCGTTGTCACCCTCTCCCTCCGACCGGCCTGATGGAATTATGTTTCCTAGGACAGAGCAAATAAGATATCAGAACACCACACACACACACACACACACACACACACACACACACACACACACACACACACACAAACACACACCGGAATGGCGAACTTACGGGAAACGTGCCTCTTTGTTGTCATCTTTAGTGAGGAGGAGAAAAAACAAACAAAAAAAAAAAACAAAAGAGTGAACTTTTAAAATAAAACTCTTATTACATCGTCCTATAACTCGGCTCTAATACTACAGGTACATTAATCACATCAATGTATTAAACACAAACATCAATATACTGCTTTAAAGCCATGCTCGCTTGTCTGGCTCCGCCCCCCGACCCCTGAACTCACCCCGGGGTTCGGGGGCAGGCTGAGGATCCCCACGCTGGCCTTCAGCTCCAGCTCGTTGGCGGCCGAGTTGTTGCGGCTGCACACCGGCCGGATTTGGATGCGGAACTTCTTCGGCTCTTCGTCGTCGTAGTCCGAGTCGCTCGAGTAAAAGTTGTTCTCCTTGTCGTCCGCGCAGCGTGGGGGCGGAGTCAAGGATTCTACTGAGGAGTTACTCAAGTCTATACACACACGTTACACACTTACTCATTCATTAATGTGAAGTCGATGCTCTTCAGATGCAGTCATTAATTAGTTAATTAATTGAGCTCATTTATTTATAAAATCATTCAATGATATATTTACAGCCAAGTCGTCAACGAGACATGATGAGATTTTTATTACGTACGCAAAATTTTATCTACGCACAGAAGCAAACCAAAAAATGCGCACTTGAGTGCAAAAGTTTTCACACCCTTGAATAACTTAATTCCATCCATCCATCCTGTAACCTCTGTATTCCAACTAGGGACCGGGGAGGCCAATATTTATTTCCATTACTTGTACGATCGTGGTAGGACGTCACTACGGGCAATTTAGGAATGGCAATTAGCCTAATCTGCATGTCCTTTGGACTCTGGGAGGAAACCGGAGAACCCAGAGGAAACCCACCAAGCACGGGGAGAACATGCAAACTCCATGCACGCAGACCCCGAGGCGGGAATCGAACACAGACCCTGGAGGTGCGAGGCGACAGTGCTAACCGCTACGGCACCGTGCCGCTTTATGGACAATTATTGTATATTTAAAGTAAAAAAAAAAAAAAAAACATCCTAAGAACAGACATTTGGATGTTCACAGAGGATCGTGTATTAAACAAGATATGAAGTTGTAAATATGAGCTCACAAACAAAAACAAAAGACTGGATATTATAGAAATGCACAACTTCACTTACACCATGGAAAATAAAAATAAGGGAAAAAAAATTTATTTAGTCTGTCTATTATTTCTTATTATAAGACTGAGTGTATAAACTCACTATAATACTTCAAGACATTTTATTTACTAATTTCAAGATTGAATTTTCATATAAATTTTTTTTAAAAAGTGTCAAAGCGTGAAGAATTTAACATTATGAATCAACTTGTATTTGATTGATAATAATCTAATAAGACATTAATAACAGATAATGATGAATAATAAATAAAGAAAAAATGACATTATAAATGACAATAATAAATTAATATATATAAATCTACTAAGAAAAAACAGCCATAATCGTGTTTAGATATGATCTCATTTTAACATCTAATTTTTTTTTTTTATCGTGCTTTTAATAACAGATGTCATCACAGATCTCAGATACAGATATGTCTACGTGATAAACAAACCGAAAGTCACATCGGCACGGAAAAAACTTCCGGTACAAGCTTTCAAACTGGTATTAATTGTATGGGTGCCAATAATTCTGAAACATGTGCTCATTAAAGAAGTGCTACAATAAGACTATAAAATATCACACTATATACAGTACGTGTTCTGTAATTCAGGATTATTGTTACGAGTGGTGCCAATAGTTTTGGAGCTGACGTCTATGAAATTGTGTGGGTGCCAATAATTCTGAAACACGAGCTCATTAAAAAAAAGTGAAGAAAAAAAAAAAACACGTACTTGTTAAAAAATGTATATGGCCGTAAATGTAAATGGATGGAGTAACGGCTAGACGAGTGCGTACGGCTAGACGAGTGCGTACGGCTAGTACGGCTAGACGAGTGCCGCTCTGACTGATGTTGCATCTCTACGTGGTCCGGAAAAAGGATATCGTTCTGGCTGACGTCCGTCCGGATCATGAAGCCCTCGTCGTCGACCTCTAGAGGCAAATTCTACAAATTACACATAAAACAGAACCCGGATTCACTCACTCACCTTAAATAAACCTAAGAAGATGTTAAAAAAAAAAAAAGTGTTACATTTATAGTTCTAGTATTTTTTTAAGTCAGGGGTAAACCATCAGCACCTCCACTTCCTACGCTTTTATGAATGTGTGTATTTGTGTGTGTGTTTGTGTTTACTCTACGCCAGTGTCTGTTAATGTCATGTGACTATTAAATGATCCTCTGACATCCAGCAGAAGTAAATATAGCCTACTGGTGAAACCAGACACGTTGGAGGGAGTGGTGGTCATTCAGAGTCAGACACACACACACACACACGCAAGTGGAATACTGATAATACTGTGGTTCCCCTGTGTAACACTGCATGCCAGTGTGTGTGATGTAACTTACTGGTCTATCTGTCAGCGCAGAATCCCTGCACAAACAACAACAGTGTCATTAGCAAGACCTCGGACACACGCGCACACACACATATTTTCCAAAATATAAAATAGAATTTATATTTATAAATATATTTCTGAAATACTAAATATACAAGTGTACGCTGATATCAAGTTCCAGATAAATAAAGAGTCATTTGATTTGATTTCAAATCCTTAACACTTCCATAGTTTAAGTCTCTTTGGAAATAAAGTCGTAATAACAGCGCTAAAGTCGTGTTAAATAAATAAATAAATACATTAATATATATATTCATCTTTAACTGTTTGCTTCTTTAAGAGTGAAACCTCTCGTTTTTTCGAGGAAGAAAAAAGAAAAGGGAAAAGAGAAAAGACCAACCTACCCCGGCATAGGAGCGAACGGACCGAACCGAACCGAACGGACCAGCGAACTCTAACGCCAGCGGAAAGCCAAGAGAAGCGAGTTTACATATTGATTTCTTTTTTGCATCGTGTGAAAGATTCAATGGAGACGTACAGCAGCACCACGGGTCATGAGAATGTCATCAAGAAGAAAACGAATCCGCTTGCGGTTTGGTTTTTAAAGCAGCCGGTGCCGAGAGGAATCATACATGAAGGTTAAGTCAGGTTTAATGTCTATTTATTTCATACTTTACTTTATTTACATGCCTTTTCTAAATGTATTGGTTTTATAGGAGAAAAAAAATATATATATAGTGTTGAAAATTGGTAATATTCAATTTGAAATCACAGCTTAAGTTAGGGGTACCATCATTTTTGTCCAGGCCTGTTCCATGAGTTTCTTTTTTTTTTAAATATTTCCGTTGAAGCATGGTGGAAAAGCAATGTCTGACTTTAATTGGTTAACATTCATAAAAGTTTTATTTATTATTACTTTTGTCAGATTAAAGTTACTTCTGTGACCATTGCGAGTTTTTCTTTCATTGACCGAAGGGTACCAACAATTTTGTCCACGTGTATATAAATAAAACTATTATAATGTAATGCTATGAATTACACTACTGGTAAGTGTTGTGGAGCATGAAACTGATGTCGAGACATCTTTCGGTCCAATCAATTATTTAAAATGCATAAAGATTATATTGACTGAGTGCACTTAGTCTAGCGGTACATGATGTTTGTGACAGAAAGAAAGAAAGAAAAAAAAGAATGCTTTATTAATTATACTTTGCTTTGTGTGTGTGTGTGTGTGTGTGTGTGTGTGTGTGTGTATGCGAGACTCACGTTACGTCTGGCTCTTTGTCTTTCTTGCCCAGCCCAGGGATCCTGAACGCTTTTGCACGGCTTTTCTTGTTATTTTCGGGAGCTTGAGTGGACAGGAACTCCTCAAAGCCCACCGGGCCTGGACCACAGACAGACAGACAGAAACCCACTTTAGGAACTGCACTGTAAAAGTTGCCACTCATTTGCAGTCTAGACTCGGTGTGCGTGTGTGTGTGTGTGTAAATCCTGCATACACAATTTAACCTCATGTGTCTTAAGCAGCCTCTAAAGACCCGTCTTGTGTTGAGACGGAGCCTAAAGTCTCGCGGCTGTGCCGTACCTGGCCGCTCCTTCCCCGTGCCCTTCTGCTCCGTGAACTTCTGGATCAGAGTGCTGAAGCCGATGTTCTCCACGTTCTGCTTGAACTCCTCGTGAACCTGAGCACACAGACGTTGCGCACGTGAATCGGTTACGCATCACGATTTACGCATCGACTTTAAAATCGAGTTTTACATTTTTTAAACGTTATGCAACCAGTGGACCCTCCGTTAAACACACTGTCCCATAGGAAATAATGCGTAGAATAGACATTAAACCTCGCTTAACCTTAATTTATGATTGCTCCTGGCACCGGCTGCTTTCAAATCTGAACTGAACGTGTCTCCCTTGTCTTCTCGCTACCGTCCTTGCTAACATTCTTGGGACCCGCGGTGCTCCGTCTTCGCTAAATCTTGCGGAAAACGCAAAAAAAGCCCCCCCAAAAAAATATGTAAACTCCCTTCGCTTGTCTTTCCACCGACACAAAGAAGTTTTGAACGGCCCCCGGACGTACGCGCAACTTATTCGAAAAAGCTGAGGCACCACTGTATGCGTTTGCATTTAAGGTTGCAGTTCCTCTATAATCCAACCAGAGGCGCGTGCTAAACTGTTCGCACATTAGCAGGCAGCGTCCCTTTGCGGCAGGAGCGAATTGTTTGCTAAGTTTGTCGAGAGTTGTATTAAATCTGAAAATAAAAATAATATTGAATCATGATTTTGAATTCCGAAAGTACTCAAAAGGTATGATGATGATTATATAGCATCAGATGATCCCTGGTGATTCCTATTCACACACTTTTTTTTTTGGATTTTCCCCCGATTTTCTCCCTAATTTAGTCGTGTCCAATTCCTCCCCGTCACTAGGGGGCTCCCACATTAAGGCTACTACCACCACTCAGCCGGGAGGGCCGAAGACTATCACGTGGTTCCTCCGAGCCACGTGACGCCAGCCGACCGCATCTTTTCGAACTGCTCGCTCGCGCACCGTTGGGGGCGGCGTAACACACTCGGAGGACAGCGCTATCCGCTCCCTCCGTTGCGCGAGCTCACAGACGCCCCTGACTGGCTGTAGAGCCGTGATTAATGTGGGAGCACTAAGTACCTCTCATCCCTCCCCTCTGAGAGAGCTCGGCCAATCAGCTCTCTCTAGACCTCCGGCTGCGAGAGGTTACAGCACCACCCGGGATTCGAACTAGCGATCTCCGGATGATAGGGCGAGCGCTTTAACCACTGCGCCACTCGGAGGCCCTCCTATTCACACACTTGAGCAAAACCAGAAAATCCAGCTAAAGCCTCATAATCGAGCCCAGCGCCAGTGAAGAGCTCACCTGTCCCACTTGGACGTGCGTGTCCTCTAAGGACTGTGAATAAGACTTGATCAGCTGCTTCATCTTCCGTAGGTGGTCCTCCTCGATGTCCTGGAACTTCTGCATGGCACAGAGATTTCAAACGGACATGATATGCACAAGGGTACTGCTTTCGTTTCAGAGACCCCATCTCATCACAAAAAGGAAAGAAAAACACGCCTCATTTTACACCTGTTAAACAACCTGCTGAGAGCTGATTGGCCGGTTCGTTTATGATGTCATAAGCTGACTAAGGTTGAATTTATAGCTGGGGAAAAAAGTTTTGTTTGCTGAACAAATCAAACACGGAAGGTTAGAGGAAAGCTAGAGAGCTGATTCATGTCATTCAAATAAGCACTTTGGAATATATTAATATAGGAAAAATAATCAACAGCAGCATGCTGGGATAAATCAGGTACTGTTTATTGGAAGCTACTGTTAAAACCCTGAGGTTGAATATTTTCCAATTAAACACAAGTGCTTAATTTCTCTTCAAAGATAAAAAATCTGCCAATGAATCACTTTTTATTAATTGCAAACATCATATTATTCATGAACTCATAGATTATTAGTCTTTCAGTAGAGGTAGACCGTTATTACTATAGAAACAATAAAATATTCAAACAAACACCTATACTTTTATAAAACTTTAAGCAACACCTCATAACCAATCAGATTTGAGAATTCTTCAGCACTGTGCCGAGTCAAAATGAAAGATTACAACTCTCTTACTTTTTTTTTTTTACTGTTGATCTTCAGTTTAACTCCTAAATTAAAGTGTTTTACTTCTGGTTCTGCATGACGCATTTAGAAGGAAAAACAGGAAACCATAAAAGAAAACGCTGAAAAAAAAAAAATACAGTACAATAAAAGGAATTAAAAAACCACGACTACATGTGCAGCAGCGCTGCAACACGCTGTGTATTAAGATTAAAGGATCAGTTGCCTTTGTAGTTTTTTTTTTTTTATTACGTCTTTAGAGACAAGATTTACAAATCTGCAGTCCTCTCCACAATCTTGTTTACAGATTTACTACGGACGTATAAAAGACATTTTAAAGCCCTGAATTCCTAGACATGTGTTTTACTTCCTAAGCCTTTAATATCCACCCTTCAGCTTACGCTCACATTACGCTCACGTCTAACATCAGCACCTAAGGTCAGATATATATTTTTTAGTTTATGATCAGAACTTTAATGTTAATAAGATTTTATGAAATGTTTTCATTGAACTTAGCATTATAGTTGAACATAAAATTTGTATTGTATATATTCGTTTAATCATTGTTAATTTATAGTTAAATTTTTTACATTACCGTATAATGTTCATAACACTACAGTTCAACTGTTAAAATTTGCGTTTGACATTAAAGTTTAATAAACTACAACATAGTTAATGTTTTTAATAGTTAATGGTTAAGTTTAAGATTAAAGTCAGTGTTATCGTTTCATCTTCATAGTTTTACACTTTACATCGCAGATTATGAAGATTACAGTTTAATATTTACTGTTTTATTGTTAACACTGAAGTTTAATATGAATTAAATGCATTTTAATTGTCAACATTAACAAAGTTTCATATTAAAGTTTACATGTTAACTTTACATTTTCATAGGGAAGATTAAGTCATGAACTTTAACATTAACACTTAATGCACCAGTTTAATATTAAAGTTTATGTTGATTACTTATATTCAACTGTTAATGTTACAGTTTCATATCTTTTAATTTAAATATGTAATATTTATGTAATATTATTAACACTAAAGTTTAATATCAAAAGGTTAAGTTATAGTTTATTAAAATTCAATTGTTAATATTACCCTGTAATATTACACAAATTATTAGCCTTACACAGTATAATATTTACAGTTGAATTATTAACATTCAAGTTTATTATTAGTTATTATAGTTCGATTATAAAGACTGAAGTTTAATGTAAATTATTTATAGTTTAATTCTTAACAGTAACAGTTTACAGTTTCATATCAAAAGTTAAGTTGCAATGCTAAAGTTTAATTATAAAAGTGTTAAAGTTACAGCTTAAAATGACATTTTAATGTTTAAGTTAATATTACACTTTCATTGTTAATATTATAGCATTAACATTACAGTTGAACATTAATAGAATTTCTATATGTCTTCACTTCTAGTTTAATTGCAATAAAACAATTACAATACAATTGTTAACACTACAGTTAAAATATTAAAATCAGGGTTTTATATTAAAGTTTAATATCAAACTTTAATAAACTACAGTTTTAGAGTTAAAATGAATGAATAACCTGTCAATGTTATAGAATATTCACACTTTTAAGTTATTACAGTTTCACCATTAGTGTTATCTATTGAAATTTTAATTGTCACCTCGGTAGATTTTTACTATTAAGTGTTATGGATGGGCTCTGTAACACAATGGACAGATGATTTATGAATCCCCTGACTGATTTATTTATTTATTTATTTTTTCAATATATGGTTTTAAGGGAGGCCTCTAGTTGTAGCACAATGCACAAAAAGCTCTTCCACAGAATGGTGGTAGTTTTATTCTATCAGGATGATTTCAAATGTACTGCATCATTGGCATGGGACAAGAAATCCTGCGGCTCACCTGTCTCGATCTCAAACAAGAGCCTCTTGAGGCCAGCTTTAAAACAAGAAAAGACCGTTTCTAAGCTCCTGAGATCTGAGAGTTGACGCTCTTTTAAAAACTTGAGATCTGATGTTTATGGAAAGATCAGACAGGTTCCTGAAAATATTGTTTCTTGGAAAAGTGAATACTAAGAATAGTTTTTGTAGGAGTGTAGAAACTGTAGGATTGGTATTCACAGAAGGTTACACGGGTAAATGTAGTTTTAAAGGAGGTCACCCGGCAAAGTTGTTTTAGAAAAGGACGTTTCTGAAAGCTACGTTCGGCAGAAGTAAAAAAAATATATATACATGTATATACAAAAATGACCTTTAAGTTGGCTTCAACATAAAAGTTGTTTAAGAAGAAAACATTAAAAAACTTGAAAAAAAAGAAGACATTTTACATTACATACAGTGAATTACCTTTAAATTCTACAAAAAGTAGCTCTACAAGGGATTCTACATTACAAATGTAGTTTTTGTTGGACATTTTAATTAATAACACTGATTTTCAATGGGTTTGTTCATTAGGGAATAATAATTTTGCATTGGCTTCTACATTACAATGATTTATTTAAACAGTCGTCTTTTGTGTGAGTAGTTTATGGGGATCAACAATATGGACTCCCAAAAGAATGGAAAAACTTTAAATTGGTGGTAACATTACAATAAAATCATGATCATAATGATATCATAATGATGATACATTTTCTAAATGGCCTTCTACACGAACAAATGCTGTTTTAAAAAACTACAACATGAGTTGTTTTAGAGTTGCTTTTATGTTTGTAGTTTGACTAAGTGATGTTTTTTCGAAGGAATTTTACATAAGGAAAAAAAAAAAAAAAAAAAACAATTTCTAAGAGCAAAAAAAAAAAAAAAAAAAATTTCAAAAGGCTACTACATTGTGAAAAAGTTTCAAGGAACTTCTGGGAAGTATTTGTCTTGTTTTAATGCTTAGAAATGTCCAAGTGTAGTTGAAAGTAGTTTTTAGCGTTTTTTTTTTTTTAAAAACAACATTTGCAAAAAGACAACAGAAAGGTGGATTTTCAAGAATCACGGAACCATAAACCTGGAAGCGCACACACACACACACACACACCTGTGCAGACTCGCTCATCTTCTGCTCAAAATCCCCTCCAGTGCGGTTAAACTTGTCTACAGAAGCTGCAAACGACTCGGCCGCCTTCTTAGACTTTAGCTCCGCCTGAAACAATAGTACATCAATAATTGATAATACAGTCTAAACAAATATAACATAATTGCATTTGCATTATACAGAAAAAGTGGATGTATAATCAGCTTAAATGTGCTTTGTTTCTAATATCTACAACCTCATTCTTGGACACGCATGAAGCTTTTTACAAATATTCTGCGAATACTGTGTTTTCTAAACTACTGTCTAAACTTTTCAACATACATTCTTTTGTTACTCAGATAAATATTAATTATAAAATCGACTACAGCTGCATGAGCATAAACCCACCTTCTCCAGCTCCTTCTGAGGAGCGCCTTCCTTGCGCAGACGTTCCAGCTCCATACATTTAGAGTGATAGCCCTCTCTGGTCTTCTGCAAGTGTCCATTCTGTACCTGTAGAGCCTGAACCGCCTCCAGAGTCCCCATCGCCTCCTCCTTCGTCTGCGGAAACACATGCACACTCAGCTTGCTCTGATAATCTGCCACAACGATGCCTAGCATGCGGGTGTAAAGCAAAACATGCTTAAATGCATTTATAACGGGGATGCACAACTGAATTCAAATAATCACATTGTAATAATTCTGACACGCATTGTGATGCAAACTGAATTATAGACCATTTTGTATTCAGACATATTTCAGAGGGTTAAAAGTAATATATATATATATAAATAATTGTAAATAAATAAATAAAGACACAAAATATTTAACATCAAATAAAGGCACAAATGATAACCCTAACCCTAACCCTAACCCTTAGGAGGATATTTGCACATATTTAATTATCACCTCAAAGGTATTTAAAAAAATAAACAAATGTTTAAATTATTATTAAAGTCTACATACATTCCTGACCATACAAATATTACGTGCAATAAACTTCAGCCTTTTGCGATTAAAGAACTACACGGGTCAGTACTGCAATTTAAATTCAATGTGCAGCGCTAATAAAATGTTTTTTTTTTTTCTTTTTTTAAAGTGTGTAAACCATATAGTGGGGTATGAGCAATACATTTTGGAGAATCAATACATAATCCTTTTCATTTACACAATGTCTCGCTCTTAGGGTAAAATATATATATATATAAAATGTTTGTAAATCTATGATGAACAAACAAATATGTGACATTCACACTGCTGTGAAGAACATTATGAATAATTTGTACATGTATAAAGTTTTTTTTTTCTTATTTTGACTATTTTAAATGTTTTATTTACAAAAGCTAGATTTAGCTGTGATTATACATTTAAAAAATTAGCTATGAATGCGATTTCACATTACTTCAAGTAGAGTGTTAATTGTGATTTTACATTTCCATCATAGCTTCTGATGTGATTTTACATAAATAAGTAGCTTTAAAATGTTTAAAAATTTCATGTTATAAAAATGAGCATTAGACGTCATTTTTTATTAATAAAATTAGCTTTACATATGATTTTACATTACTAAAAGTAGCTTTAAGTGGGATTTACCATTATTAAAAGTAGCGTCGGATACAAGTTTACATTATAAAAAGTAGTACAGTATAAAAATCACTCCGGATGTGATTTTACTTTACTTAAAGTAGCTTTTAGATGTGATTTTTTTTTTCTATAGTAAAGTAGTTTTTAAATGCACTTTTGCATTAGTAATATAGCCTTAAGATCTGAATTCACATTACAGTAACTAGCTTCAATATAATTTTTCATTACAAAATATAGCGTTGAAGGTGATTTTACAAAGCAAAGTCTAGATTTAAGATTTAAATGATAAAAAGCAGTTTTTTGAGGAGTTGCTATGTTTCAAAAATGTGTTTCTACAAAACAAAGGTTTAAGAGGAGCATCTTTTTTTTTTTTCCAAAAAAAAAAAAAAAAAAATGTTATTATGAAAAAGTAATTTCAGCAATGCATTTATAAACATGACAAACAGTTGTTTTAAGTGAGCTTCTACATGATAAAGAAGTGTCTACATTTTAAACGTTTAATTGTTTTTTATTTATTTTTATTTATTTATTTATTTATTTATTTTTTACTGTGGAACACATGTTCTTTAAAAAATATATAGCTTTAAGAAAATACATACATAGTTATAAGAACAATGCAGGTCTTTTTTGAGAAAACTGCATTTAAATCGTCCCAGCTTCATTTTGTCAGTTAAACTATTGCTTTAAAAGAAAGAAACAGCTGAAGTAAAATGTTAATTCTGCTAGTAATAAAAGGCAGCCTTCGGAAATGAGCTTTATGCAAATTAGATTATGCTAATTGCTATGGCATTAGCGTATGGAAATCGAGCTGTGATGTATTCTAAACCCAGCAGGAGGCATCGGTCTGTGACTTGAAGCAAAGGGAAGGGACTGAATATAAAGTTGGACGGCGGTGCGGCAGTACCTTGCGGTGAACTTTGACCTGCTCCTCGCTATACTTGTTGATGTCGCGGATGAGGTCGTTCATCTTCCTCATCAGCTCCAGGTGGCAGAGGGCGACTTTGTCCGACGACATCCGGAACAGGTCCCACATGGGGGCAAATGTGCTGCGGAGGGGGAGGAGGGGGAGGACGGCATGCAGAGGTAGTCACAACACCTCCAATGTCATTACGCAATATTATGAACATCCTGTAGCTGAACGACGCGCACACAACGTGTGAAGAAACTTTTAACCGGGAAATGGCAACTGGCAATGGCAAGTCTCTCACAGATATGGACAAGTAAAATCATATGTTACTGTATAAGAATTTGTGGTGGCATGAAAATTATAATACGGCCGTTTCTCAGACATCGCTGCTTTCACGCCCCCTATGGTGAGAGTAAAATGACACTGGCTGACCTCAGCTATCGCTCACCTGCATGGACTAGAAATGTTGTGCATGTCTGATACTTTGTCACTACATGACCATTCATTCTGAAATGGGACATATTTTAAAAGAACCCATACAAATAAATAAATAAATAAATAAATAAATAAAATAAATAACCCTGGCACATTGCCTGAATATGCACTTTAGGGTTTTTTATTTTCGCTTTGTTCAAATTTTCGACATTGTTCGGATAGTACAGTAACTAAAATGTAATCAATGACGAAGTCTGTATGGGCCAAATAGCACGGATTTGCGCTAAAGAAATGAAAGGAATCTGGCAACCCGGCGTTTGCGACTCTCTAAGGGGCGACTCGTCACTGTAGTGCAAGTCGCCGAGAGGAAGACAAAACCACAAATGTGACCCTGCACTTCACTTCCTGTGAAACTGAAACTTCTTCTTCGACCACAACACACTCACACAAAATGTATTGGCACCCTATCTGCCCTGTGCTCCGTAATACTGGACTACTGTAACATACTGTAGAGCCACTCATCCCACCAAAAACACATGACCACGTCAGCATCACGGCTGTACAGAAAACTAACTCTCCTCAGGGGGTGTTCCAGTTGCCTTTGGGTACAGAGGGCCACGGTGTGTGTTTAATTCATTTACAGGAAGTAGACCGGAAACGAGCGATAATGTGGGAGCATCTGATATAAACACCACACCGCTGATGAGGGCACTCACCCGAGCGGGCTTCCATTACTGGCTATTTTTGCCAGTTTGCTCATGGATTTGGAGTACGTCTCCTCGATGGCAGCTCTGATCAATAAACACACACACAAAAACACACACACACACACACACACACCATCATCAGTCATATTTATGCAAAAAAAGGTATGCACCAGTACACTAACTGTCATTCGCAGAATGTGTGGAGGCAAGATTCAAATTCAAAAATTCAAATTCAAAAATTCAAATTCAAAAACACACTTCAGTATGCAGCCAAATGCTTATAAGACCGCCCGTGACCTAAAAGAAGGAAGGGTTTCTCTGCGAGATATAAACTGCACTAGAATACAATTAAATAAAACAATTAAATATTCAATACACATATAAAATTACAGGGAAAATATACTTATATAAAAAAAACTTTCTTTTTCTATATACACAAATGTACACATTTATATGTACAAAATGTATAAAATGTACAAGGTTGCTACTGAATAGAATTTAAACCGGATTTTCAGTAATGAGGAGAGAGCAGCTGCCTGACAAAACCCACATTCACAGCCAGTCACAGAAACACTTTCAGCAAGGACACACACATCAAACACGTAACAGTTCAGTTCAGGCACATTTATTCATCACACGAACAATACAGCACAGAGAAATTCTTTATGCTTCACATGTCCCGGCTGGGGTCAGAGCGCAGGGTCGGCCATCATACAGCGTGAGGGGCCTTGCTCGAGGGCCCAACAGCAGGGGCTTGAAGTAATGCAGAGCCTTAACACATCGAGTCACCACCGGCCCTGAATAAAGCAATGTTCCCGTACCGGGGGAGTCGAACCCGGGGTGTCTGGGTGAAAACCAGGAATTCTGACTGCTAGACCATAACATGGTCCGAGACAGGGGGAACTCAGTGGTTCAGGCATTGGACGACGGTTCGGAAGGTCCCAGGTTCAAACCCCATGACCACCAAGTTGGGTCCTTGATCAAGGCCCTTAACCCTCAGATGTATGATGAGATCAAAATGTAAGTCGCTCTGGATGAGGCCGTCTGCCAAATACTGTACCTAGATGTAGATAACAGTGTGTTGTTTAACATGACGTAACATTACTGTATCTCCTTACTAATCTTTCCATTTAACACTATTTGAGATTTACATGTAACCTCAACCCGGAAGTTAACAGAGCTGATATATCTAAAGCGGAATGAGAGGAAAAATATAAAAAGACAAACGTATAAGATTTACAGGACAGTCCACCACCTACATGGTTTATTCTCCTCGCTCTTCGGCTACGTAGTACCAAGTAAGAATTGTAAACTGCTGTCAATCTTGTTCATTACACCAATCAGTTGACTGTGCGTTATACCAGCTCCGCCCGCCGGGGTTAGTTAGTGAGTAAACAAGGTGTTCCAGGATTGATTAAAGCTATGTACCTAAAACTAAATCGTGTCAATGCATCCTTAATATCTGCAATTTATAACTGACTGTAATGCGCTGATTTAAAAAAAAAATAAATCTAAGTCTAAGTTCATAATACGGAACCCGAGTACAATCTGGAGGAACGAAAGCGAAACCAGAACCGTCATTATTGATTCCTGAAGAATTGATCTTAATGTAAAGAAAACGACGATGCTAAACAGGATCGCTTCATTGCGGAAGGCGATATTGTGGACCGACTCAGGCAGCTGCAGCAGGATATTTCAGCAGGTCTCGACAGTCGCGCACTGCAACACTGCTGCTGGATGGAAACGCCCTGCTGAGAGCACGCTGCATGTCACTCCGTGCAACATGCCGAATCTGACAAAGCGTAAACATGACAGTCTGCTCATAAAAACAGCTCCAGGAAAAATAAAACCGGTTTGTCTTCTTAGCGTCGCTGTCTATTACACCACAACGCTGTATCAGCCTCGTCAAATTTAATAAACGCCCATCCGGAGAGGAACGCAAAGGGAACGAAAAACTAAACACTAGAGAGAAAGCTAAATGTAATCTCTGTTTGGAGCGCGGTCGAGAAAATAATCAGATCTGCAGAAGATACGACTCGGGGCTGCTTACGTGCAGGACAGAGTGTGATGGTGAACATTCATTATGGAAATGTAATTTACTTTTAATTGCTGAGAATTTTAAGCACGGTTTGCTGGGACTCGGGTGTATAGGGGCCGCGCCCCCTTCGGAGCGCGCGACCGACGTGTATAGGGGCCGCGCCCCCTTCGGAGTGCGCGACGTGTATATGGGCCACACCTCCTTCGGAGTGTGCGACGTGTACAAGGGCCAGGCCACGCCTTCTTTGGTGCGACCGACATATATGGGACCATGCCTCCTTCGGCACGACTGATGTGTATGGGGCCACGTCTCCTTAGGAGTTTCAGACGTGTATGGGGCCACGCCTCGGTCAATGTGTCTGACGTGTATGGGGCCACGGCCCCTTCGGCACGGCCAGCGTATATGCGGCCACGCCCCCTTCATGCAACCGATATGTATAGGAGCCACGCCTCCTTCTGCATGACCGACGTATAGGGGGCCACGCCTCCTTCATCGTGACTGATGTGTTTATTGGCCGGCGTGTATGAGGCCACATCTCCTTCACAGAGTGGGTTTCATCGTGTGTGTTTGAGCAAGAACAGAATACAAAGTGTTTAAGAAGAACCGTATTAATGCTCTGCGGTGTGTGAGCTAAGTGGAGAGGTTACCCGAGCCAGGACACACTCTCCCTCTGGCTTAATCCAATACAGAAATGGACTCAAGCCAACTACACACTGATCCTCAGCCTCAGTGTGTGTGTGTGTGTGTGTGTGTGTGTGTGTTAGAGAGTGTGGACCCCTAGGTGTGGACAGTAAGCTCTTTGTTCAGTGTTTTAACACTTCGGTGTGTGGTGCAGAGCAGTCGTGCTCACAAAAAGAGAGAAAGCACAGATATTAGACACTGACTAGAATAGCCCTTGTGTGTATCTGTTCATGTTGCTATGGTTACTGTGTGGCATTGTTAATCTTATTATTAATACTGTTAGTAACACTGCTGATTTCATTGGCAGGATTAGAAGCATTATTATTATTATTATTATTATTAGCAACATTGATATCATCAGAAACATCAGTGTGAACAATTAAAGTACTCGAAGTCCTGAGGTTGGAACTTGTCTATTATATTATATTATTTAAAATTAGAATAGTAATTATTATATAGTAGTGTTGGTATTGATAGTAACACTCATAATTTAATGGAAGGCCAGCCGGAGAGCGTAGAGAGAGGATTTTCTGCCATTCGAGCGCTCTCGCATCAATCACTTCATTTCCCCCCGATTTTCTACCTAATTTAGTCGTGTCTAATTCCTCCCCGTCACTAGGGGGCTCCACATTAAGGCTACTACTACCACCCAGCCGACCGCATCTTTTCGAACTGCTCGCTCGCGCACCGTTGGGGGCGGAGTAACACACTCGGAGGACGGCGCTATCCGCTCCTTCCGCTCGCGCGAGCTCACGGACGCCCCTGACTGGCTGTAGAGCCGTGATTAATGCGGGAGCGCTAAGTAAGTAACCCTAGGTTACAGCATCACCCGGGAATCGAACTCGCCATCTCCGGATGATATGGCCAGTCATCACGTTTGTGAGCTCACAGGCCGAAAAGATATGGTTCGCTGTGTCACATGATTCCTCCCGGGTTGGTGATTGTAGCTTTGATGTGAGAAGACCTTGGTGATGGGCGGGAACTGGCTAAGACTAATTGAAATAAATAAATAAAATATAATAAGTTAAAAAATATATATATATATATAGTGAGAGTGGGAACAGTAGAATGAGGAACACTATTATTAGCAGCAGCACTAAGATTACTGTGTAGTTGTAACATTGCTGTAAGCAGGAATATTTATCGTATTATTAATAATAGTAGTAGTAGAAGTATTGACACTTAATAATTAATAATAATAACAACAATAAATAGTCCAGCGGAAGTATCGACACTGCATTGCCAGTAATTCTACTAGTTGCAGTACTAGTGTGTACTAGTTGGTATTAGTAATAGGAGTAGCACTGACACTTCGACTACAGAACTAAAGCTACTACTAGAAATAGTATTGCCAGTAGTAGTAACTAGTCTTAGTAATAGTAGCAGCAGCAGCAGCATCGCCAGTGGGAGTACTGCCACCACCAATACTGTCACTATTACCACTAGTAGTACTAATAATAGGAGAATTTTTTTATACTAATACTAGTTGTAACAAAGAAGAGTAGTGAAATTATTATTATTAGTAGTAGTAGTATTAGTAGAATTAACAGGAATATTATTATTAGTGGCATATATGAATTAATCCTAGTAGTAGCAGGATTATGAACCTTTGTATTTGGATGTTATAACCATTATATTATTATTACTAGTAAAAGATTAGAAGTATTAGTTTGGCATTAATAATATTGGTAGGAGTAAAGCAGAATATTATTAACAGTAATATTATTAGTAATAGGAGCATATAACAATAATAATAATAACAACAACAATAGTAGCAGCAGGATTAATATGGAGGTTATAATTAGTAATGACGTAGTGCTAGTATTAATAGCAACATTACTATTACTAGTTACTAGTAGCATTGTACTATACTCTAATATACTGTAACAAGTATTAGACTCGTTCAGCATTAATGATATTGGTAGTAGTAAAGTAATATTAATATCAGTCATACTGCCATCAATGACACGTGTGTGTGTGTGTGTGTGATGAGATGAAGGGAAGTCGCTCTGGATAAGGGTGTGAATGTAAATGTTACTGTAATATCAGTAGCACTGACACTAGCAGTAGTAACAGCACCACATGAGCGAAACTCAACATCTGACGTTCTATTAATAACAGAAATGACAGTAAACATTTTATTAACAGCTTCTTCATCACCCAGCAGTCCTGACACACCTCTCTCTCTCTCCTACACACACACACACACACACACGCTTTCTGTTTTTCTCTTTCCATCTGTCTCTCTCTCTCTCTCTCTCTCCACCATGACGCCTCCTGCGTCTCCTCGCAGTCTCACCTCTCTCTCATAAACTCCGCCAGCTCTTTGGTGGCGATCTGGCCGTGCTTCATGTTGTGGTAGAGAACGTCGAAGCCGGCATTCTTCTCCCCCTGAGGACACACACACACACACACACAAAAACAAACAAACATAAGAGTGTGTATATGTGTGTGTGTGTGTGTGTGCGTATATATGTGCGAGATGCAAACAGATGCAAAACATGATCCACGGGCTGTAAATAAACACACGGATGTAAATGAGACGGTGGTGAACGTCTCCGTCTCCGCGCCTCGTCCTGTAGACCTGCGCGTACTGCACGCTGGAACATCTAACATGAAATTCATTCTTTTTCTGCTCGGGGATTCTGTCTCAGTGTCAAACAACAAAACGGGGCGCGTGAAAACAGTGATATTTAAAAAAAAATTATGATAGTAATAATTTAGGAAAGTTTTCCCCCCGCAAAAATCCCAGAATTAATCTTTTATTATAAACTTGTGAAGCTGCATAATAATTAGAGACAACAAATAATATACATTAATTACGATTGTCAGAGGCATTTCTGTGATATAGAATATCTATTATGGTGGACGTATAAGGTTGCTCTCAAACTGTTACCGGAAAAAAAGTGAGTGGGAAAAAGAATTAAAAAAAAAAAAAAAAAAAAAATGTATCTATAATTTTAAAACTCTATGTTCTATGAAACTGTCTAATAAATATAAGTGATAATAATAATAATAATAATAATAATAATAATAATAATAAGTAAATAAAATTTTAGTATTTATTTTACCATCAATTTGAATAGATAAGGAATTTGAAATTATTTAATATGATTTATTCAGTATTTAATATTTAATAAAACAATTAAAAAAAAAGATCAAAGTCCAGTTCAAAGTAGTTTGTCTAATCTTAGAATCTTTGAAATTGTAACATTTTAACATCATTTCTTTTTTTTTGGCTAAATGTTTTATTATTATTAGAATTTTAGATTGATTACAGAAATTACTACATAATTTACTGAATAAAAATGTTCTATTTAAAAAAAAATTATAATTTCAAAGAAAAGCTGCATAATAATTAGAGACATAAAATAATACATTAATTACGAGTATTCTATATTCTAATATTCTAAGATGAGAAAAGCTGCTTTGAACTGGTCTTAAATCTTTTTTTTTTAAATATTGCATTAAATATTAAATACTGAATAAATACATAAACCAGTAAACCAGAATAAATAAAACTATGAATAAATAACCGATGAATCCGAAAAAAAATATATTGTTAATATTATTATTAACAATAATAGTCTGTCCTTTTTTTTTTTCTTTTTTTTTAAGAGAAATATTCCCAGGAGTTTGGCAGGAGTTTGGGAAATGCTTAATCGCCTTCCATTGTGTGTATGTGAGTGCACATGTCACATAGCCAAAAACACTCCACACTGAACAAACAAACGGTTGTGTGTGTGAGTGTGTGTGTGTGAGAGAGAGAGGACAGGAGCCGGCGTATCGTTGCCCTCTTGGCCCGAAGCGAGGTTGACAATAACCCCAGGAACAAAATAATGTCACATGCTGTGGGGCGGAGTCGCTTCGGAAATAAAAGCCCCTATTCTTCACTGTTAACACGAGAATGTCAGAGAGACGGAGAGGAACGTCAAGAGAACCGACAGAGGAAAGAAAAACCAGGTGTTCGCCGAAAACTGCCATGTTGCGCGCACACACACGCGCACACACACGCAGCATCTTCATTAGGAAACTCTGAAACTAACCGTGTGAAAATGACTTTCGGTTTTCAGCCAAAAAAGAAATATTTTAACCTTCAATTTTTAAACGGGCCTAAAAGAACCTGACCTGATATTAGAAATAATATTACTACTGAGGATGATCATGATGAGTTTGTAATCTTTCTAATTCCCTCGTGACCCCGTCTGTTGATCGTGACCTTTACTTTCCACCCGCTCGTTATATAACCGGCGTTGGTTAAGCTAACGATGAAGAGCGATTATCACACTCCGTTAAACTGCATATTCATGGAGTCGGCCTTGAGGACGAGGACGTCTCAGCGTAAAAACCTATCGTGTTCAGCTCGTCCTGGATCAGATTCCGGCTCGACGCGTTCACGCCGTCTCAGATGTTTGGTGTGTAAAAATCCTGCGCGCTAAGCCGAGCGTAAATCCTGCGAGCGTTTAAACAGGGAAGGAAAGTACCAGAAACATCAGGTGCTGAAAGAGCAGGGCAGGGCACTCTCGGTTTAGTGTGTGTGTGTGTGTGTGTGTGTGTATACGTACATGTGTGCGTGCACAAGCACTGAAACATTATTCCAAGGATGAAATGTGAGTCGAGTTGCTACACAACGATAAATACTGAGCAGCAAGTTACCTGTGCACTCAGACAGACAGAAGCAGGCAGACAGACAGACAGACGGACAGGCAGGTTTTGTCTGTGTTTGTCTGTCTGCCTGTCTGTCTACCTCCATGCTTGTCTGTGTGTCCGTCCGTCTGCCTCCATGTTTCTCTGCCTGTCTGTCTCCATGCTTGCCTGTGTGTTCGTCTGTCTGTCTGCCCGTCTGTCTGAGTGCACAGGTAACTTGCTGTTCTGTGTTTGATGTTGTGTAGCAACTGTCTGTCTCAATCTCTCTTACCGTCTCTCTCACTGCTCCCTGCTCCGTTGCCCCCCCCCTCCAATTCATTTGCAGTTAATTAACTTTTCGCTAAAGTATTACACTTTTACAGTTATTGCACTCTGGGGTATGATTAGAAAATCAAACTGCAATTACACACACACACACACACACACACACACACACACACACACACACACACACACACACAGAGATTGGGCGAAAGCTATAGTTTTACAGAAAGCACCAATTTTGGGCCTTGAGGGTTTAAATTTAAGTAGCATGGCTTAGAGTGGTGGTTGTGTGTGTGTGTGTGTGTGTGTGTGTGTTTCCGAGCAGCCACGACACAACACACACGCACCTTTGGGATCTGATGTCATGGGACACTGATGTTCCAGGATTGTACACATGCACACACGCACGTATACCTACATCTCCTCCTCTCTCTAGCAAACCCCCCTCTCCTCCTCTCTCTCTCCTCCTCTCTCTCTCTCTCTCTCTCTCTCTCCTCCTCTCTCTCTCCCCCCCCCCTCTCTCTCTCTCCCTCTCCGCCCGACTCTCTCCCTCTCTCTCAGTGATGTGTACACCTGAAATAGCTCGGCCAGGTGTGCAGAGACCGCAGAGCGCTCCAGTCCCTGAAGACCAGCTGACACGACTCAGCTTTTTCCACTCCTTAACAAACACACACACACGCACACACACACACACACACACACGGCAAGATGAATGAAGCACACACTCACCCAGAAATTGTTCTTGAAGTACGCCGTCTCCATTTCCAGGCTGTTCTTCAGAGATCTGTGCAGGAGACAGAGGACAGGATGTCAGGTTCGTTCCTCTCTAAATCACCACAACGATATTCCCTCTGCACATTTGGCCCACGTGTGTGTGTGTGTGTGTGTGTGTGTGTGTGTCAGATAGGGGTGTAAGGGTGAGGGATGGTGGGGTAACAGTTGGTGTCTTTACTTCATACTTTCATCCTCGGTGACTCTGAGGACGAGGCTTTGATTGGCTCGTCATTACACGTGTAGTAAAGCACCTGACCAATCACAGACGAGACCGAACTGAGGAGCACGTCATGACCTCAAAGCAAGCGCAGAAACGTTAAAGCACAACGACAAGAACAACAATAAAACATTACATCCCAGGAAGTAGATCATTTTCAGACCTTCACAACCTTTTAGTTTTCATCCTGGTTGTGTTTTTTGTGTGCGTTTGTGTTAAGCTCAGAACGGCCTACGTTGATGCTGGTCAGTGTGTACGGAATCCTCGAGCTGGTCCGCTCTCGGAAACCTTCGGCTTTATTGGTTCGCGGTGTTCCCTTGTCCAGCATCAGATCTGTCTTCTGCTGCTTCGGTGTTTTTACGTCTTTTCGTCAGATGTTTCTATGCTATACCGAAGCACACCAATAGAGTGCCAATAGAGAACTACATGGAGTGGGTTTCCATGGAGTCTGGGGTTTTGGCGGTTGCCAGGAGGACGGTACTCGTCTGACTGACGGTTTATGATGTGGGCTTGCTCTTCCACCCCTTAGTTCAAGTGAAAGGAACTCTGAATGCTTCAGCATACCAAAACATTTTGGACAATTTCGTGCTCCCAACTTGGTGGGAACAGTTTGGGGACGGACCCTTCCAGCCCCACCATGACTGCGCACCAGTGACCACAAGTCATCACTGGGATTAAGGTCATCAGTGGGGAGTTTCCTGGCCACAGATCGAAAAATCTCCAAATTCTGTTCCCTGAGCCACTTGGTTATCACTTTGGCGAGGAGCTCCATCACGCTGGAAAAGGCATTGGTCATCACCAAACGGTTCCTGGATGGTTGGGAGAAGTTGCTCTCGGAGGATGTTTTTGCACCATTGTTCATTCATGGTTGTGTTCTTAGACAAAATTGTGAGGGAGTCCAGTCTCCTGCATGAGAAGCGACCTCACACATGGATGGTCTCAGGACGCTTTACTGACTGTAGCTTTATATAAACTTAATGGAATTAAAGGCTTTGATACTTACGAAATGCTTGAAATTATACTTCAGGATACCAGAGTAACATCCGACACAAGATCAGAAAACACTGAAGCAGCAGACGTTCTCAAAACTTTTGGACATGGCTACACAGTTTATGCCTAATATAAGTATATAACTTTCTTGAACGTACATTTAAAGAGTATTTTTGGTCTGAAGAAAAAGTTGGGGAGCTTGTCCCTGGTGATTCCCATCTCCAGTGCGGAGTGTGTCGAGGATGATTTCGTTCTGAACGTGATCAAAAACGATGCACTTGTAGCACAATAATTGATTGCGTGTTAATTGAAATCAACACGGGTTAGTTGTACCAGTCTACACGTGCACAAACACACCGCTCACACACCATGCACGCGTGGTTTCTGGCCGTGTTCCAGGACTAGCCGTTAGCGTCTGCTGTGGAGAGTCTTCCGTTGTGTTCCTGTCTGAAACAGGACAGATAAGAGCGCGGAGACTCCCAGGCCCCGCCCTCTGACTAATCTCGCAGGGTGCTGAGGAACACTGACCACACTCCGCCAGGTCATTTCAGTTCATCACACAGCGTTCAGAGCGTGCGTCTGGGATGAAGGCTCATTCTCACCATGCTCCTGCTGTCTACCTTTGTTTGTCTCTTTCTGTCTCTCTCTAAATCCCCCCCCCCCCCCACCACCCTCCCTCTGTCTGTGTCTTTCTGTGTTTGTCTCTGAAAATCAGATAAAGAGGTCATTTGGGCCAGGAAGAGAAAGAGGATGAGCTGGAATAATCACATTACCAATAGTAATAATAATGATGATGATTATGGTCATCAGGATGATTATGGGATGAAGCTGGTAATGATTACAACATTGATGAAGATGCTTATTATGGTGGTGATGACGGTAATGATTATGGTGATGACAGAGATGATGGTTATGATGGTAATGATTATGGTGAGGTAGTGGTGGTGATCACGGTGAGGATGGTGATAATGACGATGATGACAGTGATGATGGTAATGATTATGGTGATGACTGTGTTGATTATGACAGTGATGTTAATAATAGTGATGGTGATGACAGTGATAGTAATGTGGATTATGGTGATGACTGATTATCATGATGATGGTGAGGATAATTATGGTGAGGTGGTGGTGATTATGGTGATCATGATGACAGTGATGATGAAGATGATTATGATGGTAATGTTGATTATGGTGATGGTGGTCATGACTGTGATGGAGATTATGTTAATGATGATTAAGGATGGGTACCGAAAACCGGTGCTAATACGGCACCGGTAGTACCTATGTAACCGGTATGTACCGGACCGAAACAGAACGCAAATTTCGGTGCCTCATTTCGGCGCCACTTAAATGCCTGAACTGTCGATTGAAATATTTGTTCTCTGGGGCTATGATGATGATGACACAGTTGTAATAAGCATTAGATTCATCAACACACATGATCGCTAGTAAAATGTAAATACTGCATTCATGTGGTGTCAGAAATGAATCGGAAAAAGAAATTATTTCCTTAATTAGAAAACTCTTGAGGATTTCGGAAAGCTTAGATAATACTAATCCAAAACATTGTTGCAGTAATGCTACTGTCCATTTTATTTATGTAGATTCAAATTTTATTAGATTATATAAAAAATTAAAAGCACAAATCATCGGGAAATGAGACCATCCGACATGCGCGTGACTGCAGCAACTAGCGTTACACTCGCTCTGACGGCAGCAGGTGGTCTACCGCCATCTTAACTTGCTAAATGAACTTTCGTTAAAATGCTTAAAACTAAACGTTCGAAAGTGTGGCTGTATTTCACAAGAAAGGATTCCGACACCGCCACGTGCAGTAAATGTTTTACAGCGGTCGCGTGTAAAGGGGGAAACACGTCAAATCTAATGAAACATTTGAGGGCACAGGGGATAAAGTTAAAAGCAGAGGCATATGCGCCGTGTTTGACAGCTTACAGACAACAGCTGGCGCTATCGGTGTGGACGACCCCAGCACAAGGTCATACCAACCGTAGCAAACAGGAGTCCAGCGATTATAATGACGCCAGCAGCCTTTCCGCAGGTTAGTAGTAGGCTGATGTAATGTTAACTGCAAAATGCAAATCTTGCATTCATGCTAACAAATGGTCAAACGATTTGTAAAATACTAATGTAACATGAATTCTGTTTAGCATTATGTCTTTCCTGCTAGTACTTAAACTTTTATTTTTTTGGACGTTTTTCCCCGATTTTTCTCCCTAATTTAGTCGTGTCCAATTCCTCCCCGTCACTAGGGGGCTCCCACATTAAGGCTACTACTACCACTCAGCGAGCGAGCAGTTCGAAAAGATGCGATCGGCTGGCATCAGGTGGTTCGGAGGAAACACGTGATAGTCTTCGGCCCTCCCGGCTGAGTGGTACTTAAACTTTTAATATATTGATCAATTTTAAGCATTTAAGTTTTTGTTCAATAAAAATGTATTCTTGAGTCATCCACCATCATTTTGTGGCTTTTGCAAAGTATCGGTTCAGGCACCGTTTTTGTACCGGTACCGATTTAAAAGTATCGATTTGGCACCGGTATCGAAAAAACCCCAAACAATACCCAACCCTAATGATGATGTGATGGTAATGATGATGATGGTGATGACTGTGATGATGATGATGATGATGATGATAGTGATGATGGTAATGATTATGGTGATGGTTGTGATGGTGGAAATGATAGTGATGGTAATGTTGATTATGGTGATGACTGTGATGAGGATGATGATGATGATAATTATGGTGATGACTGTGATGGTGAAGATGATAGTGATAGTAATGTTGATTATGGTGATGACTGATGAGGATGATGATGATAGTGATGATGGTAATGATTATGGTGATGACTGTGATGATGATGATGATGGTAATGATTATGGTGATGACTGATGGTGAAGATGAAGGTAATGTTGATTATGAGGATGACTGATGATGATAGTGATGAAGGTAATGATTTTGGTGATGACCGTGATGATAGAAATGATAGTGATGATGATTACGAGGACGACTGACTATGGTGATAATCATTATGATGACGGTGATGACTGTAATTATAATGATGGTGATGAAGGTGAAGATGATGGTGATGGTGATGATGATTATGGTGACGATGAAGATGAGGATGATGAGTGGTGCTGGGAGCGCAGCTGTACTGCCTCGTGCTCTGAGCGGAGCAGGGAGTCAGAGTGTAAGTGGATCTGTGTGACGCGCCTGTGTGAGAACAATGCCGAGCTGAGGAGCAGCGGTCCGGGGCAATCACCCGGAAACTACACTGGGGCTAGGACCGGGAGGGGAGGGGAGGGGTATACTCATATACTACTGCATCGTGGGTGCTCTTTATACACCTCCACTAGGTGTTAACATACCGCTACGCATTATGGATACCCTTTATACACCTCCATTTGACTCCCCTTATCCAGCAATGTATTGTGGGTATTCTGTATTGATCGCCATTGTTTTGGTTACCATGGTACTGTTGCTACGGTGATACACAAGGCTGAGGGTGAATTCTGACGGAGAGATTCTTCTCGTGCTGAGGATTTAATACTGATGTATAACTGGAGTGGATCCCCTTCACTCACTCACACACACACACACACACACACACTTTCTCTTTGTGCTCTTCCATCTCCATTTCCTTCTCCCCACCCCTGTTTGTCATTTATATCCATCTCCCTTAGTTTCTCTCTCTTCCATCCCAACTCTCTCCATTCTTCCAGAACCTTCCCTCTCTCCCGTCTCTGCAGTTCTCTCTCTCCTTCTTTTTCTCTCTCACACACACACACACACACACACAGAGTTAATGGCCCCAGTGCGGGTGTGTGTAAGTGGTGTGAGGTCAGGATGGGGGCAGGATCACGGCCCGGGTGCGAGAGGAAGATAGTTGTGATGGTTGTGGTTCGTCCTCTTTCAACCTGCACACCATGACTGATATCGATTATTACATCATTAAACACACACTTTGACTAAAGAGCGAGCACGCGCGCACACACGCACACAATACAGAAGTAACGCTAGTCAGATCCTGATGAAACGCATCCTGCCGTAGATCACACACTCGCGATCTCCACTCAGACGTACTACAGGAGCAAGTACAGGTTCTGGTGAGAGACTCGGCTCACATTCTGCAGCGGTTTCTCTCTCTCTCTCTCTTGCGCTGTATGTGCGTGTCTCTCTCCAGCTGTCTCTCTCTTTTTTCTGCCTTTCTCTCTTCATCTCTCTTTTTTCTGTCTCTCTTCTACATCTACATCTACATCTAGGCATTTGGCAGACGCCCTTATCCAGAGCGACTTACATTTTTTTCATCTCATTACATCTGAGCAATTGAGGGTTAAGGGCCTTGCTCAAGGGCCCAACAGTGGCAACTTGGTGGTTGTGAGGTTTGAACCTGGGATCTTCTGAACCGTAGTCCAATGCCTTAACCACTATGCTACCCCTGCCTCTTCCAGGTCTCCCGCTCCATATACAGTAGGAGTCCCATATTTCTAGCTGTCTCGCTTCTCTGCACCTCTCTTCAGCTGGCTCGGCCTTTCCCTACATCTCTCTCTACCCGTCTCCAGCTGTCTCTCTTTTCTCTGCATCTCTCCCTTTTTCTCTCTCCAGCTGTCTCTCTTCTCTGTTTGCCTCTCCCTTCTGTCTCTCTTTCGCTCTCCTGTAGATCTCGCGATCTCTCCCGCTCCACATCCTTCTCCTCCTGTCTCTCTCTTTACCTCACTCTCTCTGGCTGTCTCATTCTGTCTTTCTCTAGCTGTCTCTCCCGCTCTTCTTCACATACTCCTGTCACTATCTCGGCCTATCTCCCGGTATCTCTCAGTTGTTAACTCGGTTTTTTATCACAAACTGCAAAGCACTGGGACTGTCCCAAGGCACAGACACCCATCGAGTGTCAGTGTCTAATCGCGAGCCCTAACTGACTCTTGCTAACTATTGTTTTAATTACCGGGTTAACAAAGCCAAGGTCACCGTAACACCCGAGACAGCCGTCTCTGAGGGGAAGAGGATGAGGCGTGCGGTGAACACAAACGCTCTCGTACGTCTTCATCACGACCCACGTCCTCCATTGAAAGTCCCGCCGTTTAAAAGTAAATAAACAGGAGAGGAGTGGCATCTGAGGTCTGATCGCGGAACACACTTTACGGCTAACTCCCCACGTACGAGTTCCAGCGCTAACGCTCAGAAGACTCTCGTATAAACCCCAGAGTGGACCTCCGGCCCGAGTGTGTGTGAGGGTTTCCTCCTCCTTTTATCCTTTATCGTGTGGATACCATGGTGATTGCGCAAACAAAACACTCGCCAGACACGAGAGACACAGAAGAGAAAGAAAATTATAATAACGAGGTGCAGGGAATACATGCTCCAGATCGCCGCTCAGACCAGACCATCCTCGAGAGTCTTTGGGGAACAAGCTGCAAATGCCAAGGAGAGAGAAAGACGGACTGGAGTCTGGACAGGATCTTAGCATCCGGATCTGTCTGTCTATCAGAACTGGAGCATTCTAGATAAAAAAAAAAAAGCTGTACAAGCAGACAGGAGGATAAACAGAAGCACTCGTAGACCAATTGACAATTGGGGTGCCATTACTTTTGAACAAGACCCATCACGGAGCGCGAGACGGCTCTCAGAGCAGTGTGTCTGGGTCTCCGTCCTACAGTCCTACAGACGCATTAAAGTAACATTTGAAAAAACAAAAAAGAGAACATGCATTACGTTGCTAATCTGAGAGCGACGCGCGCGCTGAGCATCCTGCGCTGCAGTCGAGACTTCCTGTCTGAGAGCTGCTACTTCCTCCCGGCTGAAACCCAAACAAGATTCATGTCTGTGTCTGTGTGTGTGGAAATAGATGGGCAAACTGAGCCCCTGTCTCTCTCCCCTTTTTGTATTTGACACTTTGACCATCTCTCTTCCTCTCACTTCCTCTCTCTCATATCTGCAGTTTGTCTCTGTCAGTTTCTGTCTGGCACACTCTACTTCTTTGTTTGTTTGTTGATCTGTCTCTTTCTGTCCATCCCCAGACCCCCCACCCCCCCAATTTTCTCCCTAATTTAGTCGTGTACTATTCCTCCTCGTCACTAGGGGGCTCCACATTAAGGCTACTACTATCACTCAGCCGACCGCATCTTTTCAAACTGCTCGCTCACGCACCGTTGGGGCCGGAGTAACACACTCGGAGGACCCGCTCCTTCCGCTCGCGTGAGCTCACGGACGCCCCTGATTGGCTGTAGAGCCGTGATTAATGTGCGAGCACTAAGTACCTCTCATCCCTCCCCTCTGAGAGAGCTCGGCCAATCAGCTCTCTCTAGACCTCCGGCTGCGAGAGGTTACAGCATCACCCGGGATTCGAACTCGCGATCTCCGGATGATAGGGTGAGAACTTTACCATTGTACCACTCTTTGTCCATTTCAGTTTCTCACATTTTGTCTCTCACTGTCTCACCTCTTGTTTCTGTCCATCTCCCTGTCTCTCGCCTAGTTCCTGTCCGTCTCCCTGTCTCTCGCCTAGTTCCTGTCCGTCTCTCGCCTAGTTCCTGTCCGTCTCTCGCCTAGTTCCTGTCCGTCTCTCGCCTAGTTCCTGTCCGTCTCTCGCCTAGTTCCTGTCCGTCTCTCGCCTAGTTCCTGTCCGTCTCTCGCCTAGTTCCTGTCCGTCTCTCGCCTAGTTCCTGTCCGTCTCCCTGTCTCTCGCCTTGTTCCTGTCCGTCTCCCTGTCTCTCGCCTAGTTCCCGTCCGTCCCTCCTTGTCTGTTACTGTCTGTCTGTCTCTCTATCTCGCTATGTCTTTTTTGTGTCTCTCACCGACAAGATCTCTGTCCATGTCTCTCTCTCTCTCTCTCTCTCTCTAGATATATATATAGATAGAGAGCTCTCTTTGTCTCTGCCAGTCTGTCTCCATGTCCCTGTTTGTTGATCTCTCTCTCTCACACACACACACACAGAGAGTGTTTCATGTTGGTACACAGTTGAACACTAAAGTGTAGCGCTCCGTCAGACCTGCAGTCCTGAGGAAGAGTGAAGACCACGGGATGGACAGAGTGAAGCGACAGAGGGGAAAACACTGAGCTCGTATTGTTAAGCACAGGCTCATCACTCACACACACACACTCACTCTCTCTCTCTCTCTCTCAGGGTAGGTCATGTGCTTCCTCGACGACCCAGATAAGCTGACTGGAGGTGCCCGAGTTAGGAGACGTTTCCTCTGCAGTGCAGCACACGCGGCCGACTGAAACCACACCGTTTCCTCTCAACAAAAAAAACTGAACCTCTTCCACCTCCAACACCACACGAAAACGTAAACAGTTTTATCGAGTGTTAGCTTCTTTAGCGTCATAGCTGCAGAGTCACACACCGAACGTGACGCGTCCTGGACGACCACACACGAGGAAAACCAGGCGACACGTCGCTCTGCTGCTAGTTACAGAGTCTCTCTCTCTCTCTCACACACACTGCAGCATTGCGGCCCACAGATCACTCAAACCTTCTCATTTACTCAATCGAACAGGACACACGTTCGGTACAGAGGCCACGCCTCCTACACGGGGAAGGAGACTGACAGTTACAAAGACCACACCTCCTTAAACGGGACTGACAAGATACAGAAGTCCATGCCTCCTTTAACAAGACTGACAGGTCTCAGTGAAGGGGCGTGAAGGGGCGTGGCTTCACTGAGGCTTCACTGAGGCTTCACTGAGGCCGACAGGTAACCTCTCTACCTGTCAGTCTCAGTGAAGCCACGCCCCTTCACTGAGACCGACAGGTAGAGAGGTTACACCTCTGAGACTGATATACAGAGAAGCCACGCCTCCTTCACTGAGGGAAATACACAGAAGCCACGCCTCCTTCACTGAAACTGATATGCACAGAGGTCACACCTCCTTCACTGAGACTGACAGGTACGCAGACCACACCTCCTTTACCGAGACTGAAGGAAGCCACGCCCCCTTCCCTGGAACTAACAGAGACCCGGTCCTCCTCACTGGAGACTAAAGCGTTACAGAGAGAAATGTTTCTGTGAAATCAACTGCACTAAAGGAGGTGTGGGGTCGTTGTGACTCCGCCCTGTGGGCGTGTTAAGGTGCGCCAGACGACGCGGGTCGGGTTTGTGGGTCCGTGGTGTAAATAGTGAATGAGTGCAGATGAGATTTTTGTGCTCACAGCACGGTAGCAGCTGCAGCGCCTGTAACCAGGCCTGGAGCCACAGATCTCCATCTGCTCGGAGTCTGTGTGTGTCTGTGTGTGTGTGTGTGTGTGTGTATATATATATGTGTGTGTATATGCTTGCAGAGCCAACACTTCTAACCCAGAATCTCACCCCTCTTGGCACTGCCCTGTTTGGCACGGGGGTAAAGGAGGACACTGCGGCGTAGTGATAGTGAAGCCCAAAACCCTGAAGAGGAAGCGGCCGCGTCCCAGATCACTCCTGCAGCCGAGCACACGCGCACACACACACACACACACACTTCAGGGTTCTCTAAAGGTCTCGATGTTCCCTCAAGAGTTTCGTATGAGTCAAAGAGAACTAAAGAAGATAGAAGAAACAGTTAGAATGGATGAAAGAAAGTTTTGAAAAGTTTCCTTCCAGATGTTGTTCTTCTTACTCTTTCACGCCCTCTTTCATCTCTCTGTTCTCCTTTAGTGATGTTCCCACTTTTTCTTTCACTTTCATGCATCATGTACTGCCGGTCTCTCTCTCTCTCTCTCTCTCTCTCTCTCTCTCACTCATCTCTTAATCTTTGTCTCTCTCATTCTTCATCACGCATTCTCTCTCTCTCTCTCTCTCTCTCCATCTGTCCGTCTGCATCTCCTGGTCTGTCCATCTTTCAATCTCTCTCTCTCTCGCTGTAGTTGCCCCTCATCTGTCTCTCGGTAAGATGCCAGTCAAACAAACCTGACCATTAGTGTGTGTGTGTGTGTGTTGCTTTGACTCAAGTTCAGACTCAAAGCCTCCACTGTTCCCTGTTTAATGAGACCCTCGGCACGCACACTGAGCTCACGGCTGTGTGAGATCAGTGGCAGGACAAAAACACAAGCCAAACCTCTTCACTTCAAGTGTGTGTGTGTGTGTGCGTGTGTGTGTGTCAGGCATGACAGTGCATATACACCCTTTAACCCTCATTTGTAGAAGCCTGATTAGCAGCAGATCATCTGGAATGTCTGTGTGTGTGTGTGTGTGTGTGTGTCTCTGTGTCTGTCTTTCTCTCACACACACCTCCTGTAAACAATTCTGTGCAGGCACTGAAAAAAACAAAAACAAACAAACAAAAAAAAGCTTACAACATGAAACAGGAAACAAAACACCCGGCGGCCCACGCCAGTGAAACACACGTCGAGTGTGACGAAGTGAGGACCAAAACACACACTTTCCTGCCACAGTTTTTTTATTTTATTATTTTATCAGATCTGGATCGGATTTATCTTGATTGGGATTGTAACACCGCGCTTGTACAGCTAACAGCCCACACTGCGAGTGTAAAAGCTCCCGGGGTTACGGTTAGAAACACAGTTACACTCGTCACACACTCGATGAGAGTGATTAGAGAGGACAAACTCGCACGAGACTCAGCCCTGGTTTTTGAGGACCTCGTAAACCAGGCCAATCAGCTGCCAGAATTCAGTTTGATTTTATTTCTTTTTTTAACTCGACTCAGTGTGTGTAACTTTTTATTATGTCTTCAGTGATTTAGTTTTGAACACTAATGTGTCAAGCTGTGTAATTCAATCGATTATGTTATGTTCAGAATTTTCGAAAATAGCTAGTTCAATTTTCAAATGTCAAATTCCTGGCAACTGATAAATTTCTTAAAAAACTAACTAAATAAATAAATACACCGCAGTCTCTAAAGAAAGCTCAAAAACACTTCCTCTTTCGGCTCATTTTCTGCGAAAGTATCGCTGCTTATCTCACTTTTAACTTTATGAGCAGTTGGTGCGATGCTGCCATCTACTGGGCTGGAGTGTGGTGTAAAAGACTGTGCCGATTTGTTGTGTATTGACAATTGTATTGAAAAAATCTTATTTTTTCACATTTTGTTACAATTTTAGACAAACATGTTAAATAAGATATCTCCTACCTCACAGGATGCTGTGCTGCCTGCCAATGTGTGAATAGTTTAGAGTGTGCCACCTGTAGGATTATAGAGGAACTGCAGCATTTTACTACCTTAAATTTAATAGACGTATAAATAAAATCAATGAAATAAATAAATAGATTTTTCGTGTCGGTGAGGTGATAACTCTGTTCTGACCGAGTGTGTATTTCCTAAACAGAAACCAATAGTTAACATTTTAGTTTTTAACAGTTTTGTTGTTTTTAATCAAACTTCCATTTCACTGTTTTTGAGTCCTGAAGTTTGGACTCAATTCAAGTCACATCAAAGTGTCTTATAACGAAGGGTGTGTGTGTGTGTGTGTGTGTATGTTTGTGTGTGTCCTAGTAAACATACTGGGTTTAGGTCTCAGGGTTTAAACTGGTAACCAGGAGAACCCCAATGTATCGAAACCTGAAGGACTGAACAACAAACCATCACAGAACTGAACGATTTGTTTGCAAAACTGAACAATTTTGTTGTAAACCACAATTCATTCAAGTCTAAGAATGTGGAGAAAAATCAAAAACAAAATGAAGACACGTTGCGATATGTTACGCTCTTAAAGATTATTGTAATGATTGTTGCACATCAGACAGAGAGAGTGAGAGAGAGCTGCCTGGGGGTCGGGGATACGAACAGCTGTCTCCTGCTGTTGGGAAAAATATAAAAGCCAGCCATCGCACTTCTGCTTTGTGGTGCGATTCCCAGAAATCAATTCCATTATAGCTGTTTCAACGCTCGACACCTTGATTTTTCCATGTTAAAATATCGCCTGATGAAAGACGCACCAATAAACATCAATCAAAGTAATAAGTTTTGATTTCTTTTGAAACAGCGCCAAAAATTAGATACATTTTTATCAATAATAATTTTTTTTAATCTTCTTTTTATTTTTACAGATAAGTGTAATGTTGTGGAATGGAACTTAATAGCAAGAAAGAGTCATTTCGGAAAACTTACTGAAACTGGAAACTCCTTCAAAGGAAAGAAACATAACGTACAGGAAACTTAACCATATTAACACTTTAGCCGTCTGGCAAACGAGTCACTCAGTGATGGATTGCGATTCTTTTGTAGTGCCACCCTAAATTTTTTAAGCTTCATTTTTACTTTATGTTATTTGCCACTTGACGTGATGAAACATTGCTGTTCCTCTATAATCGTACAGGTGGAGCCCTCTAAACTATTCACACGTTAGCAAGCAGCACAGCATGATGTGTGTTTGGAACCACAATACAAACTGAATAAGCACTTAGACATCATGATAATATGATATCGGATGTTCCTGGTGATTCCCATCCCATTGCCGTTTCCAGTGCTTCCCAAAGATACTGTAATTTGAAACACCTTCTTCCCAATCAAGCATCCAACGCCGCTGTCTGATATTTCACAAGACCGCGAGGTGAACAGGAAACGTAACATCAGGACATATGGTACCTATTAGAATGTTGTTTTTTTTTCTCCTATAGAATTAAAAAATGTGATGCAAGTTCCAGGGTTGCCAGTACCAAACTCTTTACACCAACATGGTTGTAAAAATAGTCTGCCAAGAACATGATCATGTTTTCAAAACAAATACAGATTCTTCTTGACTTACGACAGGGTTCTAACTTAATAAACCCGTCATAAGTCGAAAAAAACGCATAAATCAATGCGTCAAATGTGTTAAATTCAGTAAACCTAACAAACATCGAAGCTTAACCTAGCCTGGCTTAAATATCTTTAAAACACTAACATTAGCAAACAGTTAGGCGAAAATGGTCCCAGATCATGCTGTAACCAAGTAAAAAAAAGTCGTAAACTGGGGACCGGCTTAATCAGAATTAAACCTGAACACAAACCAACTAGAGAGTGTGAATCTTAGCATTTTTTATTTTTGTCTCAAAGATTTTCAAGCCATCAAATATCTGATCAGCGCCTTAAGAAGTGAAGTTGAATTAAATTGTGTCCTATAACAGTAATATCACATAGTAACAATGATCAAAACTGTATCGTATCATATCGGTATCGCCAAGGATCGAATCATTGGTTTAAGAAGCAAGATCAAACATTACATCACAACAGACTTAGCGGAATACTGAACCACCGACAAAACTTTTCTGAGTTGTTTAGTTTCAGTTTTACCGTCAAATATTTTAAAATCGTTGCCTTCAGGATCGCATCTGATTTAGTGGCACCATCAAATATCAGATCGTCGTCTTAGGAACTCGATTTGATTCCTACCGCGTCATGACAGACCCAATGGTGGCACCGTTGTCGGAACGGAGCCTTAAAAATTAATTAATTAATTAAAATCGCAAGGGTATCGAATCATGACGCAACTTCAGTGGCAACATCCGATACTGAATCGTTGGCTTAAGAAGTGAAATCTTACTGAAGTAAATCTTCTAAAAAAATCATCTAGTAGCCTTGACGATCAAACTTGCATCATCTATAACCATATTGGAGCTGATTTAAAAGTTTCATCAAATATCATTTTGCTGTGTTAAAGATAGAAATAAAACTAAATTGTATTGTATCAGATTTCCGCATATCAAATTGTCGACTTAAGACGTGAAAATGACTCAAAACGAGTCGTTGATTTGTGAATAGGACGGTCAATCATGTCGTCGAATATGCGATTGTTGCAATATAGAACAAACCCTTTTTTTTGTTGTTGTAGTACCATTTCAAAGCCCCCTAGTGGACAATATTTGTACTGTACTATAACAAAAAAAAAATGCAAGCCTGTTTATCACTGCTCAAAATATTTTCAGCTAGTTTTTAGGTCTTTTGTACGATTTATGAAATGTAGTCATTTTGACACACACACACACGCACACACACACACACATTATTGTTTAGGGGGAACAAATAACATCCATAGTTTATTTCTCATCCCAACCTGGACCTTTTCAAGCTCTGCACTGGTCACTGCATCATGTCACACACATGCTATCTGTAATATTGTAATACTGTATGCTTATAATAAATCTCGAGGTTACAGGAAATCAGAGATAAAGTACATTTCACAAGACTTCCACAATATACAAAAGGAAAAGAAAAAAAAAAGAAAAGAAAAAAAACAGTCCATGACAAATATGATGTCCCCAAAATGCAGAACTGAATCTGTGTAAGATGAAGAAATTATGCTTTTCAGGGAATAAATCCTCAACCTTTAATCATTAATTAATTGCTTTATTAATTGATTAAAGACACCATGCGTCCATCTATCCATCTTAAGCCATGCGATTTCACATCACAGCAACTTCCTACTACATTTAAACCAGTCCAACAAAGATGAAAAAATATGAAAAATAGGACATGGCGACACAATAAGGCCTGTATTATTTATTTTAAACAAACAAATCATTTTTCAGACACGACACGGCAAATAAATAAATGCTTTTTCGCCAAACAATCCAACCATAGCCCTGTATTCACTCGGGCTCGGTCGCAAATCGCGCCATAGTCCCTTCGCGAGGGCACTACGCACTAACATAAATCAGCGCCGCTCGTGCACTACGTAGTGCACTAACATGCGCAAAATGTAGCCGTTTGGAACACAGTAGTATGGTACGAACCTAAATATCTGCGAAATAAAACGAATATAGATATCCGTATCGACCCCAACGACAAAAGAGAAAACGCAGTTTTACCTTTATGCAGAAAGAATAAAGACGATGCGGGTCATGTTTTCCCCCCCTTTAATCGGACACGAAGCCTCCCCCTTACACCGTGCCGCGTTCAATGTGATCTGATAGTAGCGAGCCGCTGACAGCGTCCACGAAGACCCCGCCCACCCCCTTTCTGATTGGCCGTCGTTTCTTTGCTACGGCAGAAAAGGCATGGCAACCATTAAAAAGGCGGGATTCCTAAGACGGAGAAAATAGCCAATGGGATCGCGTGGTTGTTCGCATTTCGCAACGCCCACCTGTTACAACGCGCCGCGATTGGGTAAAATTCACGCTAATCATCTAGAGAAGGCGGAAACTAACGTCTTCGGTTGTTTGTAGAAAATTGATGAGACGTTTTCCAGACTGAGATGATCTGTGAATACAAATTAAATTATAAATAGATTCAATTAGATTATATAAAGCTTTCTAGGCAGGCAATACCAAATATTGAGGCACAAATAAAGCACTGAATCAAAATATATAGAAATACTGCAAGAGGCACCATGGTGATGTGGTGGTTAGCACTGGCGCCTTGCACCTCTAGGGTCTGGGTTCGATGCCCTCCTCGGATTCTGTGTGTTTGGAGTTTTCATGTTCTCCTCGTGCTTGGTGGGTTTCCTCTCACAGTCCAAAGACACGCAGATTAGGATAACTGGTGTTCTCAAATTGCCCGTAGTGTGAGAACGGGCATGTATGTGCCCTGTGATGTATTGGCACCCTGTCCAGGGTGTACCCCGCCTTGTGCCTCAAGTCTCCTGGGCTGTGCTCCTGACTCCTGAGTGGTGTTGTGTCGAATATCAGCACAGCTGTGATGCGGTTGTAGGTGTGAGTGCACGGCCCGATTACTGAAGGTGTCATAGCTGTGCTATTGTGTGATATCGCTTTTATACAACAGTTTCACAAACAACAGCTATTATAAACAAATTTGTTTCTTTATTTCACCAGAAATTTCAATCCCAGATTTGAGCCTGGAGCTCTTCCTCGGAAGTTGATGAGTTGACAAATTCAACAAAACAAAAACTCCTCCTATTTGTACTTACTCATAATACATGATTGTTTAATACGGCTATAAAATGGAACCAGTGTGCTTTGATTTGGAGGTTTGCTCCACCCACTTTCCTTAAAAGACAACATCAGAGTGACCTCAGGTCGGAGGAACCCAGAGGAAGACAATGTTTGTAATACAGGTAAAAAATTTTAACAGTAATAAAAAATTCTGTAATCATCATGACCCAAGCATTTAACACTGGCACAAGCTTAATTATAACCCCAGCATCGAGTAGGTCAGAGGTCATTGGGTGCAGACTCTTTAGCAAGGTCAGAGGTCACATGATCTGGGTGAGTTTTACTCAGATGAGAGGTCAGGTTGTCCCTCTTCTCGAAGCGCCGGCCGCAGATCTCGCACGCAAACCGGTAGCTGCGCTCAGCGTCATGTTTGCGCATGTGCCAGTTCAGAGAGGCCTTCTGACGGCAGGTGAAGCCACACACCTCGCACCTGAGAAAACACACACACACACATGTATGACAACATAAGAGACACCCGATTCACACCAGAAAGAGACCAAGTGTGAAACAAAACTACAATCCTCACAGAAGCATCTGATGTGTTTAAAAGTGATAAAGGCAGAGCTTACACACAAGACACAAAACCGTGTACATACACATTAGCATATTTACACACACACTCGCACAAACTTCATTACACCGACTCTGAGAGACAAAAAAGTCAAAAGAGAGAAAAGGGAAAACTCACTTGTATCTCAAATCAAACACAGATGCTATACATTATTATTATTTTATATACTACATACACAGTACTGTATATAATCACACTATACGCTGTACACTTAGCACCTAACTACTGTATGTGATGGACGAATATTAGTAATGACAGATCACATTACCAAAGCAGCTTCCATGAGAGCGTCCTTCCGATTTAAAAACCCTCAAGGTCCTCCACCTCACTCCACTCATTTCCACTACATCGAGCAGATTCCACTGCACACGACATCCAATCGAGTAAACGCAATAAGCTGAACTGCCACTTCCATGAGCTAAAGAGAGATACAATGTGACTATAATATGCATGAATGTTACTCTTTTAGAAGGGAGAGGCCACACAAGCCACGCCTCCTTCAATGAGACTGACAGGTACACAGGCCACGCCTCCTCCCCTTAGACTGACAGGTACACAGGCCACACCTTCACTGAGACTGTCAAGTACACAAGCGACGCCTCCTTCACTGACACTAAGAAGCTCAAAAAGGCTACACCTTCTCTTCTGGGACTAAAGGGTACAAAAAGGCCTTGTCTCCTTACATTTATACAGTCAAGTGTGTGAGAGCGAGATGATATTCTCTTACTGCAGTGGTTTCTCTCCTGTGTGGATTCTGCGGTGGATGCTCAGGTTGCTGCTGGTGCGGAATGCACGAGCACAGAACTCACAGATGTAGTCTCTCTGATCTATCAAACACACACACACACACAAAACATAATTAAGTCATCGCTACATCACGTCACATAATATTGATCATCTAAACCTGACTGATATCTCTGGTGTCGCGTCGCCCTCAGAGGAAATCCACCAACATCAATGTGTGTTACACGGGATATTAATAAATCATCACTTTACTACCGTTTAAGACGAGCCAATAACTGGAGATGAGCAGGGACCGACTCAGGTGTATGAATTATTTATGACACCCGAACTATTCCTGACAAACGGGAAGGCCAGCAGTGTGTACAGGACAGGACAGGACAGGACAGGACAGTGTGTGTAAAGAAATGTAGCTAGCTACTCACCACATACGCTAAATCAGAAACCGCTGTTAATAAAGAAATTGGATTCGCAATGAATCGGACGTTCCATTGCTGCCTTTGAATTTGACAATCCTGGGATTAAAGCTCACAACCTTCTGATTAACCCGAACCTCTGATCTCGAGAAGTCGCTCTTACTCACCGCTGTGCAGCTTCTCGTGCTCTTTAAGGTGCTTCTTAAAGTCGAACGATTTTCCACAGGACGCCTCGGAGCAAGCGAAGGTCTTCTGCTGGACGTGCTGGTACTTCATGTGGTGCTGAACGGAGACAAGATGTAGTGCAGAGCTCAAAACCTGAGAATGTTTTTCGCTTCAAAAGGAAAAACATCTTAACTTGAGGCACGAACCAGTGAGAAACAAGTGCGGATGGAGAACAATGATCTATGAGTGATTAGTAAACTGCTGATTCATGTTTTTTTTAAATTGCATTTCTTTGATTTAATCTACATCATCTAATTTCATTTAATTTAATTTGAAAAAAATAAAGGGTGCAGCCGAAGACTTTTGCACCGTAGTGTAATTCCCAAATAACACTCACGTTGAGATACTGACGGCTGGAGAATATTTTCCAGCAGCCGTCAAACTCGCAGGGTAAAATGAGCTTCTGTGCTGGTTTTCTACAAAAACGCAGGAGAAATGGTTTGATATTCAACAACGCAAACATGTCCGATGAACAATATGTATTCAACAGAGTGAAGAGTAAAGTGCAGTATAGTGTAACGCAGAACAAACCTTTTCCTTTTGCTGCTTATCTGCAGAAGCTCGGCTTTATCTGAAGCTGCTCTGAAATGTACATTTGAATGTATTAAATGCAATACACGTGTTCTAAAGACATAGACCTTTTTAATTACATACTGTACAGTACGAACCCACCTGCTGGTTTTAGTCCTCGCTCTCGGTCTCAGCTCCTCGGCTTTTCCACTCTCAGGATCATCTTCTCTCCTCTCGCTCTCCCTTGTGGCTGAGTTTGGTTGTGCATCCCACACAGCATCCCTGCTGGAGGCAGAAGGCTCTCCACGATTCTGCATCTCTGACCCCGAGACCCTGCAGACAGACAACTCCTATTCACTATTGAAGCATGGCGCTATCTTAGGAGCTCACTGTTACATCATGTCTCTACATCTGAGTTATTATATCGTCATGACGTCACAGAGTCATAACATCACAGATAAAACCGGAATGAATCAGACTGACCGCAAGACGCATATCAGTAAAAATGATGGTCGGGAGACATTTCTTAAGATCCTGTTGTAAGACTTATTAAAATATTATATATATATATATATATATATATATATATATTTTTTTTTTTCCTTATTCATATTCAGTTATTTATTTATTCAGTTATTTATCTGAAAGCATATTACTTAGCACTATTCCGTAAGCAATAACTAAAAAAAAAAAAAGCACAACAATTCATATATCATATTCATATCAAAAATCTTTTTTTACCTCACTGATTCCAAAATCAATTTATTTTAGAATAATTCTTTAACCTGTGCAAGTTTCCATTTGAGCTACTAAAATGTCGCACTTCCTCTATCATCCTACAGGTGGTGCTCTAAACTATTCACACATTGGCAGACAGCACAGCATCCTGTGTGGTACAATCAAGCTATTTGTTAAATTTTAACAAAGGAATTTTAACAAAATATATACAGTACAGACCAAACGTTTGCATACACCTTCTCATTCAAAGAGTTTTCTTTATTTTCATGAAAACTGCAGATTCACACTGAAGGCATCAAAACTATTAATTAAACACACGTGGAGTTATACACATAACAAAAAAGTGTGAAACAACTGAAAATATATATGTCATATCCTAGGTTCTTCAAAGTAGCCACCTTTTGCTTTGATTACTGCTTTGCACACTCTTGGCGTTCTCTTGATGAGCTTCAAGAGTTAGTCACCTGAAATGGTCTTCTCTTCACAGGTGTGCCCCGTCAGGTTTAATAAGTGGGACTTCTTGCCTTATAAATGGGTTTGGGACCATCAGTTGTGTTGTGCAGAAGTCAGGTGGATACACAGCTGATAGTCCAACTGAATAGACTGTTAGAATTTGTATTATGGCAAGAAAAACGAGTGGCCATCATTACTTTAAGAAATGAAGGTCAGTCAGTCTGAAAAAATTGGGAAAACTTTTGTGAAAGTGCAGTCGCAAAAAAACCATCGAGCGCTACAAAGAAACCGGCTGACATGCGGACCGCCCCAGGAAAGGAAGACCGAGAGTCGCCTCTGCTGCGGAGGATAAGTTCATCCGAGTCACCAGCCTCAGAAATCACAGCAGGTTAACAGCAGCTCGGATCAGAGAGCAGGTCAATGCCACACAGAGTTCTAGCAGCAGACACATCTCTAGAACAACTGTTAAGAGGAGACTGTGTGAATCAGGCCTTCATGCTAGAATATCTGCTAGGAAACCACTGCTAAGGACAGGCAACAAGCAGAAGAAACTTGTTTGGGCTAAAGAACACAAGGAATGGACATTAGACCAGTGGAAATCTGTGCTTTGGTCTGATGGGTCCAAATTTGAGATCTTTGGTTCCAACCACCGTGTCTTTGTACGACGCAGAAAAGGTGAACGGATGGACTCTACATGCCTGGTTCCCACCGTGAAGCATGGAGGAGGAGGTGTGATGGTGTGGGGGTGCTTTGCTGGTGACACTGTTGGGGATTTATTCAAAATTGAAGGCATACTGAACCAGCATGGCTACCACAGTATCTTGCAGCAGCATGCTATTCCATCCGGTTTGCATTTATTTTTCAACAGGACAATGACCCCAAACACACCTCCAGGCTGTGTAAGGGCTATTTGACCAAGAAGGAGAGTGATGTGGTGCTGCGCCAGATGACCTGGCCTCCACAGTCACCGGACCTGAACCCAATCGAGATGGTTTGGGGGTGAGCTGGACCGCAGAGTGAAGGCAAAAGGGCCAACAAGTGCTATGCATCTCTGGGAACTCCTTCAAGACTGTTGGAAGACCATTTCAGGTGACTACTACCTCTTGAAGCTCATCAAGAGAATGCCAAGAGTGTGCGAAGCAGTAATCAAAGCAAAAGGTGGAGGTGTGTCCAAACTTTTGGTCTGTGCTGTATATTAAAAAAAATAATACCCAATTGAGATATTTATAATTTCATGATATTAATAGAATCACAATACAGACCGAATCAGCACCTACGTATCGTGATGATATCGTACCGGCTGGCGCTTTGTGATCCAAATCTATACTAAGGGCAAAAGGGGGCTTAAATTCAGAAGTGGTCGATCTTGATCATACATGAGAATAAATCCATAAAATGAAATCTAAAGTGAAAATCAGGCTTCAAACCTTTTTTCATCAGAGTCCTGGATTTCTCCTCTGGTAGTTTGACAGTCATTGGCCTCAGTCTCAGTCTCAGTGCTGCCAGGAGACGTGCAGGAAAAAATGCAATAATGCACTGTGTGAATAAACACATTCTGTACATATACTGTAGCTGTAAACTAGAGATGGGAGGTAAAGAGATGCGACTAAGTTACATATCACACTTTTTTTGTGTTGTGCTTCACGTATCGCCACACTGAGAAGAAAATTGATTTTTTATTTATCTTTACATGTTTGCATTTGAGTCAGAAAAATGTTACAGTTCCTCTATAATCCTACAGGTGGCATGCTTTAAACAATTTTAAAATGAACTAATGGTTTGTTTAGAAGAGTAACCTAATGATGATACTTAAAGAACTGCAATACAAATTCAATTGGCATATACAGTAGGTATCGTGATTATATGCTATCGGGTGCTCCCTGGTGATTCCCATCCCTACTATATACTGTACTTAATACAATAATATCTGTATACACCACTGAGGCATTTAAATGTTTTCTGTATCTTCATTTTAAAACCTGAAAAAAAATGTAGGAGGAGGAACACAGAGTCACTTCTCTTCTGCGAAAAATGATAAATTATATCCGTATATGCATGTATAATTTATATACAGTATATACAAAGGAAAATACAAATATTGGAAGTGACTTCGGTGACTCCTCTTTATTCTCTAGCAATTTGGCAACATTTGCAATTTTTACATTTATTGCAGAATCAGACACAGAATCAGTGTAGGCTTGCGTAGTGGTTAGCACTGTCGCCTTGCACCTCCATGGTCCGAGCTAGCGTTATCACAGAAAACTAATCAACACCTTCTGACCAATCAGAATCAAGAACTTAGTATGCATATGATTTAACTCATCTATTACTTCTCTGTTGACGATACAGTATGAAAGCGTTTACAGAAACCAATATTATTATAAAGGAATAATAAAACGATCCAATGTTGTGTCCTAATTGTGATTTAGACCCTAACATTAGATATAGACAATTTTGTAGTCTGAAGATATCATTGACGTAAACTGTTTATTTAAGCCTTCATGTATTTTTGTGCGCGTTTATTTATGTTTTTATTAAACCTTGTACCTGAACTTTAAGGACGAGAGGGGTATCGCCAAATCACTTCCTTCCTGCGAACTTCCTTCCTGTTCATCTTGCGTTGCATCGCTCGGATACAAACAATCTAGAAGAAGGTTAGAAAGGTCAGAATTATACGGAGGACATTTAAATAAATAAACAAACAAACAAACAAACAAATATTCTGTAGGTTACCTGCGTTCTCCCACTCTCTCCGTCTCACTCTCTCCGTCTCATCGCTCTGTCCGAATCCGTCCATCCTTGCATCAGGGTCAGATCTCCCTTGTGTGGTCCTCCTGCTCCTCATCCCACACGCCCCTTCCCGTTTCTCTCCTTTCCTCCATCGTTCTCTGGTCTTCCTCTCTCCTGATGGAGCTGCACTTCTTTCTTCACTCTTGTCTCCATCATCGTCCTCCTCCGTGTGCATCAGGCGCCAGGTGAACGTGTGTCCGCCTTCACAGACGTACGAAAGACACTGTTTGGCTTCAACTGCTTCAGATGACCTCAGGGACGTTTCAGGATCTTCCTCCAGAGGTCTCTCCTTCACTTCCTGTCTGTGCGGGTCAGACCGCAGGCTCGGGGTCAAAGGGCACTCTTGTCCGTGACTGTGAACCAGAAGGATGAGCTGATCCAAGGAAGCCACCGTTACCGAGATTACTTCCTTTCTGACACCTACATGAGACAAAGGAGAATTCTGAGCTGAAGGATGGATTTCTTCAGGGTTCTTTGCATGGTTAATGGCTCTCGCTTCATAAAGGAATTTTATTCAGAACCTTTTCTGAAACTATGTATTAAAAAAATTATGGGTTCCTCTCCTTTTTAGTGCTAGATGGAACTTTAAATAAATAAAGAATAATAATAAAAAAAAAATTTATTTGATTTCAAACACTCAAAAAAGGCAGAATGATCTGTACAGTACCTGAACATGTGCTGCACACTTTGCGGGAGTAACTGTTGGGGAAAAATAAAACAAAAAACAAGTAATCGTAAATCAAATCCGCATGCAGCGTCGCATTTATGCCAGCATTTGCTACAAATTACAAACAGTACAATATTGAATACATGGCTATAATAAACATTATACTACTATTAATAAGGAAGGAGTCTCCAGTGTGCGCGCTTTGTAGCACTGCGTGTTCTGGTGCAGGAGAGCTTTCTTTATAACATGACAAGCTGCATTTCTGTCTCATTAACATTACGAGAGAAAAAATTTGGACCAGTAATAGTATGACTGTTTATAGCTGCTATAAAACTAAAAAAAAAAAAAAACAATAATAAAAAGTCAGATTAACATTCCATAAATTTGTATTGAAAAATCTTTACAGTATAAAGAATTTAAAAAATAATAATAAAGTCCCATAGAAAAAACCCTGCCACAAATACTACTGTATAGTGTAAATGGCCACAAATACAAATTGCAGTAATAGTAATCATAATAGTGTTATAAATCATGTAATAATAATCATTATTATTATTATTATTATTAATTATACACACATACAGTACACAAAATATGATCACAAAATAAATAAATGACAGTAAACAAAGCGTTACTCATTGCGTGTAGGTTTTGCAAGTGAAGTCTCAACTACCCACTGGTAAGAGATGTAGACTCTTTCTTTGAGCACATTTTATTTTGTTTGTCCGTTCTCATTAAGCGGAGGTGGTTTGAATGGTGTCCTTTGGTCCAGAACCCTTTCACTGATCACTTTACAAAATTGACTCATCCTTTACATCAATGTGTCCCACTTGCAATGCTTATGGGTATTGGATTAAGCGCCTTCCTCAAGGTTCCAAGATTAACAACATGTGGAGCTCCAATGGTGGCTGATTTTAAAAATCAAACAACCTGCTAGACAGAATAGGGTAGCACATGATTCACTAAATGTGATGTAACTCATGGACCTCAGCCACATTGTACAGTACTTCAACCATTAACTCGAGAAACTCACTTTTGGCCTTGTTTTACTCCAGACAATCGGATTTTTCATAGATTACGTTGATAGCCTTAAGTCTGTATAAACAACATTTGAAAAAACAGAATGATATGATATGATATGATATGATATATGTCAGTACTGTCCTCAGTGATCCTTATTTCATTTCATATCCGCTCCAGCCTTACCTGTCCAGCAGGAACCGTGCAAGCTCTGAGTGTTGAGAGAACCCCAGCTCATCCTTCAGTTTACTCCAGCTCTCCGGCCATGAGCCGAGCCGCATGCGAAACTTGCTCCTCCTAGCGTCCAGCTCCTTACGCCGCTGCCTTCGCTGAGCTTCTTTATCCGATGCCATGATGGAGAGAACAAATAAACGCACTGTAGGAGAAATGCGAATGACGGAGGGAGTTAATAAAGACTCAATGCTGATTAGGATAAAATAAATGTTGCTTTCTAAATGATTACAGGGTTGACATTCTCACATTCTGAGAAGAAACCTTTCGTAATAAAAACTCTGGTTGACTTCAATACAAAAAAAAAAAAGAACGTTTTCGTACGGTGTTCCACAAGGATCCATTGTTGGCCCCTTTTCGGTTTCTTTTTAATCACTTCACCTTGGTTAAATCTATGTAAAATAAAGGGTTAATAGCAGGAGACAACACTACTACATGTCTACTGAAGCAGTTTCTCTTAAAGGCGACCAGAGGTGGGCAAAGAACACAAATCCTGTACTTGAGTAAAACAAAGAGTCCCTAGGGCAAATATTACTCAAGTAGAAGTCCTTCATTCACAAAGTATAGACATATTCAACCTTAAATTTACTTAAGTATCAAAAGTACAGACATTGTATTAGTTCACAATTGCCCTTTTCACTCTCTATCTCTCTCTGCCTCCTGATTATAAACATGCTGTTTTCTGATTTTGTTTCCTGATTCCTTTGATGAAAGAAAGTTACACAATTCCTCATAAGAGTCGGTGTTGACATTCCCACTTCAAATACTACGCACCAGGGCAGGAGTATATCAGCGGTTAAGGTGCAAGACTACTGCTCGAAAGGTCCCATATTCAAACCCCAGCACCACCACTATTGGGCCCTTGAGAAAGGCCCTTGACCCTCAAATGCTCATTCATAATGAGAAAAAAAAAAGTCACTCTGGATGAGGGCGTCTGCCAAAAGGCATAAATGTGGTTAGGTAACGCAACACCATGCAGATATGTAGTAAAAAAGGTATCTTCTAATAAAACCACTAAAGTAAAGTACAAATACATGAAACATGTAACTAAGTACAGTAACACATATTCAGTTACCTTCCATTTCTGAAAGTGGCCATATTGCTTTACTCAAAACATCATACTTCAGCCACATGCCCTGAGGTCCATTCCTGCTGTAATATCTATATCTCCATGCCATTATTAACAAATATGGTATTTACCTTCTATTATTATTATTATTATTATTATTATTATGCAAATGATATCCAGCCTTATTACTTGAAAAACTCCCTGAGCTCCATTAGAATATGACAGGTTGATCAAGTTGCTTGTGGGTTTTTTTTATTTTGAAGGCATGTCCTGTCTAGATTTATATTTATTAAAAAGATTTTTAGAAACACTATTCAAGATACATAAAATTCTATATCTAATATAATCTGCATGTGTTTGGACTGTGAGAGGAAACCGGAGTACCCGGAGGAAACCCACCAAGCACGGGGAGAATTAATAAGAACTCGGTTTTCACTTCGACTGTCCCTGTGATGCCGATCAGCCTCAGATATAAACGATTCTGTACCGAGCGCAACAGTTCCCGAGTGGCGCACAATCGCCACAAAAGTCTGTCTTACGTTACTCTCAATCCCTTTACAAACAACACCGAGGGGGAAAAAATCAAACCTTAAATATGGGAAAATGTCTAATCGAATCTGGATATTTATAAAATCATGATTGTCATAGAATAACATTTTAACTGAATCTGCACCGAGGTATCGTGATAATACCGTATCAGGAGGAGGCGATTTCTGTCCCTAGTAAAAACCCAGTGTTCATACTACTAATGAATACAATTAAGAGCTTTAGTCGCTGAAGTTAGTATATCAGTTTAAAGTTTTACATAATTTAACACCTCACATTAATAACTAGCTTAGGAACATACAGTAATGCCTTTTAGCTGTATGCTAGGGCAGTAGGAGCACGTGCTCACAGGTTGCCATGGTGACAATCGACCGTTGCATACTAGCGTACTCCGTAGTGTCCACAGCCGGGGAGCTGCCTAACCGCTAAACTGTTTAACCGCTCGATTCAGTTTCTCAACGCAGCCATTTTCCTGTTTATTTCATTCACCCCGATTTCAACGATTTCTGTACAAAAAAAAAAAAAAAAAGGTCGAATAACACAGAGAAACCATACACATAATGCTTACAACCTTCTGAGACAAACACTACATTGGAGTTTTAAGCAGCTATTTGCGTGTTTACCTGGTGTCTTTGAGAGTGGGGCCCACCAGCTCTGCCTCGTTGCCCTTTTAAGCAAACAAGCTGTCTAGCGCTCCTTCAACGCTAATAAAAACGCAATAAAAAGCGAACAAACGTGTAAAAATACTGTCGCTTAATCCAGCATGAACAAAATCAAACAGTTTAATCAATGTTTTTTTTTTTTTTTTTTCATGACCGTCATGGAAGACAATATAACCACGGCAAGCTCGTCTAAAAAAAAATAATTTAAAAAAATCCCGGAAGTGTGTTCGCTAACAGTGAGGATCATGGGTAATGTAGTCTTAATCGGCAACGTGTTATTATTACTATTAAAAAAAATTAAAAGTACGTGCAGCGATTTGATGAATGCACATTATGCAGCCAAATTAAGCATAAAATATTAAATAAATTGTTTACAGAAGCACAAAGACACTGCAGAATAGAAGTTCACTTAAACACACACACACACACACACACACACAAATCAAATTTTCATTTGAGTTCTTTGTGAACTTCCAGGTTATCTGGTTTCCTCTGGGCCCTCTGTTTTTTCTCAAAGTTGTCTGGCTTCCTCCTGCTTTCTTGTGTCCTCTGGCTTCATTAGTTCACGTCATGTCGCCGGGTTTCCTTCAGGTTCTCTCCCGTGGTTTATCTAGTGTCCTCTGGGTTCTCCAGTTTCCTCCATGTTCTCTGGTTTCCTTCAAGTTTGCTTTGTGATCACTTGTTTTGTCCAATTTATCTTTATATATATATATAGATATAGATATATATATATATATATATACCTGATTTTATCCAGGTTCTCTAGTTTCTTTCAAGGTTACTTTATTACTGGAGGTGTGTTCCAATCGGCCTGAAGTACCCTGCGAAGTATACTTCACAGGGTGTTCAGCCATGTTAAGTATGATGTTGAGTCCAAACTGCAGGGAGTGAAAATGTTCAGTTCAAAGGGAACTGCGAACGTTGTAGGGAACGAGTGAACAACAGATGTTCACTTCACTGGAAAAGGGAATGAAAAATTTCCCATAAGTCATAGCCTTTATTTATTTATTATCATTATTATCCAGGACGACATCATATTAAAAGGACACAAAAATTAGCATTTTAATTGGATCAGGAAATCCTTCATATTATATAGGCTAGTAATCTGTAAAAAAAAAAAAAAAAAAATCAATTATTTTTTATAATGAATCAATCATTTATTTACAACATATACACGCATTTCAATAGTACGGTTTATAATTGTATCAGTTTTTGTTTCAATAAATATTCAATATTTAATGTTCGTAGTATTAAACTACTGCAGCAGCGACAGGTATCCGAGGGGCTAATGTAACCATGGTAACGCACGGAGGAAGTGACGTCTGCGCTGGTGAATTCGCAGGGTGTTTCCGAACGGTGGAGTATAGTCAAACGGAGCAGGGAGTAGGGAGCACCCTGTGAAGTACACTTCGGAATGGAACGCAGCCGTGTTTTGTCTAGATTCTCTAACATCTCAGGTGGCTCCAGGTTCCTCCAGGTTCTCTGTGAGCTCTAGCTATGCTAGCACTGTTTTGTTTGGGTTCTCCAGGATTCGTCCAGGTTCTCCAGTTTCCTCTGGGTTTTCTAGTTTCCTCCAGTTTTTTTTCTTCTCCAGATTCTTTGGTTTTCTTTGTGTTTATTCTTTTCCCTTGGCTTCTCCAGTTTCCTCCCACCGATTACACACATGCAAGTAGCTAGATCGTCTATTTAAACTTCCCCTAAGTGTATATGCATATGCGTGGTGTAAAGCGTGGCTCCATCAAGATCCTAATCCCGAACAAAGTGGTTACTGAAGAAAAATAAGAAGCTTGTTATGATGATGATAATGATGATGAGATGATTCTCATGAACACTTTCACCTTTTTTCTTTAATGAACTTTTCTCCCATGATTTATCAATGGAATGCTTTTCGGCAGAATTCTTCATAATGTATAAATATTTAAAGCACTAGAAAAGTTGAATATTTAAAAACCTGCAACTTTCACTAACGAGTAACAAGCCCACCTCATTACTTGGAGATCTCCAGTTCAAATCGCAGCTGATCCTGTAGCCTCCTGTAGCCGGGGAGTCTAGAGAGAGCTGACTGGCCTGGAGTCTGGAGTCTGAGTGTGCACATGCAGGTTGCAGTTTGTCTGGGTACTCCGGTCTCCTCACAGTCCACAGACATGCAGAGTAATCTAACTGATGTTTCTCCCGGAGGAAACCTAAGCAGACACAAGATGCAGAAGAGGCACAGAAATTCTGCACAGACGGATCCCCAGGGTAAAGGCCGCTTGTCATGCTGGACGTTATGACACATTATGTCACCGATTATCAGCATAAACCAAGTAATAAAAAAAATCATTGATTTAAATGAGCACAATATAAAAGACCCTAATATGAATATAAACGGTATAAACACTGGAAACAGGAAGTGAAGAGGTGAGGTTAGGAAAGTTGTAAGATTCTGACAGGAAGAGGAAGTTAAAGTTTCAGTGGTTCATGCTCTACGTACCAAAATCAAATCACACTCACGCCGCCATGGAGGAGCTCGGTGAGTAACTCATCTCTTTTTATTTCTGTTATTTGACTTTCTGTCTTCTTCTTCTTCTTTTTTTTAATGTACATAATGTAATTCTTTATGAACTTGTGTCTTTATAGTCAAAATCACGATGTTTAAACAGAAACTTGTGGAGTGTGTTGGGCAAATTTGGTTAAGTAATTGATCTTATGAAGCACCAAAAAGAGTCGATTTAGGGGATTTTTACTGAAAAAACTAAACGAAAATCTGTAATGTGTTTTCATAGCACAGCCGTTTTGGGAGTAAATCTTAGGAAGATGCCATGCACCCCTGTCAGACTCAAGGGCTGGTTTTGTTATTACGTACGTTTCATTAGGTCGTTTTGCAGGTGAAAAACTTTTAATGAAAGAAGAAGATGCAAAAATACAATGAAATAATAATAATAATAATAATAATAATAATAATAATAAAATCAACAATAATAATAACTATACTACACCCCTGATCTAAGCCAGCTCCATTTGACAAGAAGTATATCACTTCTGGACTTCTGGAAGTTTGTATCTCATTTCAGATCAGTTAGGGCAGTAAAACGTCATCATCATCATCATCATCATCATCATCATCATCATTATCATAAAAATAAATTATGACCTTATAATAATAAAATAAATAAAAGCGTTAAACGAACAAATGAATTCACTTTTTCTAATCTCTCGGACATTCCAATCGACCTGCGACATCACTTCACCTTGATGGTGTGAAGCTTGCTTACTATTCTAAGAGGCCTGAAAGTGAAGATGGCATGATACCACTTTTCCTTTCTGATACTGAAACTTGCAGTGATAGCCATCTGATATAAATAAAAAACTATTATGTTAAAATTAACTATGAAGAGCTAAAGCACAAGACACTTACACAAATATGAGTAAAAGTGCCATATCACACCAAAATCATACATGTAGAGTCCTGTGTGACAGTCTATACACACACAAAAGTGCAGAAAAATATCTGTAGGCCAGAAAAATTAAGCAGCTCATTATATATATAAATATATAAAAATAAAATTAAAAAATTTAAAAAAAGTTTCTACCGGATGTTCATTAAAATTAACCAACCAATTTCCCTATGAAACCACACAAATTCTACCCCAGACTATATTTTAAGCGAAGGCTCGTCACACCAGTCGCTATCTTCGTTTCATTCATTTCTGTTTACTGCCTTTTATAGTATGTTTTTTGAATCTAGAAGCTTTTTGAAGACGTCCTTACTCTACAGCAGTTATTTGCATGTGCCTAAGACTTTTTGCACAAGACTATAGACACACACACACACAAAAAAAGGAATAATCACAGTGAAGGATACGGTATTTCATTCTGTTTGCTCGTCTGAATAATTGAAGTATGACAAATATGATCAAATAAAAAAGAAAAAATCAAGACTATATTCAGTTATTATCTTTGTTTCATTATCTTTCGCACAGGACTGCAGACTGCAAATGAAAGTAGTGTGTAGAATCAAATAAAAAAAAAAAAAAAAAGATCAACCCTAAACAAAATACAATGGACGTACTGTAGGTACAGTTTCAAACCCATTTCTAGTTTTTTTTTTTTTTTCTTTTCATTTTTTTTTAGAGGCTTGGATGAAATGTTTCACCTGATACCAATTGCGCTTGATACCAATCATCTCACATTGCAGTAGTTGTAAATTTGAAACCATGCTATCGGAGGCTCTGGGGTTTGCAAAATCTGGGATTACTTCTAAATGATTATTTGGTTTAGGTCTCTTAACTATCCACCTGTCTCTGTACTGTAAGGGGGCACTTGAAGTTGTGCAATATCAGTTTTTTTTTTTCGCTCTTTCCGCGCTGCTCTGTTTGTGCATCAAAAAACATACAGCATGCAAAAGGCAAAAGTCTTCTTGCAACAGTTCCCGCATTTCCTGTTTGCATCACACACAGATATAGGATTGCGTTATTGTATCAAGACTGTATTGTGACTTTGAAAAAAAAACAAAAAAAAAAAACAACCTCAAGTACAGTCAAAGTATATACAGTATATATACACATCCAGTAGGCTCTGTAGTACAACTAGGGACTGTGGAGGCCAGTGGGGACCCTTGTATTTATTCCCATTTTGGACCACCATGGTAGGACCTCTGGCCAACATTTACACACACACACACACACACACACATCCACACGCACACCCACTACGGGCATTTTGGAAAACCCTCCAAGCACTGGGGGAACTTGCAAACCTAAGCCATTATACGTATATGCATTATATAAATAAATAGATAGATAGACAGATATATATATATATATATATATATATATATATATATATATATATATATATATATATATATATATATATATAGCGAGAGAGCTGTATGCTGTGAATAGGAGGCTTTATATCAGGTGTAGCTGTAATTTAATCAGTGTGTAGGATCGCTATCTGGACTATATCAGTCATGCAGCTCAATATTATAATTATAAAACCATTTTTTACATGATTGATAAAGGGTTAATATGTCTGTTTTTTTTTTTTTATTTAATTTCATTATATACGTAAACCATGTGAATTGTTTGAATCTGTATGTAGTAAATTCCAAATCGTTTGAAGGAAACACACAAAGGCAATAATCATATATCATTATATATTTTATTTATATTACATTTTTTTACAAAATAAATAAATAAAAGAATCAGGCTTCTTCACAGCAGTGTAATCACAGACCTGGTACATACCGTGTGCGCGTGTTAGGGGTGAAACTCAAGGCTAATACATTATACTTTCCACCGTTCTTTAAAGAATGATGCTTGTATAGACTTCAGGTTCGACCCGGCGTGACCCCTCAGTACCTGCGCCGACCTGCTACAGCCCGCACTGTGACCTGGAGTGATTCCATGTGACCAGGTCAGCAGTTGGTGGACATTTGAGCATGTAAGGAAGTCAGTGTGGTGAGGTTTAACTCACACTAGTAAACTAGACTTCCCTTTTCTTCCCTTCGCTCAGCACGAGGAAGTGAGCCCTCGCAGGACAAATACTTTTTCAGCTCATTCAAGCTAAACGCTACGTCGAGAAGTGCGAAATTACGGCCGTTTGGTTTCTTTCACATCAGTTACTGTGGCAGCAGCATAAGACCCTGAATCACTTCCTCTACAAAAACAGCGAAGGTGCAATCAGAACAACCGGATATGTGCTGGAGTGTGTGTGTGTGTGTGTGTGTGTGTGTGTCTGTGTGTGTGTGTGGGTGTCTGTGTGTGTGTGTGTGTCTTTAGTTATCGCTTAGTTACAGCCAAATATACAATATTACACAACACTCAGTTCTCAGATGTCACCGTTTCCATGGTAACAGCTCTTTGACAGAGGCTCGTATGGCAGAGGAGAGACAGAATTCAAACCTAATAATAAAACGTCTCGACATTTGAACCTTTGCGATGTGGTCAAGTTCTCTGTAAGGTCTGCTTATGGACCATGTTTTGAAAGGAGTCTCCAGCTGAAGATTTAAAAAGATTCGACTTTTGCATTACGTTTCTCAGAAGACTTGCGGCTTTTTTGCTTTGTTTTTAGAGGAAACCTGCAAGAACGAAACCGATTAAAGGAACAGACTTTGTTTCGTGGACGTCGCACAAAACTGTAAACAGATAAAAGTGCTTATTTGATCTTTTTTTTGTTGTTGTTGAAAAACGTCATCGCTAGACGTCTGCCATGGTGTAAGAGGAATAAAGCACTGAAAATTGTGATTTAAGATTGTTCTTTTTTACATTTTAATATCTTATTCTATTTATACATTCATACATTTGATCAGCCATCACATTGTGACCGCTGATCACCATCTATAAACCAGCAAGCTGGTGACAGGATCACGGGCACCCACGTCTCACCCATGCCCATGGGGAGCAAATGCCAGCCTGTCTGGTCTTAACCCTCAACACAGACAGGCACCTGAGCACCAAGTGTGGGCGTGGCAGGTTTCAAGAGTTCAAGGTCGGTTGATCCGACCTCCAAAGTCCACAGATCTCAATGGATCGCGCGTCCATGGGAAATGTCAGACAAACGAGTCACATGAGGGTTAAAGGTCCTGTTCAGGGGCCCAGCAGTGTTGGTTTGAACCTGGGACCTGGTAATCAGTAGTCCACCGCCAGTCGCCAACTCCCTGGTGCCAGACACCACAGCGCACCCCTACACAACACTGGGCGTAAAGTTTTCTGGTGTGATGCTATGGCTGAATGTTGTCCATTTTCACGACTGATAATCCCCACGTGATAAGCGCGAGTCCATCCCTCTCACTCCTGTCTCTGGTCCATGTGTACTGTACATACAGATATGCTTTTGGAGGAGTTGGCTGCAACGTCAGCGAAAACTGACACCAACAAAAAGCTGACGCTCAACGTGTCCGCGCAGGTGAGTTCAAATACGCACCGACTGTAAGGTATAGACTCCATATATACTGTACTGTAATGTGCAATGCTTTATTATATCAGTGAAGTCTCATCTTAAGACATCGGTCTCATCTTAAACACTGCTGTTCAGTCCTCAGGTGTCGGCGTGACATCAGGACAGGGCACTGACAGAAACGTGTACAGGTGAGACGTCCATGTCAAACCCAGTTCCTCTTCATGCTCACATTACCGGATTTTGAAAAAAAGCCTAAATAGAATAAAATTCTTATTACCTTTATACATGTATGTACTGCTCTCACGTTGCTTTTAATCGTATTAATCGAGCTGACACTCAACTGTTTCCTTTACTCAGAATGGATATACCGTGCAGTAATTTAACCCAGATAATCTTTATTTCAGCACCTGAGTGTCTGGTGAGAGTCTGGTTAGATCCTCCAGTTCATTAGAGCAGCGAAACAATGATTCTAATATATCGGTTCTCATGGGGGTACAAACTTACTTTAAGGAAACTAAGAGTCTGTGCTTAAAACGAAGCCGCTTCTAATTTCGCCTTTGTCCTAGAGCGATTTCATGCTTGTCATGGAAAAAGGCGAGGCAGGATGAGCTTGCATTTAAAGCCTAAACTGGCGAAAGGTCAGGCGACGTGCGAACAGGATATTAAAGGGCAAACACCATCAAAGTTCACAAGTGCACAGGTCTGAGCGTTTACTTTTACCAAGTGCTTAAATATAATAGATATAATATTATATAAGAGTCATATAATTAGTGTGTACAGTAGGTTCCCCTTGTACCTCTCCTTGGTTCTCCTTGGTGTCTGGTGCCATGATTTCAGTGGCGGATCCTTTGGGTGGTGTGGGTTCCGGGGGGGAGCCTCCGTGGATCTGGCGCATCCCATAGGTGTTTAATCCCATTCGGATCTGGGGAGTTTGGAGGTTGGGTCGGCGACCGTGGGCTCTTTACCTTCTGGGCCTCGTTGTACTGGGCGTTCTGGTGCCATTCTATCATTTCTAGGATTTACGTTTTTGGCACGTTGTGCTGCATTGGCTCCTCTGTGAGATTAGACCAAACAGGATGGGAGAGCCTTGGGTGTTTAATGATCCCGTCACGAATTCACTGGTGTACAATTGATAATCAGCGTTAATGTGTTAATGTTACACGGTGTAAATGTTATGCCGGATTGGTGCATGTACACAACTTACACACACACAAAAAAAAAAAAGTTTTACTTTATTTGTTACTTAACAAATCTGCACGTGTTGTACTATTATTAGCGTATCACTCTTATTGCACAAGTAGGTCTAAGGTGAATGTCCTGTTCTTGCATTGCCCGTGAACCCGATTCACATTCTTACTGGTTAACCCACAAGACTCGGCTTGCTTAATGGATGACAGCGAAACAATGACACTCGCGTCTCATGTGATGTTACAGCGCTTTCAAAAGCCATCACTTCTGCATTTGTCTCTGATTAATATTGAAAGTGTTTTAAAAAATATTTTAAAGTTTCGGGTTTGTCGAGCATTTGACATGTTCTGAGACGGGTTTTAACTGGAATTAAACACCCACCTGGTTTGGACAGTCATTACTACACACACACACACAAAAAAAAAAACAAAAACACGATCACCAGCTGTAAGAAATGAAAAGCGTTTTATTACTGGGCCTCTGAACTTTCGGAGCCGTTGAACATTTTGAGTCTTATTGAGTCATTTTGAAAGCTCGCGTCCCTGCATGGCTCGGGCAGGTTAAGAGGTAAACAGCTCTCATGTATGTCGGTCTACAGTAACGTTGCCTGTTTCACCCTGCTGTGAAATCACCTTCTCGTGAAGGATTTTGGCTTACCAGATGTTTCCGTCTTCACCCCAACAGCAGTTTCCATCCGTCACTCAAGCGCTTTTTCTTAACGCTACACAACGGTTTAGTCCCAATCCCTTGAGTTCCTTTCACATTGTGTGTGTGTGTGTGTGTGTGGAAAAGTTCTGCTGTTGTTTTTTTTAAATAATTTGATTTCATTAAGTGCTCAAGAATGAGGGATCATTACTACCCTTTTTTCAGTTTTTAACCCAATTTTAGTAGCGTCAGCAATCTCCTTCGTTGTTGTCTTTGCTTGATGCAGGACAACAATTTGACCCTTCTAGCGATGGCTTGTTCATGGGAACGATTCGTTCGTTTTGAATGAGTCTTTCCTCTGTAGGTTATGTTCAGGAAACAGGAACGAGTAGCTACCGCTGAGTCTTCCAGTCCGAATCGTTCGGTCTCTTGTCACGTGACTCGAACGAACGATTCGGACCAGGAGATATGAGAGGTGAGCCGCTCATTCCGTTTATCATACTATGTCCTTAGCCGCATTGTGATATTTCCATAACTGTAACTATAGCCATAATTCGTCTATGTAGACGTGTTGGGGGTCTGTTTATTGAAATTGTAAAACATTTTATTTCGGAGCAAAAGGATGAAACGAACTAAATGACTCAAAAAAAAAAAAGATTCGTTCATTTGGATGAATGAGATTCAAAGAACCGAGTCATTAAAATGATCCAAACTTCCCAGCACTAGACCCTTGTGAAACATCGCTATCATGACCACGGGATCTTTCTTCTGACATGGCTGTTTAAGAAATGAGAAGCTTCTAACAGCATCAGTTAGAGTTAAATAACCTGTTACGGCTGAACCTTATTAATTACTGTAAAGTAATGATCCAATGCAAGACTATGAACTATTTAGCAGGTTAAAATCATTCTTCTTATAATTTCCCTCCATTCTCAGTCAGTTGCCGGCTCCGGTCTCGGCTGAGGTGATGAGTCCGGGAACGGCCACCCGAGAGCTCGACTCCATCATGAACGAGCTGCTGGGCCTGAACCTGGAGGTGAGTCTCAGGCTCCCAGCCCTCGGTCTGAATTTGCCAGAAATAATCACAAGAGGGCAGTACAGGCTCACTAGCACTGTGCACTTACTGCAGTGTCTGATTTAAAGTCATCTCTCTGGAGATTATTATATCTAGTATATATATATATATAAAAAAAAAAAAAATCATCCTGTGTGTAAGGTCTCGGACCAACCGCTTGTTCAGGAGTCTGAAAAAGACAAAAAGCCGGAAGACAAGAAAGAAGCTGCAGTAGCCGGTGTGCAGGATGATCCAGGAGCGGAGAACGCGTCCAAGAACCTGACCAAGAGCATCGACACCATTGACAACCTGCTGGGAACGCTGAGCTCGGACATGGAGAAGATGGGAGTGTGCACTATGGCCAAGGGACACTGTGCTTCCTGTGGGAAGGGCATCGCTGGGAAGGTAGACAGACAAACAGACAGACAGAAAGGTAGACAGACAGACAGACAGACAGACACATATGTAGGTAGACTGACATGCAGAAAGACATAAGACAGACAGACAGACTGATATGTAGACAGACAGACAGGCACATAGACAGACAGACAGACAGACAGACTGAGATATAGACAGGTAGACCAAAAGGCAGACAGATGGACAGACAGACAGGTACACTGATAGTTAGACCGGGAGACATACAGACAGACAGACAGATTGACAGACTGAGATATAGACAGGTAGACCAAAAGGCAGACAGATGGACAGACAGACAGGTAGACTGATAGTTAGACCGGGAGACATACAGACAGACAGACAGATTGACAGACTGAGATATAGACAGGTAGACCAACAGACAGACAGACCGCAGGCAGACAGGTAGACTGATAGCCTTCCAAACTGATAGTTAGACAGACCGACAGACAGACACAGAGGAAGACAGACTGTTATACTGACACATCAAGTCAATTAATTAAGTACATAAGGCAGTCTTATGGTCAGGTGGGACTGATGGGATAAGTATACTCAAGGGGCGGGTGTAGAAGTTGGGGCAGATATAGAGGTTGGAGGCGGGTGTAGAGGTTAAAGGAGGTGGAGAGGTTGGGGAAAGTGTAGAGGTTGTGTCACCCTGAGCACTGTGTGTTCTACAGTATATGTGTTAGTACCCAGTGTGCTGTGCTGTCCTGTGTGTAGATGATCACGGCCCTGGGGCAGGTGTGGCACCCCGAGCACTTCGTGTGTATGGTGTGTAAAGTGGAACTCGGCTCTACAGGCTTCTTCGAGCGCGATGGAAAGCCGTACTGCGAGGCCGATTACCAGCAGCTGTACTCGCCGCGCTGCTCGTACTGCCAGGGCCCGATTCTACAGGTAACACACACACACACACACACACACACACACACACACACACACACCTGTACACTGTACACTACACTACAACACACTCATCCCTACACCCTCCTTCAACACACTGTGTGTGTGTGTGTGTGTGTGTGTGTGTGTGTGTGTGTGTGTGTGTGTGTGTGTGTGTTTCTCAACAGAACATCCTGACGGCGATGGACCGCACATGGCACCCAGAACATTTCTTCTGCACTCAGTGCGGGAAGCAGTTCGGAACTGATGGTGAGGACGAGGACACGACACGACAACACAACACTGTACAGTGCGAATAATGATGTTACAGTCCTACATGGTGTGTTTGTGTGTGTGTGTGTGTGCAGGTTTCATGGAGCGTGACGGAAAGCCGTACTGCCCTAAAGATTTTTACTCCCTGTTTGCTCCGAAGTGTACGGGCTGCGGAGAGGCGGTCAAGGAGAACTACCTGTCAGCGGCAAATGGCACCTGGCACCCGGAATGCTTCGTCTGTGCTGTGAGACAGGACACACACACACACATGCGCACGCACACACACACACACACACACACACACATACAATGCTTGTCCCTATCTTTTTCTCTCATGCTCTTCATCTCCCTCTCTCTATTTGTCTCTTACTGTCTCTCTCTTCCCGTATTCATATCTCTTGCTTTCTCGTTTTATCTTGTGTTTTCTCATTTCTATCTCTCTTTCTGAGCTTTCTTTCCTGCATGATTTTCTGAGATCTCCTCATCTTTCTCTGTCTCTGTCCTGTACATGTTTTCTTTTTGTCCTTTTCTTCTCTTAGCTACTGTCAGCTACTTATACTTTCTCTCTGATCTTTCTCTCATTCTTTAACTCTCCATGCATCAGCGCTCTCTCTCTCTCTCTCTCTCTCTCTCTCTCTCTCTCTCTCCTCTCTTCATTTCTCTCTGTCATTAGTTCTAATGTTTATTCTCTCTCTCTCTCTCTCTCTCTCGCTCTCTCTCTCTCAGGACTGTCTGCAGCCCTTCACAGACGGCTGCTTCCTGCAGATAGACGGTCGTCCCATGTGTTCTCAGCACTACCACTCCCGGATGGGGACGCTGTGCGCCACGTGTAACGCCCCCATCACGGGCCGCTGCATGTCCGCTCTGGGGCGCCGTTTTCACCCCGAGCACTTCGTGTGCGCTTTCTGTCTGCGCCAGCTCTCTCAGGGAGTGTTTAAGGAGCAGGCCGGAAAACCGTACTGCAACCCCTGTCACACCAAACTCTTCCTGTGAAAGCAAGCGTTCCAGTCTCGCTCCCCGAGTGTGTCTAGACGATCATAGGGGAAAAAAATAAGCAGGATAGAATCGCAGTAACAATCCAATCCCTCATACGCAGCGTCTGAAAAGTTTGATATTACAGATTACAAGGGTGAGTCAAAAATGATCCGTACTCGGGTTATGTTAAAACTTTTAATCAGTATTCGTGCTTTTCTTTCAAGGCTCCTGTCTCCCCGGTCAACGCTGTGCAGGTGTGAATGTGTTACATCCGTTCATCTGTAACTGCAGTGTGAGCAAAAATGGGATTTCCCCATCTGCATGAAAAAATACATAAGCAGCGTGCAGTTTTTTTTTTTTTTTTGTGGTCTGAGGGTGTACCTGGTGCTGAAACAACTCACAGAAGAGCATAAACAGAAGCAGCATGCGGACGTCTGCAAACTAAATTTGTAGCGATACTGTAAGGAAGGTGAACGTTTCTTAAAGAGAATCGTTACCGGCGACGAGACACGGCTTCATCACCACGAGCCTGAGAGTAAACGGCAGAGTGCCGTACGAAAACATCCTCGGAGAAAAAGTTCGAAAGTCAACCATCAGCCGGAAAATTCATCAACGCTCACAGTTCTCTGGGATTCTCAAGGGCCAGAAGTATTGGAACATCATCAGGAAAAAGGTCCACACTCAAGAGTGCCCGTTACAGTGAGGCGCTTATTGAAGAGCTGAAGCCTAAGCTTCCCCTGAAAGCGGCTCTACGCGGACGACGATTCACTTCTGATGTGGCTCGCAGCTCAGAGTAAAACATTTTTTGTGATGGAACGCGAGAGCTTGTTGACAGACAGACAAAGTGTGTTGAAAAGCCAGGAGATTCTGTTTAAAAATCATCTACTTTTCTAAAAGTCAACCTAGATCATTTCTACAGCCTGAGTGCGGATAATTTTTGACTCACCCTCGTATACTCCAAAAACTTTTTCACTAGATCCATGTATAGATACTGGTTTATTGTCTATCAGACATGATTGTAACATCGCATTCCTGGTTGTGTCTTGCAGTGAGTGGGACGTGATCTGATCACCTCCTGTTGTAGCTCAGTGTCCTGAGTTTGTGTTGAGATTCTTTTCTGCATGACATAGTTGTAACAAGTGGCTGTTGGAGTTAGTGATCCTGTTGGCTCGAAAACGTCCAGCCCGTTCCGTGTTACGCTGACTTTTAAACTCCGTCTAATCTAATCTAATCTAATCTAATCTAATCTAATCTAATCTCCAATGCTCTACTACAGTAGACACTGTTACTAGACGTTCAGTGTTTTTTTTCTTTCTTGTTCCTCCACACCATTGTGTCCGACTGCTTCAGTATGCATGAAACCTCCACGGGATTTCTGAAATAATCGAACAATGCCTACTGTTGCAGCTGAGCTCATTAAAAATGTGATATCCTTGTTAATATGTAATTGACGTCCACATGTATTTGCTTGATTTGACATGATCTGATGCCACATGACTGGCTGATTAGCTGTTTTCATGAATGTCCAGGTATACATGTGTTCCTAATAAAGTGTCAATCAAGTGCAAATCAGATAAAAGTTATTGTTTATACCACAAAGTGTTTACACTTTTTGAACTTTCCGGTCTTGTGTTATTTGCATTGCTAATAAAGAATTTGTTATTCATTTCTGCTCTGTGTTGCCCTCTACTGGAACCAAAGAGAATAGCTCTTCTTTTCTTGCAGAATCTTTGAGTTCAGTTAAGTATCTATGCTCTCTCTCTCTCTCTCTCTCTCTCTCTCTCTCTCTCTCTCTCTCTCCTTGTGTTCTGGTTCCTGATTGTACTGCTATTTTGTTGCCCCTCTTTCTTTCCATCTATAACTTTGATTTCCTTTGCCTCCTCACCTCTCTCCTTTTTTCTTTCCCTCTATTCATGTTTCAGACTACTTTCCTTTCCTCCTTTAGCCCTGTCCTAGAATTACGCTCCATAAGACGATTTAATTTAAATAACAGATTAAAAGTTCATTCTATGGCCCATCCTGCAACAGTTTTTGGCCTGGTTCCATATGTTTTGACCCCCCCCCCCCTCCCCCCCCCCCCCCATGATGGCACATTAAAGGGCAGATTTACTCGCTGTCTAATATGTCAGGATGCATAATGCAGACCACCATAGCAGAATGTAGTTCACCGTTATATATTTCGATTTATGTATTCATAACAATATACATTCTTCTCAAATACTGTTTCACACACATCCTTCCCACGCAGAGAAATAAAGTCTCGAGTTCCTGAAATGAAGAAGTGCTTGCACAAGAGCTTAAGCTGGTCACTGTCAGGTCACTGTCCTGTTTTTCTTCCCTTCTTGCTTGTTAATCTTTAAAGAATTAGACACTGATGTTTCGTAAATCCGCCGAGGGAGGAAGGGTGAAGGGTCAAGATGTGTTCAACACCACGAATAGTCGTGAACTACACAAAAACCTCCCGCACTGACTGAGCGCGCACACACACACACACACACACACACACACACACACATTTATATCCAATTATATCCAGCTATATCTATTATGTTTTGAGGGCAATCATTACCATGCATTTAGTATTGAAGGTCATGCATGGAAAAATATGCTTGTAATAAACTAATACATATGTGCAGTCATGTGACCCACAAATAGCCTTCAGTCTTTAGATTCCTTCTGCAATTAAGAGATGAGACAGAGAGAGAGAGAGAGAGAGAGAACTTACGTACAGCTCCCTAGTTCCTAGTTCGATCCTGAAATCATGTTAGTGTGTGTATGTGTGTGTGTCAAGTCAAGTCAAGTCAAGTCAATTTTATTTATATAGCGCTTTTAAGAATTGACATTGTCGCAAAGCAGCTTTACACAATAAAAGAAGTAAGTTTGTATGCAATGTGTATGAATCAAAATGATCAGATTGTCCCTGATGAGCGAGCCGAGGGCGACGGTGGCAAGGAAAAACTCCCTGAGATGGTAATAGGAAGAAACCTTGAGAGGAACCAGACTCAACAGGGAACCCATCCTCATCTGGGAGATAACGGAGAGCAGGGATTCATCAGCATAATAATGTGTAAGACTGGAAGTGCAGTATAACAGGAGATGTGTTTAAAATTAAAATTAAAAGGAGTCCAGTTTGTTCCTGGAGGCTCAGGTAGACTGTAGGAGATTCCAGTCCTGAGCTATCGAACAACTGAAGTCACAGGTCCCCAGAGCATCAATCGATGACAGGACAGTCTTCATGGAAAACATCCCCAGCCACCATACGAATCCAGGCAGACCACACGGGGCATCCATGCGACGAGATCTCCAACCAGAACCAGGACTCCAGGACGGGTTAGATGGGTCCAGAGAGCAGAGGGGTCTGGATCACTGGAATCTCAGGAGTGACATGTATAGCTTGACAGAGAGACAGAGAGAGGGAAAGGAGAGAAAGAGAGAGGAGAGAGCAGAAGAGGAGAGAACAGAAAATAAGGAGAGATGGTAGTTAGGTCTGGTCACAGTCAACATGTATAAGGTGAATGTATTCAGTGCAAAGTGCAAGCAGGGACTCCGGCAGGACTAACTATAGCAGCATAACTAAAAGGGAGAGCCAGAAGGAAACACAGACATGAGGGGGAACTGAGATGTAAAGCAACCAATCACCTCACCGTCAACAAACCTGAGTGAACAACGAGAGTGGGGAGGACAGCATCTAAACATACCAGTTCACCAGAATACTCTACGTCCATGAGTCCCCCAGATCTGCTCCTTTACCTAAGGTTAATCTATTTACAAAAATGCTTGGCTAAATAAATGGGTTTTTAGCATAGACTTAAACACTGAGACTGTGTCTGAGTCCCGAACATTAATAGGAAGACTATTCCATAACTTCGGGGCTTTGTAAGAAAAAGCTCTGCCCCCTGCTGTAGTTTTAATAATACGTGGTACTGACAGGCACCCTGCATTCTTTAATCAAAGTAGGCGTGGCGGATCGTAAGACACTAGCAGTTCACTCAAATACTGTGGCGCGAGACCGTTTAGTGCTTTAAATGTCAGAAGTAGTATCTTAAAATCGATGCGAAATTTCACAGGGAGCCAATGCAGTGTAGATAAGATAGGGGTGATGTGCTCGTATCTTCTGGTTCTAGTGAGGACTCTCGCTGCTGCATTCTGTACTAACTGAAGCTTGTTTATACACCTAGTTGAACAACCAGACAGTAAGGCGTTACAATAGTCCAACCTAGAGGTGATAAAAGCATGAACTAGTTTTTCTGCATCATTTAGTGACAATATGTTTCTTATCTTGGCAATATTTCTTTTTTTTTTGTTCAAACTTTTTATTGTGTAGTCATCATTACAGATATAAATTTTAAGCGATTGTCCATTTTTAACAATATAAACATGCAGAGAACAATAAAACAAGCATCAAGTACAATCAAACATGAACTAACAACCACACCCCAAAAAAATACAAATAGAAAACCCCCTAACTAAAAAAATAAACAAACAAAAAAACAAAAAACAAACAAAAAAAAAAAACTACACTAATCAGAAGGCAGAAAATTTAGTGATTTAAAATATGAAATAAAAGATTGCCATTTTTTAAGAAAGCTACTCCTCCTAGAGCATCTAATCTTTTCTAGTTTTAGAAAGGACATGGTATCTATAAGCCATTGAGATGCACTAGGAGGCTTGGCAGATTTCCAGTGAATCAGAATACGACGCCTCGCTATTAAAGAGGTAAATGCCAAAATGTCCAGTTGTTTGGAACTGAACTGAGACCTGACCCGTGGAACCCCAAAAATTGCAATAGCAGGGCAAACGTCAATATCAACCCTGAGCACCTGTGACATCACTGTAAAGTAGTTAACCCAGTAATTTTGCAGTTTAGAACAAGTGAAAAACATGTGACTTAAAGTACACTGAGATGATTGACATCTGTCACATCTGTCCTCTACAGCCGAATATATTGCAGATAGGCGGGCCTTAGAAAAATGAATTCTGTGTAGTACCTTAAATTGTATGAGGCTCAGACGAGCACATATTGTACTAGAACGTATTCTGTCCAAAGCAGCGGCCCACCATTCCTCTTCAAACTCCTCTCCAAGCTCCCCCTCCCAGGCTCTTCGAATTTTATCAATAACACTCCCATCTAAAGATAATAACCGACCATAAATTCTTGAAATTTGGGACTTATGGTGAGTGTTAAACTTCAAAAATTCTTCCCATTCTTGCATAGGAGGTAAAGAGGGGTAGCCAGGAAACAGAGTGGCAGCACAATGTCTAACCTGTAAAAACCGAAACAGATGGGAATCAGGCAGCCCCAGTTCTGAAGACAACTGTAGATAACTGCAAAAGGTACCTTCTTTATATAGGTCTTGAAAGCATCTAATGCCTTTTCCGTACCATTGCTTAAAAACAGGGTCAGTAATAGATGGTGGAAACATGTGATTGTCCTGTAACGGCATTAATGATGAGGCAGAGATAAATTTGAAATGTCGCCTGAATTGACCCCAGATCCGAAGGGTGGATATGACTACCGGGCTATGTGTTAAGGAAGTAACTTTACAAGATAGGGGTGAAGTAAGCAATGCCAATAATGAGGTAGATACACATGAACTTGCCTCCAATCTGCACCACAGTGCATTAGATGGATTGAGCCAAAATGTTAATTTATGAACATTTGCTGACCAGTAATAAAACATAAAATTGGGAAGAGCTAGCCCACCACTAAGCCGACATCTCTGAAGTACTGATTTACGAATTCTGGGCACTTTTCCACCCCACAGAAAGTGGGTAACAATCTGGTCGATAGATTTAAAGAAGCGCTTAGGAAGAAATAAAGGAATGCACTGAAAAACAAAAAGACATTTAGGTAAGATATTCATTTTAACTGCATTAATTCGACCCGTCAATGATAAATATAGACTTTTCCATCTCTGAAAGTCAGACTTAGTTTGCTCTAACAAAGGAGAAAAATTAGCGGATAACAGAGAGGGCAGGGATCTGGTAATATTAATGCCAAGGTACCTAAATCCTGTTTTACTAATTTTAACTGGAATGTCTGTCTGTAGGAGTCCCAAAGCCAATGTATTAATAGGGAAGCATTCACTCTTCTGAAGATTCACCTTATACCCAGAAAATGATCCAAATTTTTCTATAATGGATAAAATATTTGGCAGACTCAATATTGGATTAGAGATATATAATAGCAAATCATCAGCATAAAGTGACAATTTTATTTCAATACCCGCACGGACCACGCCCCGAAACAGAGATGACGACCTCAAAGCAATCGACAATGGTTCAATGGCCAATGCAAACAACAGCGGGGAAAGTGGACACCCCTGCCTTGTTCCCCGTCTCAGATTAAAATAGCTGGATTTTACGTTATTGGTGTGTATGCTAGCCTGGGGAGAAGCATATAATAGGCGTATCCAAGAAATAAATTCATTCCTAAACCCAAATTTTTGAAGCACAGCAAAAAGATATTCCCACTCCACTCGGTCAAATGCTTTCTCAGCATCAAATGTAATCACAACCTCAGGTGTTACAGCAGAATGTTTGGAGTGAATTACATTTAGAAGAGTGCGAACATTAAAATATAACTGTCTCCCCCTAATGAAACCTGTTTGTTCCTCAGATATGATCTTTGGAAGTATGGTTTCCAGGCGAAAAGCCAACACTTTGGCCAAGATCTTGGCATCGACATTCTGTAACGACAGAGGTCTGTAGGAGCTACACGACTTGGGATCCTTATCCTTCTTTAAGAGCAGAATTATGGATGCTTGTGTTAGTGTCTCTGGTAGGAAACCCTTCTCTAAGGATTCCACATACACATTTAAAAGTAATGGGACCAATTTACTTTGAAATTTCTTAAAAAACTCAACTGGAAAACCATCAGGCCCAGGTGCTTTATTACACTGCATCATTTTAATTGCTTGTTTAATTTCTTCCACATCCAAAGGAGCATCAAGATCTGCAGCAGCAGCCGTATCTATTGGGATGACATTTAAATCCTTTAAAAATGAAATCAGATCGTGGGTGTCTGATGGAGATTCAGATGAATATAAGGTAGAATAATATGATTTAAATACAGCATTGATGCCTTCCGGATCAGATATCAAATTACCTGATGAGTCCTGGATCTGTGGAATCAAGCGACTGCCTGCCTGCCGTCTTAACTGATGTGCCATGAGCCGACTAGCTTTATCACCGTATTCATAATAAGAACTACGAGTATGCAACAGAAGCCGTTCAGCATCAGTTGTTAAAATGATATCAAGTTCAGTCTGCAGATCCAGACGCTGTTTAAAATGGACTTGAGAGGGGAAGCTAGCCAATTGTTGGTCAAGGTGGAGAATAGCAGAAGTAAGCTCACGTACTCTTGCAGTGCGACATCTATTTAAATTTGCAGAATAAGAAATAATCTGCCCTCGGAGGTATGCCTTAAGTGTCTCCCACAGTAAGGAATAAGAAACTGTGCCGTCCTGGTTTGTAGCCATAAAGTCATCAATTGATGTTACAATAAAATCTATAAATTTTTCATCAGACAAAAGCAGAGAATTAAACCTCCACGATGAAGAATATGGAGGTTGTACAGACAACTGCAAATCAACGCTGAGAGGAGCATGATCAGAAATAACAAGAGCGTGGTATGAAACTGATGTTACTTTAGAAAGTAATAAGCTATCTATAAAAAAATAATCAATGCGGGAATATGACTGATGCACTTGGGAGAAAAAGGAAAATGCCTTAGCTTGAGGATTATAGAATCTCCAAGGGTCAACACATCCATTGCTAGACATAAACTCTGCAACTGACCTTGACATCGATGACACAGCCCTTACTTGAGAGCTAGAGCGGTCCATAACCGGATCCATTACACAGTTCAGATCCCCAGCGAATATCAATGAGTGGCTATTCAGTGCGGGCAGAATCCCAAATAATCTATTCATGAAGCCAGGATCATCAAAGTTCGGCGCATAGAAATTAACAAGAAGTACAGGTTTCCGTAACAGCAAGCCAACAACGATCAAGTATCTTCCATTGTTGTCAGCTATTACCTTATGACAAATAAACTGAACCCTCTTGTTAATTAGTATTGCAACCCCTCTAGCTCTGGAATTGAAATTTGAGTGAAAAACTTCGCTGACCCAGGGGCATTTCAGTTTAATCTGATCCTGACTTCTTAAGTGTGTCTCCTGCAAAAATACTATATCAGCACTTAGCCTCTTCAAATGAGAAAAGATCTTTGACCTTTTAATTGGATTTCCCATGCCTTTAACATTCCATGTTAAAAATCTAATTGTCGAATAGGCTGGATTGGACAAAGAACCAGAAAAATGTGCCATCTACTCCACTAATCCACTGAAAAATAAAATCAAAGACATATTCATACCTTCTGCGAAACAAAACAAAAACCAAAGACACAAAAAACAGGCAAACAAAAAACAAGCAAAAAACCAAACACCCACCCTCTGCAAACAATCCCACCCATAAGCACAACCAATATTCACATCACTAGTTGATGTGAAACTATGTGCAGACTCCAGTTGGAGCCAACCCATACTCCTCACTCTCGCGATTAGAAACAAACAAAAAAAGATGGAACCCTGCAGACTGTCCCACTAATTACTAATAACAGAAATGCACAATATCTCAATCATTGCAACATTAAGCCCATTTTACTCCAACTTAGCCACCAACACCCTACATACACATATACTTCAATCAAGAAACTCTGACAAAGACTACGACCAGACTCTTCATAATATCTTCTGTAAAACACTGGAAAACCCTTTAAACAGAGTCTGGACCATAATAGCTTATAACTTAGTAATAATAATAATAATAATAATATTAATAATAATAATCCTACAGCACAGTAGTATGGAGAAACTACTTCACCCCACTCACATGCTCAGATACTCATGAAACATTTGGTTCTGTTCGTTGAGATAATAAACTACTGACATATTCTTTAGCCAAGTCTGGTGAGTTAAACTGTTTCTCCACTCCATCGTAAGTAACACGCAGCTTGGCTGGATGAAGAAATCCAAATTTCACCCCCGGAATCTTCCGCAGCTGCTGACGGACATCATTGAAGGCAGATCGAGCACGAACAGTTTTTACAGTGAGATCCGGAAAGATGCTAATTTTCATATCATCAACTATAAACTGCCTCACTTCCCGCGCACGCTGCAGAGCCGCAGTACAGTCTGAGTGGTAATGCAACCTCGCCACAACCGCTCGTGGACGCTCTCCCGGCTTGGGCTTGGGCTGCAGCGTGCGATGTGATCTGTCAACCATAACGTCCCTGTCAGTATTAAGGACTTTTTTGAGCAATTCCGAGACAGCTAGGGTGGTACATGGTTTGTCTTCTGGAATTCCTATGATCCTTATATTATTGCGTCGAGATCTGGCTTCCAGGTCTTCACACTTATCTTCCAATTTAGCCACAGTGGCCATGAGGGAGTCCACCTTGTCCTCCAGCACGGTGACGTCATCAGAACAGGTAGAGAGTGACTGTTCCATATCCTTCACTGTACTTTTCAGCGCAAACATGTCCGTTTGCACCGAAACAAGACTATTAGAAAACTCCGCTTTCACCGCCTGAAGTTCACTCTTAATAGTCGATAAATCGTCACCGAGCATGGACCGTAACTCCGAACGAAAGATTTCTGCCAGTTCGTTACGTAACGATGACAAAATTTCAAATTTTAGTCGCTGAGTGTCGTCTGAAGTCATCTCGAGTCCGGTCCGCTCCTCGGCGCTGGCTGCGTCACTCTCTGCCATGGATGGACTAACGGTAGCAGGCCGCTGTTGGGTTGTCTGTTCGTTACCGAGTTTATTGGCTCTAGTTTTCATTTTAATTTATCCAAAGTAAGGAAAAGTAACCCGAGCCTACTAAACTTTATTACAGATACTCGGTAATACAAAAACTGTGCTTTAATATAGATTTTTAGTGGAATTCTGCAGGACCCTCCGTAAACACGCTCTACTCCATCGAACGCCTAACCGGAAGTCGGCAATATTTCTAAGGTGAAAGAAAGCTATCCTGGTGATATTATCTACATGAGCTTCAAACGAAAGGCTGGAATCTATAATCACACCGAGGTCTTTTACTGTTGCACTTGATGGAACAGAAAGGCCATCTAAAGTTACAGTGTGATCAGAAAGCTTACTTCTAGCTACTTGTGGTCCTATGACCAGAACTTCTGTCTTATCAGGATTAAGCAGAAGAAAATTAATTAACATCCAATCTCGTATATCCTGCACACACTGCTCGATTTTAGCAAACTGTTTTTTCTCATCTGGTTTTGCTGAGACATATAATTGTGTGTCATCAGCATAACAATGAAAACTAATACCATGTTTACGAATAATGTTGCCCAGAGGAAGCATGTAAAGGGAAAAAAGCAGTGGGCCTAAAACTGAGCCTTGTGGAACACCAAACTCCACTTCAGAACATGAGGAATGGTCACCATCTAAATCTACAAACTGATAACGATCAGTCAAATAGGATCTGAGCCACAAGAGGGCAGTTCCCTTAATTCCTACTACCTTTTCTAATCTGTGAAGGAGAATACTATGATCAATGGTGTCAAAAGCTGCACTGAGGTCCAGTAACACAAGTATAGTGACGCAACCCTGATCAGAGGCCCATAGGAGGTCGTTTACTACTTTAACAAGTGCTGTCTCTGTGCTGTGATGAGGCCTAAATCCTGACTGATACAGTTCATTTATGCTATTTCTGTGTAGATGTGAACATTGCTGCTGTGATACTACCTTTTCCAAAATCTTGGAGATAAAGGGAAGGTTTGATATCGGCCTGTAATTAGAAAGCTGACTGGGGTCAAGGTCAGGTTTCTTGATTAGCGGTTTAATAACGGCTAATTTAAAGGATTTGGGGACATACCCACTACTGAGTGAACAGTTAATTACTTTCAACAGGGGTTCTATTATTGCTGGTACTATCTGTTTGAGAAAATGTGTCGGTACAGGATCTAATATACAGGTTGACGATTTTGAAGAAGAGATGAGTGAAATTAGTTCCCTCGCTTCAAGGGGAGTAAAGTAAAGAGTTAAGTTCTGATGTGATGTGGTTAGTTCACCTGAATTATTTAAATTGTCTGGTTTCAAAGCCTGAATTTTTTGCCTAATATTTATGATTTTGTTATTGAAAAAGTTCATGAAATCCTCACTACTGCATGATGATGTTGTGGAGATTTGTGCAGTGGTCTTGTTTTTAGTTAATTTAGCTACGGTATTAAATAAAAATCTTGGGTTGTTTATGTTATTTTCTATAAGAGTGGAGAGATACGTTGATCTAGCATCACTGAGAGCTTTTTTATAGTTCAGGATGCCCTCCTTCCAAGCTATTTTGAATACTAACAATTTAGTTTGGCGCCATTTACGTTCGAATTTTCGAGCGGTTTGTTTTAAAGCACGTGTGTGGTCATTATACCAAGGAGCGAGTTTCTTATCTCTAATCATTTTCCTTTTAACTGGAGCTACATTATCTAAGCTATAACGAAGTGCTGACTCTAGATATTCATTCGCCTGTTCGAGTTCTGTGAAGTCAGATGGTGATCCAATCAAAGTTGATAACTCTGGAAGATTATAGATAAAGCTCTGTGCGGTATTTGATGTAAATGTACGTTTAAGGTGGAAGCGCGGTGCTGTGCTGCATACATTATTACTATAACACGCTTTAATCGAGACAAGGTAGTGATCCGAGATAACTTCAGATTGTGGAATTGTGGTTATATTTCCTATACTTAATCCGAAGGATAATATTAAATCTAAAGTGTGACCTGCTTTATGAGTGGGTCCTACTACACACTGATTTACTCCTACTGAGTCCAGTATGGACAAGAATGCTGTTCTCAGAGGGTCTTCTGGATTCTCAAAATGAATATTAAAGTCTCCAGCAATTAACGCTTTGTCTACAGAAACAACAAGGTTTGAGAGGAAATCTGCAAATTCGCAGAGAAACTCCGAGTACGGCCCTGGGGGTCTGTAAATGATGAGTAGCGGGATCGACTGAGCTGACTTTATGTTACTATAGAGAACTTCAAATGCATTCGATTTAAAACTGTGTTTTTGTATGACAGACAGATTATCGTTATAAATAACTGCGACTCCTCCTCCTCTACCAGTTAGCCGAGGCTGGTGTATGTAGCTGTATCCAGGAGGACTAGCTGCATTTAGAGCTACATACTCGTCCTGTTTAATCCAGGTTTCTGTTAAACATAAGATATCAAACTCCTGATCTGTGATAATTTCATTAACAATAACTGCTTTAGATGCGAGAGATTTTTAACAGTCCTAGCTTCAGACTAGAGGTGCCGGCTGCGAATTCAGTGTGATCTGAGTTTGTGGTATCTATGTTAATTAAATTACTAAAACTTACAGACTTTCTGAGTCTTTCTAAATTTATGTTTATGTTTAGCTCGGGGAACAGACAGTCTCAATATGATGAACCCTGAGTGGCGACTCTCTGCAGCTAGCAGACGGTTGGTTTAGCCTGTCTGTCTGCTCCCTGGCCTGGGCTCTGGATTGTCACTGATTAACTAGGCCTCTTCTGAGACTATGTGCTATACTGCAAGAAATGAGAGCAGTACCTTCCCAAGTGGGATGGACACAGTCCCTCAAAGGTCTTCCAGTTGTCTATGTAGCCCACGTTGTTTTCGGAGCACCACCTGGACATCCAGCGGTTCAGCGACCATAGCCTGCTGTAAGCTATGTCGCCACGTCTCATTGGGATGGGACCAGAGCAAACTACTTCTTCGGACATCGCCTTCGCTATTTTAAACATGCTTGCTAACCTCTGACTGACGAAGGCGTATATCGTTAGCTCCAGCATGTACCACTATCTTGGAGAACCTATGCTGTCCTAGAGCCCTAAGATTACCTGCTATGTCCGGTGCTCTGGCTCCCGGGATACACCTGACCACTGCCGCTGGCGCCCCTAAAGGCCGAGCTAATTTCACATGTCTCAGTATAGAGTCTCCTATAACCAGAGCTCTTTCAGGTTTCTCAGCGGGTGCATCACTGAGGAGGGCGAACCTGTTGGACACGTGAAGCACAGAAGAGGTGTGCTCCGGTGGGCTAGCCTTAGCGTTAGCTTTGGCTGAACGAGTATGCCGCCGAGTCGTCACCCACCCCGCTGTGAGGGCTCTACTGCCGGAGTCGGGGGCTGATTATCTCCGCCTGTGGCACCCAGACTTTCCGCTACGGGATTAACGCTGCTCTCGTGCTCTCTAACCCTCTCTAAAGTCTGGATGCGCTCCTCTAATGCTAATATCTTCTCCGTCAGGGTGCTAACTAACACACACCTATCACAAATAAAATGATCACTAATGACGGAGGAAAAATGTCTAAACATCCTGCACTCCACACACTGAGCGAGCTGAATGGTAGACATAATAACGTACACTTTGTGCCGGAGTTGTGATTATTTGCTGATGTATTCGCTTGTTGTCGGTCAGATGATAGGCGCGTTCTCTCAAAAAGCGCAAAAAAACGGATAAAGTCCAGTAGTGTTAAAGCATAAAAACTAGTTTGTTATTTGGTAAAAACTGGAAAAATATATAATTATAAAAGACTAAACAAAATATAATCTACAACGCTGTTACAAACAGACGAGGAACTTTCGCGGGAACAATACGAAAAACAGGAAGCTACGTCACCAAACAGGAAGTGTGTGTGTGTGTTTCCTCCTACTTCCTCAAAACATAATAGATATAGTTGGCTATAATAATAGACTGTAGCTGGCTATGCTTAATTGCGCCCAAGTATGAACGTGTGTGTGTGTGTGTGTGTGTGTGTGTGTGAGAGAGAGAGGGAGACACTTAGATTTCATTCAGCTTCCATATCCGTCACTAAGCCCAGCACCGAGCCACCTGTCAGAATCTCTACCTCGTGTGCTGATCAACTCATAACAATCTGAAACTAATGCTAACGCTAATGAGCCTGAGCTCAACAAGTGAAAATATGTTTAGTACAGGTGATATGAATCATTAGATACATGCGTACGCATACTGTATGCACAGCATTTGGCAGACACCCTTAAATTTTAAAGCGAATTTTTTTTTAAGCGAAATTTTGGCAGACATTAACAGACTTTAGCAAACTATAGAAGACATTAGCAGACTGTAACAGACATTTGCGAACATTAGCCCTCTGTAGCTGACATTAGCAGACATGAGCAGACTTTAACAGACATGATCAGTCTGTAGCAGACATTAGCAAATTGTAGCAGACATCAGATTTAAGGAGCCATTAGCAGACTGTAGCTAATTTTAGCAGACAGTAGCAGACTCTAGCTGGCATTAGCAGACTTAAGAAGACATTAGCAGACTGTAGCAGACATTTGCGAACATTAGCACTCTGACATTAGCAGACTGTAGCAGACTGTAGCAGACATTAGCAGACTGTAGCTAATTTTAGCAGACCGTAGTTGACATTAGCAGGCTATAGCAGACATTAGCAGACTGTAGCTAATTTTAGCAGACCGTAGTTGACATTAGCAGGCTATAGCAGACATTAGCAGACTGTAGCTAATTTTAGCAGACAGTAGCAGACAGTAGTTCACATTAGCAGACATTAGCAGACTGTAGCTAATTTTAGCAGACAGTAGTTGACATTATCAGACTGTAGCAGACATTAGCAGACTTAAGAAGACATTAGCAGACTTAAGAAGACATTAGCAGACTGTAGCAGACATTTGCGAACATTAGCCCTCTGTAGCTGACATTAGCAGACATGAGCAGACTTTAACAGACATGATCAGTCTGTAACAGACATTAGCAAATTGTAGCAGACATCAGATTTAAGGAGCCATTAGCAGACTGTAGCTAATTTTAGCAGACAGTAGCAGACTCTAGCTGGCATTAGCAGACTTAAGAAGACATTAGCAGACTGTAGCAGACATTTGCGAACATTAGCACTCTGACATTAGCAGACATTAGCAGACTGTAGCAGACATTAGCAGACTGTAGCTAATTTTAGCAGACCGTAGTTGACATTAGCAGGCTATAGCAGACATTAGCAGACTGTAGCTAATTTTAGCAGACCGTAGTTGACATTAGCAGGCTATAGCAGACATTAGCAGACTGTAGCTAATTTTAGCAGACAGTAGCAGACAGTAGTTCACATTAGCAGACATTAGCAGACTGTAGCTAATTTTAGCAGACAGTAGTTGACATTATCAGACTGTAGCAGACATTAGCAGACTTAAGAAGACATTAGCAGACTTAAGAAGACATTAGCAGACTGTAGCAGACATTTGCGAACATTAGCACTCTGTAGCTGACATTATCAGACTTTATCAGACTGTAGCAGACAATATCAGATTGTAGCAGACATTTGCAAACATTAGTGTATGGTATGTGTGTCAGTGTGGGCCAGGAATGTTTAGCGAGCATGAGGGCACGGGGCCGGTGAGCCGAAGACGTGGACATGAAGCGGACGCAGCAATCGCAGTTTGGTTGCAGCAGCGGCAAGTCGTTGTTAAAAGCAAAGGAATTCTGGTGGCATCCTGGAATTGAGATATAATAGCCAATCACCAATGGCGGTGACAAATCTGGAATTTTGAGAGAAGGAGCTGATTAGTTGCTATCACAGTCCGGTAGCGCTAACGACAGACCAGAACTGGAGGTCTAAAGAATGGCCTACATCTTAACGGCGACTGAAGCTTGAGAGCTGGCTGTAAATAAAGACGAAAGGTCAGAGGCATCGGTCACACCCTTTATTGGTTAAACAAACAAACAAACAATAAATAATTAGTGAAACTATGATAAATAAATCTATTAGAAATCTGGTATAAATAAAAAGTATGAAAGAAAAAACTTAATCTGCAGGAATAACTTCATGTAAATCGAAAATAAACTGTTTTTTTTTTAAATAGAATACATCCTTCCTCAGCTCCATCCTCCTCTTCCTCATCCTCTGTTTCCTCACCTTCCTCCTCATCCTCTTGCTTCTCCACCTCGTCCTCCTCCTTTACCTTCTCCCCCTCCTCTACCCTTTTTTGGAGAAGACTTTTTCCAGTGAATAAACTCAGGTCAGGGAGGAAAGGGCCATAAAACCTGTAGGCGTCATTTACATACAGACAGAATAAAGACGGGGTGAGAAGGGGTGCGTCTGGTGCGCCTGCGTAATGAGAGAAAGCGCAGGGTGAAAGGTGAGGCCTCAGTTAGAAGGCTTTATGAAGTTCACTGTGGTGCAAGCCACATATTTATGACCGTAATGCTGGGGTTAAAACGTTTGAGCTGGCCATTCCTTGGTCCTGAAACCTGACCCACCAGTCCCCAAAACGCTCCACAGCCATTCGGTCACCAAAACATAAAGCTGGAAAGCATCCAACCTGGCAACCCTGGGTTAATAAACAATAAAAGCAGTAAAAGTCACGCGCACCTGGGAATGTGTACATGCTGACCCCAGCGACCAGAAGAAAAACGTGGACACAAGAGCCTCGTAAAGGACAAGAGAGCACGAGGGCTGGCAGGATGATGGAGTATGCATGATATAGGATAAAAAGAAAAAAACACAATGAGAGCAAATAAAATCGAAATCTGCTTTTGGGGAAAACGAGACGCCATAGATGGACGCATGTGATTTATTAGCCACTGGGTTAATCACCGGCCTCAGACGTTAATCACAGCCGAGAAAACACAAATATAATGCATATCAGGACTGGTGGTATATTTCTTGGGGCAGTAATGTAACTCACACGTTCACGAGGTTAGCTGCTGTATATCCCGGGGCACCTCATGCTCGGTTTAACTTCTGGCTATTTTTGTAAATGTCATTCTCAAAGCTGGCCATGCCGGAGTCCTGGCTTCTGCTTTACAGTACACACAATATCCATCCCTATTTAATACGTGGATAATTTCATGTCAGATATTACAGACCTGAAGTTATACTCACTCACTCATCGTCTATACCGCTTAATCCCCTCAAGACACAAGACTTACAGTAGGGCACAAGGCGGGGTACACCCTGGACAGGGAGACAATCCATCACAGGGCACACACACATATATATACACACACTACAGCCAATTTGGGAACGCCAATTAACCTAACCTACATGTCTTTGGTAGGATGCAAGGGGAGAACACTCCATGCACACAGAGACATGAATCGAATCTGGCCGGGAATCGAACCCGGACCCTGGAGCCGCAAGGCGACAATGCTAACCACTACACCACCGTGCCGCTACTTGAAGTTATAATGCAAGCAAAAAACCTAAATGACCATGATGCTCATGGTTAAGATTCCTCCCAAGTTGTCTCATTATGGACAAACTTAAATCTATATTCAAATTTCTGTTAAAAGCTGATTTGTGGCTAATTTTAAAAGTGCTACATAAATAAAACTGAACTGAACAGCAGGGTGTAAATTCATGATTTATAGTTGCAGTCAAGGGCAATGGTCGAAACACAGGCAGGCAAGGGTAGGCTCCAATAGGGTAGGGTTGTTATTAAAAACTTCAAAACACAAAGGGAGATCAGTCCCAGGAATGATACGACCCTAACATAGAAAAAAAACAAAACAAAAAAACAAACAAACAAAGGAATAAAAATGAAAAAATGTGGGAATCTTGAGATCAAAGTAGCAATTACAAGAATAGGCTCAGGATCAGAGTGAAATAAATTAACTGTCACAGGAGCAAAAGTCAGAGCAAAAAAATGTTTTTTGAAATGGTGGACAAGGATTGGTTATTGGGAAATATGGTGATTAGTGATTGGGTATTGGAAACAGGTGATTAGTTATTGAGAAAAGTAGCAATTAGTGTTTAAATGTTGGGAACAATGGTAATCAGTGACTGGTTATTGGAATCAGTAGTGATCATTGATTGGTTATTGGGAACAATGGTATTCAGCCACTGATTATTTGGAACAATGATGATCAGTGATTGGTTGTTGGGAACAGCGGTGATCAGTGATTGGATGTTGGGAACAGCGGTGATCAGTGATTGGATGTTGGGAACTGTTGTGATCAGTGATAGGTTGTTGGGAACAGCGGTGATCAGTGATTGGTTGTGAAAGGAACAGTGGTGATCAGTGATTGGTTGTTGGGAACAGTGGTGATCAGTGATTGGTTGTTGGGATTGGGACAGTGGTGATCAGTGATTGGTTGTTGGGATTGGGACAGTGGTGATCAGTGATTGGTTGTGAAAGGAACAGTGGTGATCAGTGATTGGTTGTTGGGAACGGTGGTGATCAGTGATTGGTTGTTGGGATTGGGACAGTGGTGATCAGTGATTGGTTGTTGGGATTGGGACAGTGGTGATCAGTGATTGGTTGTTGGGAACAGTGGTGATCAGTGATTGGTTGTTGGGAACAGTGGTGATCAGTGATTGGTTGTTGGGATTGGGAACAGTGGTGATCAGTGATTGGTTGTTGGGATTGGGAACAGTGGTGATCAGTGATTGGTTGTTGGGATTGGGAACAGTGGTGATCAGTGATTGGTTGTTGGGATTGGGACAGTGGTGATCAGTGATTGGTTGTTGGGATTGGGACAGTGGTGATCAGTGATTGGTTGTTGGGAACAGTGGTGATCAGTGATTGGTTGTTGGGATTGGGACAGTGGTGATCAGTGATTGGTTGTTGGGAACAGTGGTGATCAGTGATTGGTTGTTGGGAACGGTGGTGATCAGTGATTGGTTGTTGGGAACAGTGGTGATCAGTGATTGGTTGTTGGGATTGGGAACAGTGGTGATCAGTGATTGGTTGTTGGGATTGGGAACAGTGGTGATCAGTGATTGGTTGTTGGGATTGGGAACAGTGGTGATCAGTGATTGGTTGTTGGGATTGGGAACAGTGGTGATCAGTGATTGGTTGTTGGGATTGGGACAGTGGTGATCAGTGATTGGTTGTTGGGAACAGTGGTGATCAGTGATTGGTTGTTGGGATTGGGACAGTGGTGATCAGTGATTGGTTGTTGGGATTGGGACAGTGGTGATCAGTGATTGGTTGTTGGGAACAGTGGTGATCAGTGATTGGTTGTTGGGAACGGTGGTGATCAGTGATTGGTTGTTGGGATTGGGAACAGTGGTGATCAGTGATTGGTTGTTGGGAACAGTGGTGATCAATGATTGGTTGTTGGGAACAGTGGTGATCAGTGATTGGTTGTTGGGATTGGGACAGTGGTGATCAGTGATTGGTTGTTGGGATTGGGAACAGTGGTGATCAGTGATTGGTTGTTGGGATTGGGACAGTGGTGATTAATGGTTGTAGTCTGGGAAGAAAACAATGATGATTAAAGCCACACTGAGTACAGTACAGGGGCTAACATCTGCTCAAAAATCCACTAAACAAGTAACACTGGAGCTGGGAATAGACAAGAGCCATGGTGAGTGCAGTGCTGAAGCAGAAGCGAAACAAAACTGGTTCATGACAACATTCACCAAAATCTGCTTAAAACCCTGGAAATTTGTATGAAAACTAAAGTAACAAAAAACAAACCTTCAGTATGTGTGATAAGAGCTCAAGATGTCTGTAAGTCACTGAAGTCATTTCCACACACACACCCACACACACACACACACACACACACTCAGAAGTTTTCCTTATTTGGACTAAAGAGAAAATCCTCCAGGTCTGATTGAGTTGGGCGCGGAGCACAGAGCTTTCGCACTCGACTGTGTGTAATGTGTTTTCAGACCTGAGCTCATGGCCGTTACTCTCTGCAAAAAATATTAACACCTCACAAATCTGATGACCCGTGAACACTTTCCCTCTGAGGCTTTTCCCCGAGCCAAGCCCAGCGTGGACCATCCCGGGCTAACAGCTAACCTACAATAAATCTTCGTGAAGTTTTCTTTTGCTCTGTAGAACCGAGCCGCGCTGCTGCAGGGCTTACATAAACTACTCTAATATATAGCATGCTCTTCCAGCGTAAAGCCCTCGGTGCTCTTCAGAGGTCAGGACCGGGGCTGGTGCTGTTTTCAGAAGAAGACAAAACGTGACAACTTCAGCAGGCCTGTAATTGCACCCTGGTGACGTCGGGCTCGGATATTAATTAGACCTGGGAGTTTGTTGCCGAGTTCTTCTCCTGCTGTGTTTGGTTTGGCTCGTCGCCGGCACGGTGCAGGTATCCCACCTGATTAATGAGTGCCTGCTCTGTACTCAGCACTTCCTGTAAGCGTTGGCTGAGAGCGCCTGTACCTGTCCGCTAGCATTTGCTTTTTTCGCTTGATCTGCCTTGTTTTTTCTGTCTTACTTTTAATTTCTACATTCCTCCTACTTCCTTTTTTTTTTTTTTTTTGTAATTGTGCCCAAAACAAATCAGTAGCCTAAATGTCTGCAAAAAAAAGAAAATACACTTAACAAAGTTAAATACTGTGTAAACAGTCTCTTTAAGATGTGCAATGGTAACCTGGTGCGACTGCTACGTTAGGAATAAAGAACTTGGTGTGATGCTGTTATAGGAAATCAATCAATGACAAGGTGGTGTGATGAAACAGAGTTACGTTTCTCAGTAATTAGGTTGATGAATTTCCCATGTCTGGATGGCCTGCAGGTTTTTTTTTTTTTTTGTGATCCCTTTCATGCCACAGAAATTTGCTGTAAAAAGGACTAAAAGTTTTATTTATTAAAGAACCCAAGAGATTAAAATTGGCAAAGATTGCGGAGAGGAAACGCAGCCATACTCTCGCTCCCCTATCAATCACAGAAACACTCCCGAATCATGGGGGCGCCAGTGAGCTTGTGTCTGTGGATATGTGCGCTTTACAGTATATACAGTATGTGGCTTAGATAGGACTTTAATCTGATCGTGTTGCGCTTTGCCCTAACAGTTTGGTAGCTGTTACGTATATGAGATCTACAGTAACTGCCGGGTCCGGATTAAATTAGGAAGAAATGGCAGCACATTTAACTTTTTATACGTTTATGGTTACAGTAGTGGTTGTAGAATGTCCATGAAAAGCTAGTTATTTCTTGCAGTTGTTGAGTTGCTCAGTACATCATCCTACATGAAAAAGTTACAGTTTTACGTCTGATTGTGAGAAAGTTCCAGGAATCGACCTCCCTCAGGTCCTGGAGGTGAAAGGCGTTACTGATAACCACTAAGCCACCATGCCACCATTTATCCATATCATTTTCCTAATCAGTCGTCCATTCATCCGTTATCTATATCGCTTATGTACAGTAGGGTTGCTGAAGGTCTAGAGCCCATCTCAAGGAATGTAGGGCACAAAGCGGGGGTCCACCCTGGATGGGGCACCAATACATTAAAGAGAACAAGCCACTCACACACCCAATCACACACACTATAAGAACATTAAAAATGCAATTCAACCTACAGCACATGCCGTTTGACTCTGGGAGGAAACCCGGAGAAAAGCCATCAAAAATGGGGAGAACATGCAAACTCCAAAAACAACGAGAAGAGGTAGGACTTAAACCCCCGACCCCGAAGGTGAGAAGGTCCATGTTATGCATTCACTCATTCACTCACTCATCGTCTATAGCGCTTTATCTTAGGGCACTACTTAGGAATACTACTGTAAATCTGCATGTTTTTGGACTGTGGGAGGAAACCAGAGTACCCGGAGGAAACCCACCAAGCATGGGGAGAACATGCAGACTCCATGCACGCGGACCCCGAGGCGGGAATCAAACCCGGATCCTGGAGGTGCAAGGCAATCCTGGATCCTGGAGGTGCTAACCACTACGGGCCGCCGTGTCCTTATTAAGGTGCCTTGCAAAAATATTTATACTGTACTCGTTAAACTTTTTTCACATTTTGTCATTTTACAACCACAAACGTAAATGTATTTTATTGGGGTTTTATGTGGCACAAAGTGGAATTGTGGAGTGGAAGGAAAATGATAAAAGTGGACTCACTAATTAGGTGACTTATGAAGGCAATTGGTTCCACTGGATTTTAGTTAGGGGTATCAGAGTAAAGGGGGCTGAATACAAATGCGCGCCACACTTTTCATACTTTTTTATTCATAAAAAATAATAAAAACATTCATTTTCCTTCCACTTTACAATTATGTGCCACTTTGTGTCAGTCCATCACACAAAATCCACAAAATCCACTCACGTTTGTGGTTGTAATGTGACAAAATGTGGAAAAGTTGAAAGGGTATGAATACTTTTGAAATGCACTATAGGAAATACAATATCACCTTCTGATTCTGAGTTCAACAACGTTGTGGCATGAGAGTTATTCATTCAACCATAAGCCTAGCGCCTACCTACTGTACGTGCCTTCTTTCTGCTGTAAAGATTCGCCTCATTCCCCTCCATATGATGGTTCTTACTCAACTGAGCCAGCAAACAGAGGAAGTCCCGCCTCTAATCCTGTCACATAGCACTGAACTAAATATTGTAGAATAGATCGTTTAAAGGTGGACTTTAAAAATAAGATCAAAGCCGACTGCACTTATATTTATACCCTGCTTTAACATGGGTGAGTAGAGACGGAGGACCCCCGATGCCATAATCTAGAACATGAATCTGTTTCTGCTTCCAGTTCGGGAACTTCAGGCTCAGAAAACGAACCCTTTAACAAAGCCATAAATGTGACACGGGCCACAGATTGATGTCAAAAGCAAAGAAACGAGCCACGTGCTCTAAAACGAAGCGGTTGCTTCAGACACAGTATTGGCGGCCGCATCCGAGGGCAGATCTGCAGCCGATCTGGAGCTCAGATCTTCAGATCCTCCCTGCAATAAATCGCTTTCTAAAGTCCTCGTGTGATGCCTGCGCCTCCCTCGGAGATCAGTGCGAGACGCTGATTCAGAGCCGAGTCGCTGAGGGTGGCCATGTTCTGGGAATCGTGGACGTATAAGGACAGGGACGATGAAAGCTCAGGGCACGATGAAGGGAAAATAACATCATCATCATCATCATCATCATCTGGGGAATGCGGTGATAATGTGGTAATGATGAAAGAAAAACAAACAAAAGAACAAGGGTGTTGCAATCCAGGGTTTTTACATCGCTAATAAAGTTATGTCTATTTCACAATGTTAAAATTTTTTTAATCAAGTGCACGATGTTAAACCTTTCAGTTGATTTAATTCGTTTAATTTCTGGCACGTCTTTTCCCCAGTTGCTAGTAACTTTTTAGATAAATGCTTACCTGCAAATTAAAGTTTAACAGGTCATTGTTGAAACATTGGTGGCGTACTGCTTTGTATTGTGGCGTTGCACCTCCAGGGTTGACGGTTCGAGTCCTGCCGTGGGGTCTGTGTGCATGGAGTTTTGCATGTCCTCCCTGCACTTGGTGGGTTTCCTCCATGAGGACTGGCACCCTGTCTAGGGTGCACTCCAGGGAATAGGCTCCAGGCCCCCTGCGAAAAGTATAGAAGATGAATGAATGAATGTTTAAACATTGCAAAATAAAGCTGAAGAATATTAATTTTTTAAGTGCTAAGGCCAATTGGCCGTATTGTATGAATGCATGTGCCCTGCGATGGATTGGCACCCTGTCCAGGGTGTACCCCTCTTTGTGCCCTAAGTCTCCTGGGATAGACTTCAGCCCCTCCTGTGACCCTGAATACAGGATTAAGCGGTATAGATGATGAGTGAGTGCATTATACAGTATATCTGAGCAGTTGATGGTTAAGGGCTGTGTTCTGTGGTTTGAACTGAGACCTTCCGAATCATATGCCAACCGCATGAATCCAATGCCTTAACCACTGAGCTACATAATCTGTGGATTACATTACCTTTTGAGATAATAATGTCCTGCCCTGAAGACACAGTTTTAGTTTATAAATGATATGAACGTATAAATCTGCATGTCGATGTTAAAATCCAATTGGCCAATCACAAAATGCATAAACGTTTTCAAGAGCTTTAAAAGCTTTTCATCAGAACAAATATCAGAATGAGGCAACTGGTTCGAATTAGGACTGGTTTCATCTGTTTGGGAATCTATGGTAAATCTATGGATACCCACTCTTTGCAAGCGTGATGAGCAGAAACGCATTGCAATATATCAAATCTTGAGGTGGGTGAGCTACTGTACAACAAGTAGAAGGTTCCAGTCCTGTCAGCCACAGGACCACCCAAACTGGACGGCTCCAGACTGGAAAAACGTCATGAGGTGTGTTCTGGTTCTGATACGTTCATAAGCCCCAGCATGGGAGTTCTGCTCTCTGCGTGTGTCTGAGAGATTGTGTGAGAGTGTGAATTATTCCACGGCCAGACGAGGTGAGCGAACCGCCACATGATAAATCTCAGGCTGTGTTTGAAGCCTTGGGAGTCTGTGTTCAAGGTCCTGCTGTGGAAAACTCACGGCACTCCGCATTCCACTCACACCATTAGGCCAAGTGTGAGTTAACATTATTAACAGACTTATTTTTTCAGAGGAAAGGTTTTGCAGGAAATATACAGTTGGACCTCCGTGTGTTTATCATGCCACAAATTTTAGACCACTGTGCTCTACAATTTTTTCTCACTCGACACCGCCATCACCCTTCACAATTCCTGACATGAAAGGTTGTTCACGTCAAAGTGGGACTTTGGATTGCACCGTGTAACAGGGTTAGTCGTGGCTCAAACACTTAAGGCTATAGGTTACTGGGTATCTGATCAGAAGGTTTTGGGTTTGAGTCCCATTTCTGCCAAGTTGCTACTGTTGAGTCCTCAGGTGAGACCCTTAACGGTTTGTCTGACCCCAGCTTCCTAACTAATCCTAAAAACCTTTACTTTGAGATTAATAAAGTACTCAATCATTTTTGTATTATTACAACAGAATAAAGTTTTGATTATAGAACCTCCTTTATTTCTCTATATAATCCCCTGCTACACTAATGCACTTATCCCAGTGTTTCACTAGTGCTTGGACACCATCAAGGTAGAAAGATTTCTCAATGTGCCGGAGACATGGTCGAACTGCCTGCTTTATGTCCAAAACCCCGGCCTCCCGGGAACTCCTTTCAATCCCCCAAAAATGTGGAAATGTCTTGGAGCGAGGTCAGGACTGTACGGGGGACGTGGCAATACCTTTTAGCCCAGTTCCTGTAACGTGGTGTTGGTGAATGATTGTGTGCACAGTTCACACAGACAGATGCATCTCTTCCGTAAGTTGGCGACAAGTTATCCATCGAGTTTCAAAGATCAGGCGTTCCACTTGCTGAACGTTCCCTGGAAGGACTGCAGTGAGCTGCCGGGATCGTCATTCACGGACGTGCGGCCTTCTTTTCGTTTGCATCGTTTGAATGTTTTACTGAGTCTCGTCACTGTACTGTGCTTGAAGTCTTCTGTAAATGTCACCTGCTTTTATGCCTTCATATACCAGAAATTTCATCACAAGTCCCGGTTTGACTTGAACGTCCCTTGTCTGATACAATGCACATTTTCCCCCTCATGCTGATACGGTCCAAACACAAAGCACTGTAATTTCGAACATCTACACTAGTTCAATGGAAAGGCAGGACCGCCCCTCCCCCTGCATCAGGCATCGTTTTCATTTTTCACAGAACATTGGACGAGACAGAGCCAGGACGTGTCAAGGGGAACTCAGGGATTAATGTGGCTCCTCACTCCTGTCTTTCTTCTCATCTTGGATGGTAAGTAGTTAGGCTGGGAAATTGTCTCTACTTAAAAAGAATAATAATAATTCTTATAATAAGAGGAACGTATCACAGCAGTTTTGTGCCAAAGGAGGGTTTATTTCTCAAAAGGAACAAAAAAAAAAAAAAAAAAAAAACATATGTCTACCAAGGTTAATGATATCAGAGTGTATGAAAATAAGAACCACATTAGAGGCGGAGCACCTCATCTGACCGGGCCAGGAGTGGAGAGATGAAAAGCCACATGCTCAGACATCTTTAGGTTATTTCCTTTGACTGACTGCCATGTACCTCAATTGGCATACAATCAAATTTACACAATTGTTCCACTTACCTCAAATGTAATCAATCATCCAGGACATGTTTGATGTCGGAAGTTAGCTACAGTACAAGGCTGATCCATGTAAAGGGGGTAAAGGGGGTGTGCTGTTATATGGAATGCATTCCAGTATGAGGTATTGTGTCCTTTTAAACATGAATATGACAAGAAACTGGATTCATTTTTTATTTAAATACAAATCTGACGATTGCGTAACAGTGACCCTGAACTAAAAAACAGTTTAAGTGTTATTCACAATAGGTCAGAATTCAATAGAATTTAAATTATGATGTCTCAATACTTAATACTGATTTCCACTTCTGAGTCAACGCCATCGCTCTCACACAGCCTGACTAAATCAAGAAGAGACTGATAAAAAAAAAAGTCTGTAAATATTTTCTCTGTTGCAGTTTCAATAAATTGTTGTTCAACATCTTTTCGCTCCAATTCACACAAGATCTGCTCACTTTCCTTCGCTGCTGGTTTATAGTAGACCAAAAAATCTCACCAGTGGGTGATGAAAAGACTTAGCATAGTGGCATAGAATCCCTAACGCTAACTAGTGGTTTGGCGGTGTACCTGCAGTGTGACACAAACACACCCACAATCCATCCATCAATCCATCTAGGAACCTCTGTAGTCCAACCAGGGACCATGGGGGCCAATGGTGGCCATTGTATTTATTCCCATTTTTTACAACCGTGGTAGGACGGGCAATTTGGGAACGGCAATTAAAACGCCTAATCTGCATGTCTTTGGGCTGTGGGAGCGACCAGAGGAAACCCACCAAGCACGGGGAGAACATGCAAACCTCATGCACACCAGACCCTGTGAGTGCAAGGCGACACTGCTGACCACTACGCCAACGTGCCTGCCTAACACACCCGCGCATGAATGAAAATGCTAGCAACTCCAAAGCCCGCTAACACCATCACACCTCATTATCTAGTTTGAGGGACAGATAAGATTAAAAAAATAATAATAAAAAAAACATGATCACATCAAATCTGAAACCCCAACCCCCGGCTCAAATCTTGGCAGGTGAACCTGCAAGGGAAGCCGCTCTCAGGGTAGCAGGGATGTCTTTTCCGTGTTTCTTGTCATCTCTATGTTAGCTCTCACTGTATAACCGGGATAATTAGTGTTCCCCTTCCAGCATGTTTAATCACTTACTGTATTAATGTACTGCATAGAGTATTTAACCAGATTCAGTAGAGGATGTCGCAGCTCCACATGGACTAAGAAACACGGAACATGTTGAAACCATAGAAATGAACAAATGGGATTTAAATTCTGAATTCTGGAAGTATTTGATCTGTTTTTATAACCCTTCGGATAAAATAAAACCCCCACATATTGTGATATGACCTGTATATCGTCACACCTGAACTGCGGTTACCTGCATGGATCTAAATCGTCTGTGCTCGGTTTCGTTTTTAACAGACTGATGATAATTCAGATGAAAAGATGTCTGGACCTGAACGTGAAGCTTAGTGAAATAAATAAAGGAAAAACGAGCAGAGATGTGAAGTCTGGCGGAATCCTGCGTGTTTATTTAAATCATCGGCCAAATGAATTTAATAACAGCAATTATTTTTTCCAGTATTACAGCGTCCTGGGTATGACACGCTCTTCGCTCGCTTTCACGCAGGGTAAACATTCACTGTCGTCACACCTGACGCCATTTAAGCAACTCATCCCGCTGACTCAGGACTGAAAGACATCCTTCTGTGAGTCAGGTCGGACAGTATATTAATCAGCGCTCTCGAACTCGCGTTCGCTCTTTCCTCCACTCAGATCTCCCTGGCTCGACGCCTCGGTCATAAATCAACTTGTCAGCCTGCTGTGTTTGTTGGGTTTTTAACCCCCTGGTGTGTTAGCATGTGGTTTCCAACCCTCTGTGCTCCTTCAGGTTTGCCCACATTGCTAAAACAAACCGCTCTTACGGATCAGCAGGGGGATCCATCTCCTTCTCAAGCCGTCCTGACTGGCATCCGTGGCGGCCAATGGCAGAAAAACATTGGCCGTTAAACCACGTCTCGGCTTACGCTGGAGATGAGTTTCAGGCCTCTTCGTGTTCGAGACAGCAATCCATCTTGTATGTGTGCCGAGTGGCGAGAGGTTGTGGCTCATCAGGGCGTCTCATGGTTTGCAGTTTGGTACACGGTGGTTAGGAGACGTGACCTCATGGTAACCCAATGTTAAGCAAACGCAGCGGGATTGTACAACACTTGTGCAACACACACACGGAAGAATAAACGAAGTGAAACAAGTGGAACAAGTTTGGATTCATTATTTATTTTTTTGAGGAAAGCAAGCTGCCAACTTGACAGAAGGTTCCTGAATCCTAAGAAACAACAGTTTCTTTTATTTTATTACATGTTTTTAGCATTCAATGTTAAACTAAGCCAATCCGATGCAAAGATGTGCAGTAATTGGTATCGTAACAGTATCGTCCCATGGATCCGGTCCAGACACCTTCCAGCTTATGCATGAAAGCCTGATGTATCTACAAGCTCTCATTCCATCCAAGCCGGAGCCCGCTTCCATCTTTTAATGAACTCTCCAGTATGCCCTTTATTTGCTTGGAATATAAGCCTGTAGCCACACCAGCTGACCCGTGACTGGCAGCGTGCCCTGCCCTTCATCTTGCAAGAGCTTTACACTCAGGATGGTTCCCATGCATGTAACCTGACCATGATACTTGGTTTGCTCAGCCACCAGAGGCTTCCCTGTGGATTCGACCCTCAGGCCCGTCTCTAAGGATGAAACCTCACTCACTCACTCATCGTTTATACCACATAAATTCAATTCAATTCAATTCAATTCAATTCAATTCAATTTGATAATAATGAGCTCGTCCCTGATGAGCAAGCTGAGGGTGACGGCGACAATGGAAAGGAAAAACTCCCTGAGATGGCAATAGGAAGAAACCTTGAGAGGAACCGGACTCAACAGGGAATCCATCCTCATCTGGGTGATAACGGATAGAAATGATATAACATCATGTGTGTTATGCAGCTGAAAGTTCAATATAACAGAAGTTATTTAAAAAATAACATAAAATTTCCATCTCTGGATGCCTCAGGATCCTCGCAGGGTTGGCCTCGGTCTACTGAAGCTGGCAAAATCTCCAGATACCTCGGGATGGGTAGAAAAATAAGGAACAGGTGGGAAGAATTAGCGTAGTTGCCAGTCAGGATAGATGTACTGGAGTATGAGGTAATGGGATGAATTATGTGTATGCCAGATTAAAGAGATGCGTCTTGAGTCTACTTTTAAACTGGGAAACTGTGTCTGAGCCACGAACACTGTCAGGAAGGCTATTCCAAAGCTTTGGGGCTAAATATGAAAACGCCCTACCTCCTTATGTAGATTTTGATATTGTGGGAACTCCGGAGTTTTGTGATCTTAAGGAACGTGGTGGATTGTAACGTATTAGTAGACCGGCTAGATATGTGACAGCTAAACCATTTAGAGCCTTGTACGTAATTAATGCTAGTTTGTAATTAATTAGCATTACTTACGTACAAGGCTTTGATATACTATTCTTCATCCTGAATACAGGGTCACGGGGGGCCTAGAGCCTATCCCAGGAGACTTAGGAGACACAGCCTGGTGTGTATCTTTGTAAAAATGTACTGTAACTACTGTACATGTCTCAGAGACGTAGACTGTGATTGGTCCACATGGTAGCGGCGCCTTTCCGGCCGCTTCTTCTAATTTGGATTTCCAGCTTCTTCCTCTACGCTTTCATTTTTAATATCGAGACTGAAAGCCTACCAAACAGAGGAGAGCCTTATCGAAAAAGTCTGCAACTTAGTCCCGACTTTGGACACAAGGCAGGGTGCACACATTACAGGCAATTTGGGAACGCCAATTAGGCTAGAATCTTTGGACTGTTAGAGAAAACCAGAGTATCAGATTTGAGGCAGGAATCGAACCCAGAGGCTGGAGGTGCAGGCCACACTGCTAACCACTATGCCACCGTGCCACCAGGATGAAACCTGGCAACCTTAATCTGGTCACTTAGTCTTGTGGCTTTGTACTTTTCACATGGAACCGCTTTTGCATTTTAGATCTGCTCACCAATGGTGGAGCCAATATGGGCGACAATCTCCTCTTGACAAGCCCCTTCACTTTGACAAGGTCTAGGGCTTAATATTGCAAGTCTTTCAGGGATAAGACCTTCAGTAACCACTTTATTTTTGTTAAGGACATGGTGGATCTGGAGTCTATCCCAGGAACACTGGGAGAGATTCATGAATACACCCTGGATATAATACCAATCCATCACAGAACACAATATCACCAGCACTAGAATGTCTATGGAGAGGAGGAGGACACCGGACCGGACAACCCAAAGTAAACTCACAGAGACTCGAGGAGAACTCCATACAGACGGTAACCCGAGCCAGGCACCCCGGAGCCATGAGGTGCCAATGTTACACATCAATTAATCATTCAGTCCTCCTGAGTGAGCACTCCGCCCTGGTCAGGATGTGGTAGATCCAGTGCCTACACCAAGAAACACTAGGCACAAGGTGGGAACACATCCTGGACGCGATCCCAGTCCCAATCACAGGGCCCTATTACTTAATAATTAGGCAATTATGTACAAAACACAAGTTGCCAGGTTTTAAGGAGGTCTACTCGGTGTACACGACCATATGTATAGATTTATTCACGCTTTAGATCTGCTCCACTCAAATATGTGCGCTCTCAAAACATTTTCTTTGCCCTGTATGACCGAACGCCGACACACGCAGAACTACAGCACGCACGCGGGCCAAAACACGACATGGCTCCTGGCAGAACGGCAAACAAAACGTGGAAAAAGAGACGAGACCAAAGTATGTTTTCATTTGCAAGGTTGCACGGTGGATTACGGAATGAACTGCAGACACGTGTTCGGAATCAGCATGAAGAGGCAGAAAATTACCCTTGCTTTTTTTTTTTCTCTCTCTCTTTTTTTTTTTCCTGGAAGAGGCTCGGGCTCTTTGTGTGTGTGCATATGTGTTTGTCTGCGTGTGTGCAATTTTCATGATGGTTTCAGTGTATTCCTGCTAAGAAGCTCACAAATTATGTAAAGACGGAAACTTTGCCGAGATCTTACTCGTTAAAGAGCGTAAAGTTCGTGAACCTCCTGTCGCACATTAAAGGACCGGATTGCAACAGAAATGACAAAAAAGGGGCCGAGGAGACCCGTACAAGTACCAGTTCTCAGAACCCATCCAGAGCTTTCCTCCACATATTCTTACGCCAGTGGTAATGAAAACCCCGTATTGAATTTCTCTGCCTGGGATTAATCTAAGGATCTAGAGGACCGACTAAGAGAAGAAGTAGGACGTTAATGGAGCTTTAAAAATGACCGAAAACTGACCCTGATTTTGTTGCAAATACTTAATAATAATAATAATAATAATAATAATTTATTATTATTTGTCAGTGACATGAAGTTCTGGTGAGGTTAATGAAGGTGCACAAAGCACCTGGTTCTCAAGTTTCTCAAACAATGGTAGACCTTCTGTGTTTTCTCTTAATAGAATTGACATGGGTTTATTATTATTTTTTAAATAGAGCTTTTAAAAGATCACTTAAATACTACTACTACTACTACTAATAATAATAATAAAAATTAGAGCAACATGGTGAAAAAAAAACTTGTCTTGTTGGCGAGTAAGTATGACGAGCCTTGGACATTTTAATAATAATAATAATAATAATAATAATAATAATAATAATTCCCTCTTTTGGAAATGTGTGCAGCAGTTTGGGGAGGCTGGACTGCTTTGAGCAGCATGGTGGCGTAGTGGTTAGCTAACAAACCTATTTATTATTTATGGTGATGAATGAGGCGGCACGGTGGCGTTGTGGTTAGCACTGTGGCCTCACATCTCCAGGGTCTGTGTTTGAGTCCCGCCTTTGTGTTTGTGGAGTTTGCATGTTCTCCCCGTGCTTGGTGGGTTTCCTCCAGGTACTCCGGTTTCCTCCCACGGTCCAAAGACATGCAGATTAATCCCCGGAGTGTGTGAATGTGTTTGTGTGTCATGTGATGGATTGGAGCCCTATCCTGGGTGTATCTCACCTCGTTCTACAAGTCTCCTGGGTTCGGGCCCCCGCGACCCTGTATACAGGATAAAGTGGTATAGGCAAGGAGTGAGTGTGTGAGTGAGTGGAGATGAGTGCTGGTTCGAGGGGCCACACACACACACACACATTGTCTATACCACTTGTACAGTACAGGGTCACAGTTGGCCTGGAGCCCATCCATGGACCCACCAGCACACGTGCACACACTATGAGCAATTTGGAAACGGCAATTATCCTAATCTGCATATCTTTGGACTGTGGGAGGAAACCGGAGAACCTGTAGGAAATGCACCAAGTACCAGCACCAGATAGCATGCAAACTCCATGCACACAGACCCACAGGTGGGAATCGAACCCGTACCCTGGTGGCAAGGCCACCGTGCCGCCATGCTACTTATAGCTATACTTTTATTCATTCAAAATGGGCCAGTTTACTCCTGAGAAGTACTGAAATAATACCTTTACAAGTATCCGATTTGTATACTGACATTAGTATACGTGCTACATACCGTAAAGTCCACTTGGTAAATATACTTGAAGTTTACTAAAATGAACTTTAATCATACGATTCTTTCCATCTGTTTCTGTATTTCTGTTTTTCTTTCTGTCAACTGTTTTGACCTCGATTCTGCATCGTCTGTGTTTAATCCTGACTGCATGGGATGGAATTGATGACAACAATGAGTTGTAGATTACCCCTGACACCCCTAATCAGCCCTGATCACTTTGAGCGTTGTGCACGAATGAGAAGGTGAGACACAGAGCCGGACAGAAGAAAAGGACTAAAACGCTGCTCTGGACGAAGTGACGACATGACAGGACTGAAGACTAATCGAGGCATTGTGGGTAATGAAGGAAACCTTCAAATAAGAAGTGAAAACAGTCCAACATTTTGGAAAACTTTGATGCACTAGCCTATAAAGATAGGTTTTTCTTTTAGCATGGACTTTCCTAAAACTGTCCACTTGCCCTTAGGGAAACAGTAATATTTGTCCAAGTTATACTAGCTAATATAATACATGACATTCTAAAAGTAAAAAAAAAAAAAAAAGTTAACACAAAATACCATCCAAGAAAAATCATATATTTTGTCGGAAATTCAGTACTACTGTGAATGAATGCTGTGCAAACATGGTTAAGATTTCAGCACTCTGAGAAACACCACACAGCATGCAGGCGGCCAAGAAACAGGCCTGGCTTTGTTTCCTCGCTCTCCTGCTCTCTACAGGACACTGAGACAGACACAGAGAGAGAGAGAGAGAGACGGAGAGAGCTGGAGAGAAAGAAATGCAGACAAATGCAAATAAATAACCCGTGCTCGAACAGATGTCGACACATGCTGTATTTTGCCGTGACACTCTACATATTACAGTCAAATAAAATCCATCTGAAAGAGTTTGTGCGCTGAAGTGTAGTCCGAGTCGAGTTCAATGAAACGGGGAAGTTTATACTTACAGTATATTAGGGCTTATTCAGGAATCATGGGTATAATCCATAGCGAGAGTCAGAAAAAGCCAGCGAAGGGCAAGGAAGGTAGATTTATTGTCGGTGCTAAATAACCTCGGAGTATGTTCCTATAACAGCATGTCTCAATGGGTTTTATTTCTTTTATACCACAGCCATGACCGTTCTCAACACTTACATTCATTTATCTTCTATCTAGGAAACGTCAGGCAAAAAGCCGGGTATACCTTGGACACACACACACATACTCATTCACACAAACAGGCGATTTGGGAACACCAATTAGCCTAATCTGCAGGTGGGAGGAAACCAGAGTACTCAGAGGAACCCCCCCCCGCCCAGCACGTGGCTGTGCACATGCAGATGTGCGGTTTGAATCGAACCCCCGACCCTGGAGGTGTGAGGCCACAGTGCTAAACGCTACCCTACCATGATGAATCTTCTTGCATAAAAATTTCACCATATTAACAGTTCATCCTGGTGGCGCTGCTACAGTATGAGTCTATGTTTTATGGTTGTTGGCAGTGTTGGTTTTAATACTGTACCGCTTGGTAGAAGCGAGTGGTTTGTCTACCAGCTGTTAGCTGCCCTTCGCTAGGACTAATCAGACAGCACATCTCATCCTGTTGTTGTTGTTGCTTGCATAGCAACACCAATGCCAACATCAGATACAGGATTAGGATGGATATACAGTACAGTACTCAAGAGAGAGAGAGAGGCAGAGAGAGAGGCTCTTTTAGCTCTTGGTACCAAGGGAGACACTCTGCTGGATTATTTAACCCTCTGAGCTAGGACAACTGCAGCCAGATGCCAAAGGAAAAGAGGCAGGAGAGGAGTCAGTGTTAGACAGCGGTTCCACGGGCGAGGACACGAGCTACTGGTACAATCCATAATCCTAAGCAATGTAAGGTGGCAACGGAGTAAAAAGAAGGAAATACCCCTTAACAAGAGGATGTGTCTGTCGTCTGCCTGGCTCCGTCCTGACATTCCCGACTTACGTTAGTCTGCTTACTTTAGGAGCAACTGGTGTAAACAATATACTATGCGAGATTATAGAGCTGTCTCTGTCTCTCTTTAAGGCCACGTTATATCCAGAGTTAGCTTGGTAACATTATCTTATTTGTGGTATACACAGCCTCAAACGGAAATGCGCAGTCAGTAGAAGAGCAATTACGTAGCTCAGTGTAATCATACGCGGTTTATCAGGAGGGTCATTATCCGGTTAAAAGGGAAACCAGGAATAATAAGGTACTTGACAAATGTGATGGAAATATAAAAAATGCCTATAAGGCGAAGGCACTCGCACCCTTCCAAAGTCTTTTGTATCACCACAAACAAAACGGTGTTTAAGTCGAGCAAACCTAAGCAATAATCTCATGTGGTATCAACTGAGGAGAGCGTGGAGGCACTGAGAGGCGGCGTTTGAAGCACAGACTGGGGAACATTTCCATGATTTGCAACTTAATGAGGCAGCTAGATAGAATTACGGAGTATATTAATTTCACTATGAAGGAGGTCTAAGGAGGTTAGGGAGCACATCAATTGGAATAAATTGTCTCAGGTTTATTCGAGGTCCGAAAGGAGGCAAATCAACTTTTAAGAAAGGCTAGAGGCACATATAGAACCAGGGCTCGGTTTGAGGGGGTGCACGGGGATGGCACCCCCCCTTGATGAAAAAAATGACAAAAGCCACCCCCTCTGTAAAACCTCCATCCCCCACCATCCCCTTCAGATTAGTAATACTGTCAATATGTGACATATTTCACAATCATTTTGTATGGTTAGTTATAGTCCTCTCTCCGTCTGTCCCCCACCACCCAAAAACCCAAAATATACAGTATAAATAAATACTTGACCACACCACCCCCCTTGAATTTTATTTACAAATCAACCACTACATAGAACCACAATCGAACAAAGGTTTAGTTTAATGGATAGTAAGCGATTAGGGAACTGTATAAAAAGCACAACAAACATAAAGTCGGCCGGAAATGCAGTATATTATCATCCTGCACTGCATTGGATTTCTGGATCTTAGTTCAGCTTTTAATACTATACAGCAGCACCTGTTTATTTTAAAACTAGTGTCCAAACTGTTAAGTTTCTAAGATGAATGAAAAGAAGTAGAATGGTTGGTCCGAACTGAGGGACGAACACACATGCACGCATGATGTCTGAAGAGCTCTGTTTATTATCAGCAAAGAGAGCATATTTAAGCATTTGGCCACGTGCCCTTTGTCACATACTGTACATCCCGAACATCAAAAGACGCAGCCATTAACATGTAAGTCATAGAGAGACCCGGAGACAGACAGACAGACGATAGGAAACACACACATAAGCATTTTCCTTTTAAACAAAACGGTTCCTGCAGATACGGGCTGTTTGGATGTATATATTTATCTTAACACGGGCTATGGGAAGTATTACCATGTACGGAATCAGGAAGCACAATCAGGGGTGTTGTTTTATACTGTAGGGTTAAAAGCATGAGAAAGATCATATAATATTACAAACCCTTACACCAGGTGAAATCTTTTATTACTTGAATTCTTATATATACGCATAATGCAATATGTATCCGGTCCCCCTTTCGAATCTATAACAGATTCCACTCTGTTTGGAAGGACGTCCACAAGATTCTGGAGTGTTTCTGTGGGAACTTGTGCCCATTCATTCTGTAGAGCATTTATAAAGTCAGGCGCTGATGTTGGACGAGAAGGCCTCTCCAATTAACCTCCACATCTTAGTTATCTACCATCCACCTGGCTCTCTAGGAAACTTTCTGGATGAAATGGACATGGTTCTTAGTCTTTTTCCTTCCGCTAACACTCCTCTCACTGTTCTAAGGAGACTTCAACCTCCCCCCTGACAAACTCCAATCCTCTTTCCTTCTCCCTCTCCTTAACTCTTTCTCTTTAACTCTAAACAGTTGCCCTCCCACACACAAGGCAGGGAATTCTCTTGACCTCGTTTTTTGCCGCCCTTCCCCAGTCACGGATCTCACTACTATTCACTTACATAAATCTGATCATTACCTGGTATCCTTCACCATAACCCTTCCTGTTCTGTGTAAAACTAACCACCGAAATTTCTCTCTTACCCGCAGAAACCTTCACTCTGTCTCCCTTTCCTCTGTGTCTTCATGCACCCGATCATCCCTTCCAGACCCAGACTCCTTCTCCTCTCTACCACTAGAGACTGCGACTGAAACTTTCCTCTCTTCTCTCTCCTCATCCATAGAGCTCCTTTGCCCACTGTCATCTAAACCAAGGAGGACATCTTGTCCTGCTCCTTGGCTATCTGATGTACTGCGCAACAACAGAAGAGAATTAAGAACTGCAGAGAGAAGATGGAAGAAATCGCAGCTTGATGCCGATCTTGTCTCTTACCAGACTATTCTCTCCAAATTCTCACGTGACGTGACTTCTGCCAAAACTGCCTTCTACAGAGAAAAGCTGGAAGCCTCTGCACATGATCCTGGCAAATAACATCTTCTCCTCACTACTCAACCCACCGACTCCTCCTGCCCTTTCCTCTCTGACTGCTGATGATTTTGCCACATTCTATCATGGGAAAATTGCAGCAATCCGCCAGTCCTTCGCTCCCAACCAAACTCTTACAGCAGAACCTCAGGACCTTCCCTTCCCTCCCTTAACAGAATTCTCCAACCTGTCGTCTGATGAGATTCAGCAGATCATCTCGTCATCTAACCCCACCACCCGTTCTTTAGATCCAATCCCTTCCACAATGCTTCAGGCCATCTCACGAGACCTCCTTCCCTTCACCACAACCATCATCACCCATTCCATATCATCTGGTCATGTTCCTGCTGCTTTTAAGAAGGCAAGGGTTATTCCCATCCTCAAGAAACCCTGCCTGGACCCATCAGAAGTTAACAACTATCGTCCGGTATCACTTCTCTCTTTTATATCCAAAATTCTTGAAAGGATTGTTTATAACCAAATGTCTCTTTATCTCTCACAGAACAACCTTAATGATCCCAACCAATCTCAACCAATCTGGATTCAAAGTGGCACATTCCACAGAGACTGCCCTTCTATCAGTCACTGAGAAGCTCCATGCTGCTAGATCTGCTAAACTGTCATCTGTCCTGATCCTACTGGACCTGTCAGCTGCATTTGACACAGTGAACCACAAGATTCTATTATCTATTCTTACAAGCCTTGGAATTTGTGGAACAGCGTGGCAATGGTTTGCTTCTTACCTAGAAGATAGGTCGTATGAGTTGACATGGAGGGGATCTACATCTGCCCCATGTAGACTCTCTACTGGTGTCCCGCAGGGCTCAGTACGTGGTCCCCTCCTGTTCTCCCTCTATACCCGGTCTCTTGGTAAGGTCATATCATTGCATGGATTTTCATACCATTGTTATGCAGATGACACTCAACTTATTCTCACCTTTGCTTCCTCTGACACTCAGGTTTCCACCCGGATCTCAGCATGTCTGGCAGACATCTCATCCTGGATGGCAGCTCATCAGCTGAAACTCAATCTGAGTAAAACCGAACTGTTGTTCATCCCTGGTGACTCATCTCCAGGTCAAGATCTTGTGATATCCCTGGACAACAATCAAATCACTCCTTCAGCCACTGCCCGCAATCTTGGGGTAACCGTGGACAATCCTCTGTCATCTTCCCCACACATCGCTAACCTTACTCGCTCTTGTAGATTTCTTCTTTACAATATCAGAAGAATCCGCCCATTTCTTTCTTCACAGGCTACTCAGGTGCTTGTTCAGTCCCTTGTTATTTCAAGACTGGACTACTGCAACTCACTCCTAGCTGGCCTGGCTCTGTCCACGACTCGTCCTCTGCAACTGATCCAGAATGCAGCAGCACGTCTCGTTTTCAACCTTCCCAAGTTCTCCCACACCACCCCACTCCTCCGCTCCCTGCACTGGCTTCCTGTAGCTGCCCGCATCAAATTCAAAACACTGATGCTTGCCTACAAAGCTAAAAATGGCCCAGCACCCACTTACCTCTCTGCTCTAATCACACCACGCACTGCGCCGCGTTCCCTCCGATCCTCCAGCACTGCTCGCCTCATCCCACCATCTCTCAGGGATCGAGGGCGGCATTCATCCAGACTCTTTTCTGTTCTGGCACCTAGGTGGTGGAACAAACTTCCTCTAGATGTCCCTACAGCAGAGACTTTGACGACCTTTAAATGACGACTCAAGACGTATCTATTTCTCCAGTACTTACAGGACTAACCCCACCCCTAAGTTGTGTTAGACTCATGGCACTTAGTTATTGACCTAGTTAACCCAGTGTAAGTATCTGTCCAGTGATGTAAACTTTAAAGCACTTTTTGTAAGTCGCTCTGGATAAGAGCATCTGCCAAATGCCTAAATGTAAATGTAAAGGCCTGGCTTGCAATCTCTGTTCCAGTTCATCCCAAAGGTGATCGATGGTGTTGAGGTCAGGGCCCTATGTTAGGGCCGGTCGAGTTCTTCCACTCGGAACTCATCAAACCATGTCTTTACAGTCTTTGCTTCACAAATACTTTGTTCATTATATATACGTATTTAGAATAATGAAGTGGTGTGTTTCAGTTACTTTACAGTCTAAAACAAGACTGGACAGGATAGTAAAAACAACTATGAAAATTCTTACCATCATGCAGGAGATTTTTAAATGTGAGACGAGTCGTTTTAAGCTTTCCTTTGTTCTTACTTTGATAAAACTCTTAAATATACACTATAATGCAGATTTATGTCATAGTATCCTGGACAAAGCAATCAGGATGCCCTGTAGGTTATTTGTACATTTTAATATCGGCCATTTTTGCCATTTTTTATTCACTGTTGTTTTTATTCTCACTACCATGACTAATAATATTAGTTCTATTAATACTGCGCTTGGTGATTACGTGCATGTGATATACAAATGTGTGCGCTGCTTGCGGCCAAAAAAATCCCCCTCGGGGACAATAAAGTATATCTTATCTTAATTGCAAATTTGTTGTTAGTTTTAGATTACACTACATAGAGTAGATCGTCCAAGTCTCCGTAAGTGAGCTGTTACTATAGAAATGATAAAGTATCAGAACGAGCATATTAAAGGTCCCATATTTTACTGTTAACACAGGTCTTCGGGCTCCCTCAACGTGTGTGTGTGTGTATGTGTGTGTGTGTATGTGTGTGTGAGTATGTGTGTTCCAGCTGAAATGTTTCCAGTAGAAAATGCATTTCTCCATATCTCAGACTCTCTCAGTTTCACTCCTCCTTTAAATGTGCTGTTTCTGTGTTTATGTAAATGAGCTACTGCTCGGCCACGCCCCTCCGTAGAAAAGCAGAGCACGGGTGGGGACCTTATTGCTGTACTGTATATGAGGTCACATTGATGGGGGAAGAATTGTAATTGCTTTGTTTAAGTCACAGGCAACACAAAAATGTAAATAAAAATAAAACATGCCAAAAAGCAGAGAATGTTATTCGTTTTTTTTTTTGTTTGTTTCTAATAAAAAATAGGATTTTGCATAACAGGTGCATAACAGGTGCCCTTTGAAATAAACCCAGCACCACCAAGTTGGGCCCTTGAGCAAGGCCCTTAACCCTCAACTGCTCAGATAAGATAAGCGCATCGGCCAAATGCTCAAATGTAAATGTAAATCTTCGGTCAGAGCGGTTGTTATAGATAATTAATCACCACAATCCAAATTTGTATGTTTCTTGTGTAACAAAGGCATTTTTTTGGTGTATAGAAAGAGTTTTGTGAAAACAGAACCGCTCCTTTTGTGCCGAAATGTAACAGTAATTTTTCAGTTATTGAATACATTTTAAATCACTCGTAATGTCTACTGCACTGTAATTATTTTCCTGGACTGAAATGCTGATTTTGTGCTTTGTGCATAGCGCAGTGTGCCTCAGTGTTACCCCGCAGCGTGCATCCTGACTCCCCAGTTCCTTCCTTTTCTTATATTCTAATTGAAAATCTTGTTTTTGTTCTCTGTGATAACCAAAACGGGACCGAGACGAGATTCCTTACAATCTTTGAAGCAAAAAAAAAAAAAAAAACAGTTTCATGCTGACTGAAAAAGCAATAACATTATGATAATCCACAGCTTGTCTTATTCCCGGCCTGTAGCTTTAAAACCTCTCCACAATGGCTGCTGTGTTTTCTGAAAATGACTTTCAGGGGAAACAATCTGCCTCTGCGGAAATCTTCATGTAGATAGCCGAAGCCATCAGCAGGGGAGAGGAGGGAGGCACGGGTTTCCCATTCGCTTCGCTAAGAGGATCATGGGAAGGATAAAGCACAAGGCGAAGGAAGATCCATGGTACTGTTTGTTGCAGGTGTAATCTTCGCGCGGAGACCGAGAGGACGCACCGCGGCATTATGGGTCGGCATTGTTCACCGTGTCTTTGATGTGATTAGAAACCTGGAAAGGGTAATGTGTTTTTCATCTTAACATAGATAATTCACACACACACACACACACCCACACACACACACACACACACACACACACACACACACACACACACACACACACACAGGAATAATTATGAATGATAAATTCTGAATCTTTAATCAATTATGAATCATACAGCATCTGTTTTTAGTCTGCTTTATCATGTTTAAACACACTCTCATCACGCAACATTTCAATTCCATTCAGTTCTAATCAGTTTAATGCAATTCTGTCCCAAATGTAATCTATTGTATACTGTATGTAGTGTTTTTATTAACAGCTAGGCCTCAGCGCCAAGGAGCAACAAGTGATGCTGCATTAACAAATATTTAAATGGTAATAAAGATGAGGGACTCATCAGCTGACCTGTAATTTCTTTTTTGTTTGTCTTACATATAACGTAATGAGTTTTTATTTTTAGATAAAAATTTTATAATAATAATAATAATAATAATAATAATGTACATTTTAAAATCTACAGTTTTACTATAACCAAAATCAGTTACCTTTACTTTTTATAAAGTAATACATTTGTTTATGTTACTGAGTGGCAAATAAATAAAACAATAAAATATATCCATAAATAAAAAATAAATAAATAAACAAACTAACATGTCGAAGGCTGAATACCTTGTACCAATTCTTGTTCTTCATCTTCTTCTTCTTAATAATAATAATAATAATAATAATAATAATAATAATAATAAAAGTTTTAAAATTTACAATTTTACTAAATACTATAACCAAAATCAATTATATTTATAAAGTAATATTTGTTTGGGTCCCTGAGTACCCAATAAATATATATTTAAATTTTGAAATATTTATTTTATATAAATAAATAAATAAATAAATAACATGTTTGTTAGTTTAAATAAACAAACTAACAAGGTTGAATAAATTGTACCAATTCTTGTTCTTATTCTTCATCTTAATAATAATAATAATAATAATAATAATAATAATAATAATACTGTGAGTTTTAAAATGTACAATTTTACTAAATACTATAACCAAAACTAGTTATCTTTACATTTAAATATTAATCAAATTGTTTGGGTTACTGGGTGGCCTAAACATACATATTTAAATAAATATAAATGAATAAATAAAGAAAGAAAGAAAGAAAGAAACAAGCATGTTGATCATTGAATTCCTTGTACCAATTCTTCTTCTTCTTCTTCTTCTTCTTTGTAATAATATGTTTTACGCAAAGGCTCATCACACCAATTATTGACTTTGTTTCAGTAATTACCATTTAGTGCTTCTTATATAATTTTTTCTTATATTTAGAAACCTTTTCTTAAGACCTTTTTATAGTTTCCTGCAATACTTTTGCACAGGACTGTACATCTAAAGATAAATACAGTAGCCTTGGTGAGGGTGCTTTTAGATTTGCTGTTCATAACTAAAATTTTGATGAAATCTGAACCTACAGGAATCCTAAACTCAGCCTCAAATCATACGATTCATGCGTCTCTGACGCTTCCTGTTCTCACACTCAGTGCTCAACACAGTGACCCCAAAATGACTCCATCTCTACCCCTATCCCAGCGAAGGGCCCTGAACCCCCAGTGATCCCGGGACATCCGGCGAGATGGAAACCACAACATTGTCCTCTCGTTGACTCTCTGAGCCCGGGATAGACGGGGTGAGAGCTGTTCCCCTGCTACCGCCTCGTAGCCCTGCTTAATCCCCAGCTCCATGAGGACGTCTGGATACGGTTTCCATTTTACTGGAAGTCTGATTGGTGGCGCTCGGCATCAACACCGGACAGCAGGGCTTAACAGTCAGCCGTAAATTATGCTACAATCACAATTTGGATATTTTCTTCACCGAGCACATGGGGCATGAGGAGGTTGTCATGGTGTCGTGTGTCAATATGTAGAAACGCTGCATAAACCATGAAACATTTCGTTGATAATAGATATTATCAAGTCTAGATATGATTACGATAATAAACCTGTTTCTAGACAATTTGACCTGATATAAAGCTGAAGATTACTGTATTCTACTGGCAGGTCATTTAAATCACTTCAAGCATATAAACGTAGAAAGGAACAAGTTCACATCACTGTTCTATTCAACTGGCAGTTGCCAATGTAGAGGATTATGGAAAGTGAAAGTGTGAGTAATTTGACTTATTTATTTATTTATTTATTTATAAAAAAAAAAAAAAAAAAAGTTTTCTGCTTCGATTTAATAATCGTTATTGTCAGATCCACGTCCATAGCCAAGAGGTTTAAGAGTCATGGAACTGAATTGAACTCATCTTATTAATGAGTTTCACATTCATTATATATTATATATATATATATATAATATATAATATACATTTTATATATATATATATATATATCAATATATTAGATATATACATAACCCAAGTAAATACAAAATGCAGTTTTTAAATGTAGATTTCATTTACTGAGTGAGAAAAAGCTGTCCACACCTACCTGGCCTTATGTCAAAAAGTAATTGCCCCTAAACCTAATAACTGGTTGTGCCACCCTTGGCAGCAATAACTGGCGCCGAGTCTTTCACATCGCCCGCTCTTGTTGGCTCTAAAAAAAAGGTTCTGGATTGGCCTAGTCAAAGTCCTGACTTTAATCCAACTGAGGTGCTGTGGCACGACCTTAAAAAGGCCATTCATGCTCGAGAAACCCACCAGCGGTGTATCAATTAAGACAATACTGCAAAGGCCAGTGCTCTGTGAAGTCTACTGTACATAACGGCTCTAATCTGAGCTTTATGGTTTAGGGTTAGAAGGGCAAATGCACTTGACAATACTGTTCTTGCAAGAATTGCTCCAGAAACAGCTGACCATTGTGTGTTAAAATAACAACTGACTATTGTTGTTGTTGTTGTTTGTTTTTGCTGTTATTATTTGATTACCTCATTCTATATGTGTTATTTCATAGTTTGGAAATCTCCAGTATTGTTCTAGAATAATAAGAAAAATCACAAAAAAAAAAAAAAAAAAAAAAAAAAACCTGAAATAGAAGGTGTGTCCAAACTTTTGACTGGTACTGTATATGTACATGTTTATGTGTGTGTGTGTGTGTAGTTTTCAGGTACTTACAAAAAAATGACACCATGAAAACTAGGGCCAGCATTAACATGTTAACACTCACTCATCGTCTATATCTCTTTCTCCTGCTGTATTCAGGGTCACGCGGGGCATGGAGCCTGTCCCAGGAGACTTACAGTAGGGGACGAGGCGGGGTACACCCTGGACAGGGTGCCAATCCATCGCAGGGCACAGACACACACACACTCAAACGTTCATTTACACACTACGGGAAATTTGGGAACGCCGGTTAGCCGAGGTACCCCACCAAGTACGGGGAGAACATGCAAACTTCATGCACACAGAGACGCGAATCGAACCCGGACACGAATCGAACCCGGACCGCGGATTGAATCCACCTGAACCACTAAGCCACTGAATCTGCCCGTTAAAACTTGATTTGATCGATTTCATTTCAGCTTAGGGGTGCACAAACATATATCTCCATCGGCCAAGTTTGAATTTGGCTTTGTCTCTGACCCTTGATCCCTGTCTCTATATCTGTGGCGATCAGTGTAGTCATTTTATCCGACCTCTCGAGGTTCCACCGACAGATCTTGGTGTTAGAGCTTTCCTTCTCAGAACGTCCACATCAGGAAAACCTCCATGTTCTCCTGTTCTAACACACCTACAGTAATCCAAACCCTGAATGTCATGACAAACGACCCTGTGGCTCGAATCGGGTGTGTCGCGGAGGACGACGATTCGCATTCCGGCATTTGATTTCCCTGTATTTAGATGAAGCGCTATTTGTGTATCCGGGAACGCCGGGGTAGAAATGATTATGAGTTACTACTCGCAACTCAGGACGGTAAAAGAAACGATGACAGTGATGAATTGAGGCAAATGAAGACAGGCAAGGCATGTGTGTGAGCAAGGCATGCTGGGTGTTCGACGAGACGTCTGTGAGCACATGTCAGGAAAAATATTCCAGAATATGAGAGGTTGCATAATTTATTCATTTTCTTGCTTGTTTTGCTAAATTGTCCTCACGTTCGTGTGAATTCCTGCACACGAATTACAATTTGTTTTCACATTTTGGTTCATTTGTTCGCCAAGCATGCCAAATGTTCCCATGGGGTTTTTTTTTTTTTTTACTTTTGCACAAATAAGATACAATCTGTTATTTATTTTCTTTGATTATGAGATACAATTCATTCCCATGTTTTGATTCATTTGTTTGCACGAGATACAATTCATTCCCACATTCTGTTTTTTCGGTTGATTTGTGCACGAGATAAACGATTAGTTTTCATTTATTTGGTCAACTTTGTGCCTGAGATATCATTCGTTCCCATGTTTTGGTTCATTTGTGGTGATCAGAAACAGCTCATATCCCATGTTTAGGTTATTTGATGTGCTACAATTTGTTTCCAACTCAGAAGATACAATTCATCGGCATGTTTCAATTCATTTGTGCGCACGAGATATTATTTGTTTCCGCATTTCGGCTAATTCATGCAGACCGGACGCGAATTCGTTTCCGTGTTTCAGTTCACTTGTGTGCATGAGATACAATTCGATCCGATGTTTTGGTTAAGTCTTGCAGGTGAGATACAATGTGTTTCCACAGTTTGGTGACAAGATACAATGTCTTTTCATGTTTGAGTTAACGTGTAGGAATCAGATACAATTCCCATCTTCTGATTTGTGCACACAGGAAACAATTTGTTTCCACATTTCCAGACACAGGTTTTGGTTCATTTGCATGAATTACATCGAGTTTTGTTCCCGCGTTCCGAATTTTCTCCGCATACCGTAAGATACAATTTGTTTCCACATTTCGACGAATTCATGTGCATGAGACATGTTTTAGTTTATTATTCTTGTACATGACATTTAGATTAACTTGTGCACACAAGATACAATTTGTTTCCACATTCTTGTTCATTTGTTCCGGTGAGAAAAAAAAAAAAAAAAAAAGAAGAAAAAAAAAAAAAGTGACAACTCCGGGGCTTTGTATCAGAGTTAAAGGAATAAACGTCAGTTTTAAGCGTGAGTGTTTTACTATAAACCCAGATGGCTGTTTTTAAAAAAAAATGATATTAGATGTGTATTATTGCATGTAGACACTGTTTTTGGGTCATGAGCCTATGTATTTGTATGATGCTCTTTTTAGGCTTTACAGTTTCATAATCCTGCTGGATCACACTGCATGTATTATAAATGTATTTCTTGTGCGACTGTAACAGAGGAAGAGCTCTGAGAGTTTGCCGTTGCGTGAGACACGCAGACCCCCAAAGTGCTCACATGAAAGATAGATTAATGCCTGCTGTATCGAGCGAGTCTGTCCAAGGTCCTGCATCTTGCTCTGGATGTATCTGTAATTTGTCTAGAAGATGAGGTCCTGGTGAATTTAAACGTGATCTGGAAGTCCTTAAAGGAGGCAGCATGGGATTCAATGAAAGGCCTTTCTGAGGAAGTTAATCATAACCAGATAGACCAGGAAAGTTAAAAGGTGAAAGCGGAAAGTCGGCAGGTTGGAGAGAGAGAGAGAGAGAGAGAGAGAGAGACGCAGATCCGGATTTGACTCCAGACTAAAACCCTGTTTTCCAGACAAGTTCCAGTATGTACAGTGTGATGGTTCATATTTCAGTGGCTGATGAAGTGATGCTACTTTTAATGCTTCTGTAAGCACGAGGTTTGCTTTTACACCCCCGTGTGAGCGGCCCTGAGGTGACAGGGGCAAGAAAAGAGAGGCCAGAGATGCTGAACTGTTGATGTAGGTGTGGGATTTGTCACATGTGACCTTGTTTCTTTAGGTGGACTTTGAGAATCAGCTTTACAAGGGATCATATGCCATTATTAGGGATTACTGGGGTCTGGTGGAGATCAGTGGTTACGGTGTTAGCCTGCTGGTCAGAAGGTCCCCGGTTCAAGCCCCAGCGGCTCCTGGCTCGTGTCCTTGAGCACGGTCCTTCACTTCCGACTGCCCAGATACAAAGGGACATCATGCAGGAAACTAAGAAACTGCAGCAATAAATATACATAATATATCTCCAGGGTTGGTGGTTCGAACCCCGGCTCCACCAGGTTGGGCCCTTAACCCTATCTGCTCCAGGGGCGATCATGGATCGTGGCTGAGTCTGACCTCAGCCTACTAACAACAAGCCAGGATATGTGAAGAATAAAGCATTTCACTGTGCAGTAATGTATATGTCTTAACGAATGGCACATACAGTACCCTATTTCACCATGTTAGACATTACAGGCCTGTAGAGTTCAGACACATCAAGAAAGAAGGTAAGGATGAAGGAGAAATGTCTGAGAGAAAACAAACAAAGCCGCTTTGATTCAAGAAAAGGAGGTGCGATAGAGAAAGCGCCCGAGATCCTCGAGTTAAAGACTGAGAACAAGAACATCTGCAAACTTTAAGAGAGATTTTCTGAATGGGGAGACAGAGAGAGAGAGAGAGAGAGAGAGACAGAGAGAGAGACAGAGAGAGAGAGAGTAATATAATGCTTTTCACTCTTTTGAGCCTGTTTGGACTCTGAGTTTGGTGGAATTGATGAAGTGTGACCACTGTTTTAGAGACGGATAACAACCAAAGCGGAGGGACACCATTTCGGCTGGTCGGTCGATGTGCTGAATGTCCTTTCAAAATGGCTACAGCTTTCGCCGTAAAAAAAAAAAGAGGAAATGTCAGATTTAAGGAAATGTTTGAGAATGCAGCAATGCTGGACCGATAAGGGGGTGTTATTTTTTGTGTGTATGGCTTTCGGACATGATAAGGACATGTCTACACTATAAGAACGAAAGCTGCAATGACACTTTATCCAAATGCATATACTTCAATACGTATCCGGTCCCCCTTTTTGCAGCTATAACAGATTCCACTCTTCTTGGAAGGCCGACCACAAGATGTTGGCGTGTCTCAGTGGGAATTCGTGCCCGTTCATTCTGTAGAGCGTTTATGAGGTCAGGAGGCACTGATGTTTGATGAGAAGGCCTGGCTCGCAATCTCCGTTCCAGTCCGTCCTAAAGCTGCTCGATGGGGTTGAGGTCAGGGCTCTGTGTTAGGGCCGGTCGAGTTCTTCCACACTGAACTCATCAAACCATGTCTTTCTAGTCCTTGCTTTGTGCACTGGTGCGGAGTCGTGTTGGAATAGAAAAGGGTCTTCACCAAACTCTTGCCACAAAGTTGGATTGAAGTATAGCATTGTCCCTGATGTCTTGGTATGTTGAGGTTTTAAGATTGTCCTTCACTGGGGTTGATTGATTTAAACACCTTACATAACTCACTCATTCATTGTCTATACGGCTTTATCACTAGGAGGGCCTGGAGCCTGTCCCAGGAGGCGGGGTACACCCTGGACGGGGTGCCAATCCATCACACACTACGGGTAATTTGGGAACGCCAATCATCCTAATTTGCAAGTCTTTGGACTGTCGGAGGAAAAAGGAGTCTGCAGAGTAAACCCACAAAACTCCATGCACACAGACCCCACGGTGGGAATCGAACCTGGAACCTGGAGGTGCAAGATGAGAGTGATAACCACTAGGCCAAATTGATAAAATATTGCATATTAGAGACGAACTTTTAAAGGAACAATTTAAGTCAGGCTTTGTTACCGCAGTCACACTGGGGTCACTACGATTTGATTTTTTATTTATTTAATGTCTATAGACACCATTTGTCTTTTCAAGGGAAATGTTTTCATGAAAATATACATTTTGGTACCACAAATTGACAAACAACAGATGTTACCCTGCTAATACGGAACAGCGACCAGTGATGTGAAACCCAAGCTGGCTGAACACGCTCAAAGCTCAGGACGCGTCCTGGTTAAGACAAGGCTTTTCGTCTTTGTCCAAAAGACTTCCACGTCTGCAGGCTTGAACCTTATCAACGTTCTTCGGTCGTCATCTCATTTTCCTCCTCTGTTCATCGTCACATGCATCAGTAGGCATCTGCTTCCTCTTTTGTGTTGCTATAATTTTCGGTTCAATCCTGCCGCGAAATGTTTTCTCTTTTAAGCATTTCTGAAAGTCACCAATAGGGGGCTCTCAGCTCAAAAGAGACAAATAAAGGGATCTTTTGGAAAACAACTGACGGCGATGATGCGATCGTTATATTCAATCACACAACCTGGGCGTGATTTAAACAGTGACGGAAATATTTAAATAAATGGGAAAAAGATGCCAATGCATGGACGGCGAGATAGAACATAGTCTGGGAAATGTTCAAAGGTCTGAATGTCTCATTGGACAAGTGACTCGCTCGGCCAGACGCACTGTTTGTTTGAGTAAAAATCCGATCGATGTGCTCAGCGTGCGAGGTATGTAAATGGATATAAATACGAATAATGACAAGAGCGTCAGTGTTTTATTTCCAGAAAGAGGATGAGAGTCTGGCTATGTGTTTCTACACACTAATGTTTGTCCTGCTGTCTTTGTAAGGACCTTCCATCGACCTAATTATGAATTCAGCTTGTTCACAATGTTGAGCCTAAACCTTAACCTAAGTCAGACCATCCGCGTATTATATGTACCGCTTATCCAGTCACAGGGAACTTACGGCACAAGGCAGGGTACCATTGGATGAGGTGGCAACTCATCACAGGGCATGAGCACACACACACACACACACACACACACACACACACACGATGGGCAATTTGGAAAAGGGAATCAACCTACAGGGCAGGTCTTTGCACTGGAACATGACGTATCTGGATACACTCCATGCACACAGGACTGGAGGCAAGATTTCAACCCCTGACCCTGGAGGTGTGAAGCACCAGTGATAGCTGTTAATCCCCGTGCAACCATACTGTACCTTAATCTTACGTCTAACGGGGACTTCATTTCAATATCAGGGGCGTTCAAGTCAAACCGGGACTTGTGATGAAATTTCTGGTGAATGAAACCGATTGACGCTTACATCAATAAGTAAATAACGATACCGGCCGAGGAGGTTCGGAGCCCACTGCAGTCATTTCCGTGAAGATACTTTGAGTGGAACATCTTGAAAGTCGACGCATCTGTCTATGTGAACTGTCCACACCATCATTCACCAACACCACTTGCACGTTAAAGGAACTCGCCACATATCCCTCTACAGTCCTGACCTCGTTTCAAGACATTTTCATATGCTGGGGCCATTAAAGGAGTTCCTGGGAGGCCGGCGTTTCTGACATGAAATCCCAGGAACTGAGAAAACTTTCTACCTTGACGGTATCCAAGCACTAGTGAAACACTGGGATGAGTGCATTAGTGTAGCGGGGGATTATATAGAGAGTTTTTATTCTCAGTACTGTGTTCTGTTATTCTGCACAGCCAAACGTCCCGTTTTGACTTGAACACCTTTAGTTGTGTTTCCTTTCTTTCCTCTTTCCTCATGATGACCAGCCAGATATCAGTGTAAGATCTGAACTGCCCGGTATCCCCACCACCCCCCCCCCCCCCCCCAAAAAAAAATCATCCCCTCGCCTCACACTCCTCGCCTTAGCGTTTAACGTCCCGGTGTTTAGCGCTTGCTGAACATTTCACCCGCTCGCAACCACATCTGCTCTTTATGGACTACAACAGCTGGCGCTTGTCCAGGAATATCCTCCACGCACACACGCACACACTCTTAAAAAACACATACTTTACACTTTTCACACACACTGAGCTAAGGCTGACCGAATCAGACAGCGCTGTTTCGCCACTCCGTCACATCTGCAGGTGATCAGAGCCGCGCCGACCGTCCAGACACCTGTTTCTCGCCTGAGAGCATCGAGCACACATTAAAGTCCATTTCAACAGTTTCTCGTTCCCCTACACACACACACACACACACACACACACGCGAACACACACGGCGTTAGGATGAGAGGAGAGGCAGATGTGGATTCGATTACCGTTCT
>CM059213.1:34793687-34908687 GCA_030347435.1 Clarias fuscus
AAATATATATTTGACAAAACAGTGCTCGTGATTCCTGTCATAATCTTTTTTGAATCTGCAAAGAATTTCTTTGAGAATCTATTATAGTATTGTTGCAGTGATCCGTCAGATTAATAACACAACCATAATCCTTAGGATCAAGCAAAGTGAATATCAACTAAACAAGATTAAGGTGTAAAATTAGGGCTGAAATTAGGATATATTAGTAATAGTAGTAGTAGTAGTAGTAGTACTATTATTATTACTGTATTATTATTATTATTATTATTATTATTATTATTTCCCATAAAAGCATTTGCTAAAACAATTCCAACTTTCACAGCCTCGCAGCCAACTTCCTGTCACATCTCCACTAAAAGAAACAAACTATTGCGCCAAGAGAAATATTTCTGTCTCTCGTGTTCTCCTCTTTGGCTAATGTGACAAGGGAGAGTGATGATGAGGATGATGAGGATGAAGAAGAAGATGATGATGATGATGGAATGGACATGAGTGAGTCCGGGCCCTTGTGTGTACTTACACGAGTCTCTGTGGTTATTTTTAAAAAAATACAGTTTCGGTAAAAGTGAAGACACACGTGAAGGTTAGCCAGTAAAAAGCATGTTATAAAATAGTGTGTGTGTGTGTGTGTGTGTGTGTGTGTGTGTGTGTGTGTGTGCGTGTGTTTGAGGTGAGGGATAATATCAGTAGTGTCATTGGTACTTACAGGAAACACAAACTACTGAGGGTTAATACTATATCTATTTAATAATGACATCATTTTATTGTTATGTATAATATACGTTTATTTAGTATTTATCATTATAATGATGTAAGAGGGCAGTGAACACTGTGGCTACGTATAATAATAATTTTTCTTTTTTTTTTTTTTATAGCCACACTCTTACACATAAGTACACACACATACAGGGAAAAATATATATCTTACATAATAGATATGTCAGTGATAAATCGATTCAATTAAAAATCTTAATTAAACACCTTTAATGTGCAATTAAAAATAAAGATCAAAACACACACTCGCAAACACTTCAGCGAGTTCACATTCAAACCAGTAACTCGGAATATTACACTCTCTGAGAAACACACAACCCCACAAACAAGTAAATTCAACAAACAAACAAGCAAAACAAAACAAACAAACCATCAAAACAAACAAACAAACAAACAAACAAACAAACAAGTAAGGTTTTCCAGTAATCTCTCTTAAGTAGTTCAGGGAAAATGGTTTAAATAGTTTAGGGAGATCATTTTTATTTGTCTCCGAGTACATCAGTAATTCTATAATAAAAATATCTTTAGGTTTCTTTCAAACCTGGTGTCTGTCTGTCTGGGTATTGGCCTTTGTCTATCCTTCTGCCTGTCTGTCTATCTGTCTGTCCTTCTGTTCATCTGTCTGCCTATGTGTCTTTGTCTAGCCGTCTCTCTGCCCGTCTGTCTTTATTTATTTGTCTGTCTGTCTTTCTGCTTGTCTGTCTTCATCTGTCTTTGTCAGTTCCTCTTTCTGTCTGTCCGCCTGTCTATGTGTCTGTCCTTCTGTCTTGTCTGTACAGTATATCTGAGTCCGTAGTTAAGCTGCAGTCTGGAGTAAAAACATCCAGCTCATATTTTCAGATTTTGGTTCAGCAGGAAAGTCGCCGTGTTAGCCGAACACTTCAGCACTGTACTGAGTTAGTGTGCGTGTGTGTGTGTGTGTGTGTGTGTGTGTGTGTGTGTGTGTGTGTGTGTGTGATGAACGCTCACTTCAGCTCTATTTAAACTCGTATCTCTGTACACGCCGCTCCCTGGACACCAGCTGATTGGACGGGCTCTCGGTCTTTCTTTTTCTTTCCGACTCTGAATTTAAAGCGATTTATTTACACTCCTCTGACAGTTTCATTAGCCACAGTCGATCCTCCCACAGTGGAATCGTAGCTTTTTCTTCAGTCACTGAGCGTCCCGGGTGTTGGCGTGCTGGCGGAGACGTCTGGGGAAACCCATCGCACGTGACTGACACGTCTGAAATCACGGCTGTTCTACGAGCCGGAGCTTCATGTTCGAATCCAGAACATACATTCAGAAACCTCACCTGACTTTTTAACAACATATATAATATATAATACTGTACATTCGTTTAACCTTTAACTTTTTTTTTTTTACTAAAACAGCAAGAAAAATGATTTCTTTTACTTTCTAATCATCTGTCCATGATTCTTGTCCAGTTTGACAGAGAAAAGCAATCAGTCCGCGTACAGACGCCTGAAGCCTCGCTAGCTACCAGCGATTTCCGCACACAGTGAACGTCATGCTTTGATGGAGTTGTTGGACACACTTCGCGTGCCGAAGTGAAACGGACATCAGTGTTATATACGGTTATATACGCTTAGACGCTTATTCCCGCTGAAATATTGTGTTTCCTTTCCTTTTGAGCTTAGCTTAACTGGAACTTTTATTTTATTTTTTTAATTAGATGAGAATTTATTTTTTTCAATTGAGAAGACACCCAGGACAAAAATCTGTCGTTTTTATTATTATGTACGATAGAAAAAAATAAGCATCACTGCAAATATTTGCATGTTAGCAAGTGACAATATCTTAAACGTACAGTAATATACAGTAATGTGCAACAGTCTGAGTCCTCAGGTGAACTGGGCGTGGCTCTGCAGAACGCTCAGTGAGCTTAACAGCTGATTTCATTTCATCTGTTTAATTAATGACTGTTTTTTTATTTTTTATTACGCATTTCTATTTTTAAAGGAATCCTTACTCTGCAGCATTTATTTCTCTCTCTCTATATATAATATAAATGATTAAAACAACACTGTTTATAGTTTATTTATTTATTTATTTGTTTTATTTATTTATTTATGTTTACAGATTTCAGTAGCATTTTAAATGTTCATGTCTAGAATTCATAGTAAGGAAAAACCTGCAATGAGTAAAAGCGTCTAAACACTAAACACAATCTAAACAATCTTTTACATTTTAAATATAATATTATAGTACAATCATTATGACTGTTATGAATGTCATTTGCCCCATAATAACTGGGGTTATTATAACGTAATAACTAGACATTTTTTATAAGATTTATCGTTGTAACTGTTATAACAGTTCGAACTAAAGTTGTAAATAACTAAAGTCACCATGTAAGCAATATTATAAAATATAATGATTAATAATACATTTCAAACATGCATTTATTATTCAAACATATTGTAACCATCATCTTTACTCTTATATATTATACAAATCAAAAACATGTATTAAGTGCAGCCCTGAATATAGATATTTAGTTTCATATTGTTGTATTTCCATTTGAATAACTCGGACCTGAGACAGAACCAGAAGCTGAAAACCTTCACCAGGGCGGCTCGGTGATTCTTTTAGGCGTTTTAGGATCATGCTCTTTAGGGCGTGTACTGTGTTGATGATGGCGCTCCCCTCTGACCCGGTCACTCTCGCGTGTCCTCCTCCTCCTCCTCCTCAGACGGAGCTGAACTCGTTCCTGTGGACGGTGAGACGTCCTCCCCCTCAGCCGCCCTCCTACCTGTTCGGCACCATCCATGTGCCGTACACGCGCGTGTGGGACTTCGTGCCTGAGAGCTCGAAGCGAGCCTTCCGGAGCAGCACGAGCGTCTTCTTCGAGCTCAACCTCACCGACCCCGTGACCGTGTCCAAGCTGGCCAGCTGTCAGCTCTTACCTAACGGCGAGAGCCTGAGGAGTCTGCTCCCGCGGGACATCTACCTCCGACTGAAGCGGCACCTGGACTACGTGAGGCACATGATGCCGGCGTGGGTGAGGGCCGAGCAGCGCTTCTACGCCGACTACCTGTTCAAGGCCATCGCGGGAGACTGGGAGCGCAAGCGTCCCGTCTGGGTGATGCTGATGGTGAACTCGCTGACGGAGTGGGACGTGAGGTGGCGCGGAGCTCCCGTGCTCGACCTGTTCCTCGCCCGCGAGGCCGAGCGCATGGGCAAGAGGACCGGAGCCGTGGAGAACGTCGAGGAGCAGTGTCACCCGCTGAACGGACTCAGCTTCTCCCAGGTCAGTGTGAGTGTGTGTGTGTGTTTGTGTGTGTGCTGTTCTGGTGGCTTTAAAAAATAAGCCTTCAAATGTTCTTTATATATACATATTAGGATTCTTAGCACGGTGTCGTCTTGCACCTCCGGCGTTCGGGTTCGATTCCCGCCTTGGGTCTGTGTGCGTGGAGTTTAGTGTTCTGCCTGGGCTCGGTGTTTTTCCTCCAACAATCCAAAGCTTAAAAAATTCCCTGTAATGTGTCTGTGCAAAACTTTCCATCTCCATGATGTTTCCTGATCTTTCTTTAGCCGTTTCTCCGAAACACACAATAATCTCCTCTGAACAGTTGATATTGAGATGTATATCTGCTTCTCCTGCTCTGTAAAGCTTCATAACGGCTCTAATCTGAGGTGCTGCTTGTTAATTGGTGATTTCTGAGGCTGGCGACTCTAAATGAACTTCACTGAGTTTTGCTCTCGCTTTCCTGAGGAAGGTCTTCATGAGAGACAGTTTCATCATGGAGACACGATACTGTTCCAGAACGGCCGACCTTCATGCTTTATAATAACACCTGGCGCTTTGTTGATGTTGTTGTTACATAGTCTAATTACCAAATTCCATATGTGTTATGTGTTATTTCATAGAAATCATCTCTATAGCCGTGCACATGTTTCTGATTTCATCCCTGTCCATTTTTTTTCCCACCTAAAGTGGTGAGACTTACAGTTCGTCTTACAGTCGCCATGTTTTGAGACGTGTTTTATCTCCACTCGTACCGTCTCTGTCAAAAGATGAAAGGTTTTTTTTCAGCAGAATAGTTTTAAGGGGAAAACCGCAGGATATTCACAAATAATTTCCATGTACAGTCCTGAGACGAAGCACGCGCTCATGAAAATAAAATGATAATTGATAATGAGACAATAATGTGCACTGTGAGGCCGGATGCCTAAATCGGGAATGTGAAAAATCCACGATCAAAGTAAAACAATAACAGAGCGTCGAAACGCCAAACCAAGGCCTACAGGACGCATGATACAAAGAAGCGTCGAACAACGGTTTAATAGTTCCGGCTAACGCGGACCAGGCGAGGACACATGGCGAATAAAGCCGCGGGACAGAGAGAGGACCTGGACGGGAAAACGAAACATCTTAAATCCATCAAAATGAGGAAGCAGTTGAGGGAAAAAAAAAAGAAGCAAGGCCGGGATAAATCCCGGGGTACATGGGCGTGGCTTATACGGTAGTCCGCTGACAGCCATGGATGATGCAGATGACGAACTCGAACCCAGTGATGACAGTCTCACGCTGATGACATCACCACCACCTGCGTGTTGACTTTTATTGCACTGATTTATTGCGCGTATCCGCCGGAGGAAATCGGCGGTGATATTTATTACGTACTGACAAACAGGAGCGGGACGCAAAAAGACGAAGGAGACGTCTGATTGTGCGTCGGCGGTTCTGGGAGAGCGCCGTGCCGCCGAGTAGATCGACAGATCTGGGCTGAGATGAACGACGAGCAGTTTGGAAGAATCGTGTTTCGCAGCGTCCTGTGACCGCGCACTGTGAGACGCGCCGCATGACCTAATGACGTGATGACACGGGCATAGAGACTCTCTGCCTTTAAATGCGTAGCGTATATAAAAAGCATCAGATCTCGTTCAGGTATGTCATTTCCACTTGGTGCATGAAGCCTTCGCTGGGTGACACACACACACACACACACACACACACACTCCCAGATCGACTCGCTGCAACCGAACCTGCGAGGCAGCAGGACTCTAATTTGAGACACGCATGAGCTACACGGCCTCTCACTTTTCATCCTCCTAACTATGCTGTCAAAAGTGCGCGGTGAGGAATCGTGGGAAACCGCATACAAGCCGCGCACCGGCTCCTTTTCCGAGCGCCGTCTCGTTCCCAGCCCGAGTGTGAGAAAGATTTCTGGGCGTTTTTTAGACTTTTTTAATTTTTTTATTTGTCCTGCGTATCCGGACGAACCCGGGCGAACCCGAGCATGGATGAAATTCCAGCTTTGAAATGTGTCTCTGCAAATAGTTGAAAGGTAACACTCTATTTATCCATGCCACAGTGCAGGGTGTAGGGGAATAAAAACGGAAAAAACGTTAAGAGAGTCATGAGAGACGTGAGAGCCGGTAAGTGATATTTGTCAACACGTCCGAGTGTCGGTGGTGGATGTAACCGGGAGGATTTACTATTATTATTATTAATAAATCCAAATCCTTAGGCGAAACTCACAAACAGGAGGCACCATCGAACCAGTCGAACCATCGGAGAAACAAACCCGGAAATCGAGACGGGAGGAAGAAACGGCGGTGGCTCAATCGGTTAAGGTTCTGGGTTACTGGGTTTCTGATCAGTAGGTCGGGGGTTCGAGCCCCAGCACGGCACGTTGCCACTGTGAGCGCGGCCCTTAACCCTTCCTAATTCCTAACTGCGCTTCCTAATTGCGCCCTGATCCCTGCTTCCTACTGTACCTGGGACATGTGAAAAAAAATCATAATCACAAGTGAGAAATAAAAGTAACGCTAACAAATCAATGAAGTGAGGCTGAAATCAAAATCAGAAAAAACAAACAGTGATACAAGAAATGCCCACCACCAATAAACACCATCAAAATAAAGTCAAAGCATTAGATGAGAATAAACAAGCTGCTAAGATACAGTATAAGAAATAAGGAATACAGATCGGGAGCGGATCCGGGAGTGATGGCACCCGGACGGACACTGGAGTCAGACGTGACGTTTCAAACGGGAATCCCTGGAGTACTTTATTAGATTGTTATTATGAGGGCATGCCGAATAAAAGGCTTAAAAGTGCAACATAAATTTGAGAAACAGCTGTACACAGCTGTAATTGACATAATTCACGATCTCACTTTCATTTTGGTTGAAAGAGCTTTCAGTCAGATGAAGACGTGCAGCAGACGGTGCATCAGTGGAAAGCGATTGTTCTGGAGGAGTCTGGATTCAGTAAGAACATTCGAGTTACGAACGTTTCGAAGATATGAACATGCGTTTGCATGAGGTGGCGTAAACGCACGGCAGCATGTGATGGAGACTATAGACGGCCAAAACATGTCGGTGTTAAAAAGTGTCTTATCAAGGGTGAAGGAGTGAATTTTCAGACAGGATCATACAACACCATTTCTTCTTATCTCCCCAGTCATGCTTCGTTTTCTTGTACACATTTATATTTTTATCAGTTAAAAAGAAACACATTTGTTAAATACAATTTCTTTTATGTTTTAGTGTCTGTAACTTTTTATTTTAATTAAAATCTTTGATCTATGATCCTAATTGCAAGTCAGATGAAACTTGGCCAGTTTAGATTTCACATGAAAAGACATAAAACTGAAAAAGTGTATTATTCTAAAATGCTAAATATGTCAAGATATCGCAACATGAATTTGACAAGGTTACGGACACTACAGACTTTTTGACTTTGTAAGCTTTTACTAAAAAATAATGTAAGCAACAATTTTTACTTCTTCTGGACGCTTTGACCAATTTTACTCTCAACACTCATAAAGAAATATGAATTGTATGATTATTATCTGATTATTGTTTAAAGCGAGACTGTATAGTGCTGAAAAATGACCGTTTTTGGGGCTCATATAAAATCATCTCTCCAAAACGGCTGAAAGTTTTAGGCAAGTGACATCAGTCACTTTCATGCCGCATAAACTTCATAAACAGCTTCTTTGGCACACACACGTTTTCTGTATTATATGAAAAAAATGAAATAAAATCAGCACCCATACTTTTTAGTCTTCTGGCTGAGAGGAATAGTTACTCTACTAATGTCGCGTACCAACGGAACTCAGAAGAGACAGTCTCTGATGTTGGCCCGGCAGGGCGATTTATTTATAAAGTTGGGGACAACAAAAACACGGGGAACAAACAAAATGTGGAAATCAACACTGAAAATAAAATGCTGGGAAAAATAGGAAACAAAAAGCAAAGCAGAAACCAATAAAGAAACAGGCAAAAAGCGGAGCTGGCAGAAGGGAAAAAACGGGAGTGCATAGGAAACACGGAAGTACACTAAAACACGGAGACACGAAAACACGGAAGTACACAGGGGCGCGGAGCGAGGCAGACAACGAGAAACTGAAACACACGGAAAAAACACGGAAGTAAACACAGCGGAAGTACACTAAAACACGGAGATAAACACAGTGGAAGTCCTTAACTGAAGAGTTCGGGTCGCGTGATCAATCTCGGACGGTGTGCTGGTGAAAGAGTGGTGCTTTTATGTGCGCGTGTGTACATCAGCCGAATACGGAGCAGCTGTGTGTGTGGGTGTGTGTGTGAGGGACGTGCGTGCGTGCTAGAACTCGGGTGACGTAGGACGTGGTGCAGGGGCGGAGCCTGGTGTGCGCGTCACAGAACCCCCCTCTCCACGGACCGCTCCTGAGGGCCGAAGAGTACGTCGTCGTGGTGGGCGACCCCTCCCCCTGGGGGCCGGCATCTGGGGCTGAGCCTGATGGAACTCGGCGAGAAGGGTCGGGTCTAGGATATCATCCCGAGGAACCCAGCTTCTCTCCTCGGGACCGTACCCCTCCCAGTCCACCAGATACTCCAGACGACCACCTCGACGACGGGACCTCAAGATTTCGCGGACGGCGTATATCGTGCCGTCCTCCAGGTCGAGGCTCGGTGGGGGCTCCTGTGGATCGCCAGACTCTGGGGAAACAGAAAGTGAGGGGGTGTGGTATGGTTTCAGTAGGGAGACATGGAATGTGGGGTGTATTCTGTAGGTGCGTGGAAGACTTAACTTAAATGTGACTGGATTGATCTGGGACAGGATAGTGAAGGGACCAATGTATCGGGGTGACAGCTTCTTGCTGGGCAGACGAAGGCGGATGTCCCGGGTTGACAGCCAAACTTTTTGCCCAGGTCGGTACGTTGGGGCCGTAGATCTCCGGGTGTCGGCTGTGATCTTTTGCCTTCTGACTGCCCTCTGAAGCTGCCGGTGCGCTGATGCCCAGACCTTCTCACTCTCCTGGAACCAGTGATTTACTGCGGGGACCTCGGAGGTTTCTCCGTTCCAGGGGAATAGCGGGGGTTGGTGACCGAGTACGCACTGAAATGGGGTTAAACCAGTAGCTGGACTCCTGAGAGAATTTTGGGCGTACTCGGCCCAGACGAGGTACTGGCTCCAGGAGTTCTGGTGGCCGTGGCAGAAGGTACGTAGGTATCGACCTATCTCCTGGATCTTCCTCTCGGTTTGTCCATTGCTTTGTGGGTGGTACCCTGACGACAGGCTCACCGTCACTCCCAGGAGTGTGAAAAAGGCCTTCCAGAACCGGGAGATGAACTGGGGACCCCGGTCTGAAACGATGTCTTCCGGGATGCCAAAGTTACGAAATACCTGTTCGAACAGGGCCTCCGCCGTCCTCTGCGCTGTCGGGAGACCTGGGAGTGGAATAAGGCGACAAAATTTTGAAAAGCGGTCCACAATGACGAGCACACAGGTGTTACCTTGAGACACGGGGAGGTCCGTCATGAAGTCTATGCCCAGGTGTGACCAGGGACGTCGAGGAACAGGTAGCGGCAGCAGTTTTCCTGTGGGTAGTTGCCTGGGTATTTTAGATTGAGCACATGCCCGGCATCCCCGTACGTACCTCTGCACTTGTTCTCTCATCCGTGGCCACCAGAAACGCTCGCGGAGAAGGGAGAGGGTTTGGGTGACCCCCGGGTGACCGGTGCCAAGTGAGGAGTGTATCTGGTGGATAAGGTGTTCTCTCTCTGGTTCGGGGACGAAGGAAAGCTGTGGTGGACAACCGTGCGGAGAGGCGCTGGGGGAATGGCTCTGGGAATCGGAGCTGCCTTCCTCCCATTGTATTGGTGAGACGAACAGTGTTGTCGGGAGGATGTTCTCTGGGTGTTCGGCCGTTTCCTCGGGATCGTGAACCCTGGAGAGCGCGTCGGCCTTGACATTCTTCGTTCCTGGCCTATAAGAAATGGAGAAATGGAATCTCGTGAAGAATAAAGCCCACCTTGCCTGTCTGGAGTTCAAACGTTTCGCTTCACGTAGGTACTCCAAGTTCTTATGGTCAGTTAGGACCAGGAACGGATGGATCGCCCCCTCCAACCAATGCCTCCACTCCTCCAGGGCCAGCTTGATGGCGAGAAGCTCACGATTTCCTATATCGTAGTTCCTCTCCGCCGGTGACAGCTTCCTGGAAAAGAAGGCACATGGATGGTAGGCTGGATCCTTCCCCTGCTGCTGTGACAATACCGCTCCCACCCCGGTTTGTGAGGCGTCGACCTCTACGAGAAAGGGATGGTTAACGTTTGGAAGGGTGAGGATCGGGGCAGTGGTAAAGGCCTGTTGTAAATGTGACATGGCATGTGTAGCCTCAGGTGACCAAACTAGCTTCTTGGGCTTACCCTTTAGGAGGTCAGTGAGCGGGGCGACTTTCATGCTATACCCCTGGATGAATCGGCGGTAGAAATTCGCGAAGCCCAAGAAGCGTTGGAGCTGTTTTATATTGGTTGGGGTAGGCCACGATCGGACAGCCTCTACCTTCCTCTCATCCATCTGAATCCCCCTTGGACTGATGTTATAACCCAAGAAGGATATGGAGGACTGATGGAAGAGGCACTTTTCCGCCTTGAGGAACAGCTCATGAGATCGGAGTCTCTTAAGCACCTCCGTTACATGTCGGAGGTGCTCCGAGGAATCCCGCGAGTAGATAAGTATGTCATCGATGTAGACGACCACAAATCTACCCACACAATCCCGGAACACCTCGTTCATATAACCCTGAAAAACAGACGGAGCGTTCACTAGGCCGTACGGCATCACCAAGTATTCATAGTGACCCGTAGGAGTAATGAAAGCAGTTTTCCACTCATCACCTTCGCGAATGCGAATCAGATTATATGCGCTCCGGAGGTCTAGCTTCGTGAAGATAGTAGCTCCACGGAGCTGTTCCAGAGCGGAGGGGACGAGAGGAAGGGGATAACTGAACCTTACCGTGACCTTATTTAGCGCCCGATAGTCGATGCACGGCCGAAGGCCTCCGTCTTTTTTGGCCACAAAGAAGAAGCTAGAAGCAGCAGGGGAAGTCGAAGGTCTAATGAAGCCTTGCCGAAGGGCCTCCTCAACGTACGTCTCCATTGCCTTCTGTTCCGGGAGAGAGAGAGAGTAGATCTTACCTCGTGGCACCGGTGCACCTGGAAGGAGGTCGATGGCGCAGTCCCATGGCCGGTGTGGAGGTAGTTGTGTGGCTCGGACTGGGCAGAAGATGTCCTGAAAGCTGGAGTATGCCTCTGGAACCTCGGGATGATGCCCTCCGGCTGGACTCTCCACGGAGGTCGAGTTGAGTGGTAGGGCTGGGACCTGGGAAAGGCAGTGAGAGAAACAGCCGGCGCCCCACTTCAGGATCTCCCCATCCTTCCATGAGAGAATCGGCTCGTGGAGAGTGAGCCATGGGCGCCCTAGAATCAGGTCAGACGTAGATCTTTCGAGGACCAGGAATCGGATCTTTTCCTCATGCAGCCAGCCGACCTGCATATGCAACGGAGGAGTGATGTAACGAACCAACCCCCCCGCAGGGGGTGCCCCCGTCACACAGCAGATCTGAAGGGGAACAGGGCGGAGTTCAAGGGGAACCTTGAGCTGGCGGCAGAGTGTCCTAGAGATGAAGTTCCCAGCGGAACCCGAGTCCAGGAGAGCCCTTACTGTGGGAGACATGGTGGCATGGTGGACAGTGACATTCATAGTGAGTGGTTTGGCATGGGGACATTCATGACTGACGTTACTCACCAGAGGTCTCGCTGGGCGCCGAGGGCATGATGGTAGTAGGTGCCCCCTTTCGGCGCAGTATAGGCATAACCCCGAGTCCAGCCGGCGTTGTCTTTCCTGAGGAGAAAGTCTGGCTCGGGTTTGGTTAATGTCCATAGGTTCGGGTACTGACCTGGGGTCTGGTGAGAGAAGGGCTGGTTGGAATTGAACCGGTGCAGGAAGTTCGGCAGCGCAATCCTGCAAACGGTTGGCGACTCTGAGGGTGAGCCGTATGAACTGCTCCAGCCCAACAGAGTCGTCGTGGGTCGCCATCTGCAGCCTCAATTGTGGTGCTAGCCCCTGCCGGAATTTGGTTAAAAGGGAGAGCTCGTTCCACCCACTGGCGGCTGCAAGGGTTCTAAAGGAGAGAACATAATCGTGAATGGAACCCTTACCTTGTTGCAGCCGGAAAAGTTGGTCCCCAGCGGTGGTAGAGCTCACCGAGTAATTAAATACTTCCCGGAAATGCGCAGTAAAGTGCGCATAATTGTGGACGACGGGTCCATCCTGTTGCCACATTGCCTGTGCCCACTGGAGAGCGCGTCCCGTCAGTAGGGAGACAATGTAGGCAACCTTGGATCTGTCAGATGGGAAGCGCAGGGGCTGCATGTCAAAAAATATTGAGCACTGTAGAAGGAACCCATCGCAATTCCCCGCTTCACCAGAGAAGGGCGGCGGTGTAGCCACGGGACTGGTAAGCGCACCGGGGGAAACCGGGGCAATGGCAGCCGCCATGGGCGCAGTGTGGGGAGCCGGGGGAATCGGTGGAGTGACTGTGGGTGCAGCAGGTGGTGTAGTGGCGGAGGTTTGTGGTGGCAGAAGACGCTGGAGAGTGGTGATCAGCTCCGAAATCAAATTAGCACTTGCCGGGTCCATAATTTTGCAGGGCCGAGATTCTGTCGCGTACCAACGGAACTCAGAAGAGACAGTCTCTGATGTTGGCCCGGCAGGGCGATTTATTTATAAAGTTGGGGACAACAAAAACACGGGGAACAAACAAAATGTGGAAATCAACACTGAAAATAAAATGCTGGGAAAAATAGGAAACAAAAAGCAAAGCAGAAACCAATAAAGAAACAGGCAAAAAGCGGAGCTGGCAGAAGGGAAAAAACGGGAGTGCATAGGAAACACGGAAGTACACTAAAACACGGAGACACGAAAACACGGAAGTACACAGGGGCGCGGAGCGAGGCAGACAACGAGAAACTGAAACACACGGAAAAAACACGGAAGTAAACACAGCGGAAGTACACTAAAACACGGAGATAAACACAGTGGAAGTCCTTAACTGAAGAGTTCGGGTCGCGTGATCAATCTCGGACGGTGTGCTGGTGAAAGAGTGGTGCTTTTATGTGCGCGTGTGTACATCAGCCGAATACGGAGCAGCTGTGTGTGTGGGTGTGTGTGTGAGGGACGTGCGTGCGTGCTAGAACTCGGGTGACGTAGGACGTGGTGCAGGGGCGGAGCCTGGTGTGCGCGTCACAACTAACATGTGCAATGTGTACTTTCAGTAAAGCCTTCATAGTTCCCTCATGTGTGTTCTGTATTATTGCGCTCCCAGTTGTATCCAGGTTTTATGCACTTTTTTCTTGTTTTAATACTTGATAATATTTACAAAATTCAGAGACAACCTTTCCTTAAAACTCTCTAAATCCAAACTGATTTAAAGTTGATCCAAATTTGTACAAGTTTGTTTTTTTTAATGCGTGATCTGCTAACGTTCTCATCAGTTATTTAAAAGTCGTGACGTGACTCATCCGAAACTAATTCGCCGGATACTTATTTTCAAAAAACTTTCGAAAAAAACGGAGAGTTTGAGATTTATGGTGTTTACGGACACAGACTGTAAAACTGCACGGACGTTCCCTGGACGAGTCGGATTCCCGCGCGCGGTAACGATAAGCGGAATAAACGCGCAGGCCGCGTGCGGTTACAGGGGAATGTTGGCGTTTGTGGAATGGCGGCGTGCTGCTTAGGGAACCCCGCGCCTCCTGCACCTTGTGGGAGTCATTTCCAATTACTTCTAAACTGTGCATAAAGCGTATCGCGTGTCACGCTAATGAGAGCCGCGTCGGATGTTCCGAGTCAGCTGTTCCGCGGCGCTCGCGGCCACAGAGGAAGTTTCTGGCAAAAAGTGAAACGGCGAGCTCTTTCTTAATCGCGGCTCCAATCAGGGGTTTGTTTGAGCATGTGGACTTCCTGTGGGTCTCCGCCTAGAGATGGTCCCAGAAGAGCTAAACGAGCATGAAATGGAAAGGACAGCTTTGAAATAAGCGTGACAGGCTTGATCTCGAGGGAGGGAGTCGAACCGACAGCGCCTGAGGAGGCAGAGCGGGACTTAATGTGAGACATGAATGCTTTGAGTCAGAGAGATATGGATGGATGGATGGATGGATGGATGGGGTGGGAACGGGGCCAGACACACCGCCAGCTGGAGTGTTACTGAGTCCTGATAAAAAGTGAACACTTTGACTTTTCTCAAATTCGCCAACCAGAACAAGGAGTTGCGTCGGGGGGGGGGGGGGGGGGGGGGGGGTTTAGACTCGAGATTAAACATCCTTTCATCTTTTCATCTGTTTCCTGGACTGTTTCCCCTCAGATCATGGGCAACATTTTACCAACATTTTTAAGAACGGAACATTTCCAGGACGGCCACTGAGCAGGAAACTACACAGCTTGTGGCAAAGTGTATATGTGTGTGTGTGTGTGTGTGTGTGTGTGTGTGCACTGAGATCCCAGAAGTTACGCACAGCATCTAACACTTATTACAGGTTATTACAGGTTACACATTCAGTAATGTTTATCGAATTTGTCAATAATGTACATTTATTATTTTTCAATTTTTTTATAATCATTTAGAGTTGGTAAAGAAATAATGGCACCCATCCTATGATCCTAATTGCAATTCAGATGAAACTTGGCCAGTTTAGATTTCACATGAAAAGACATAAAACTGAAAAAGTGTATTATTATAAAATGCAAAATATGTCAAGATATCACAACATGAATTTGACAAGGTTACGGACACTACAGATTTTTTGCTTTTTAAGCTTTTACTAAGAAATAATTTAAGCAACAATTTTTACTTCTTCTAGACGCTTTGACCAATTTTACTCTCAACACTCATAAAGAAATATGAATTGTATGATTATTATCTGATTATTGTTTAAAGCGAGACTGTATAGTGCTCAGTGTGTGTGTGCACTGAGATCCCAGCAGTTACACACAGCATCTAACACTTATTACAGGTTATTACAGGTTACACATTCAGAAATGTTTATCGAATTTGTCAATAATGTACATTTATTATTTTTCTATTTTTTTTATAATAATTTAGAGTTGGTAAAGAAATAATGGCACCCATCCTCTTAATGAGATCATTTGTTATTTAGTTTTTACTGTAGATAAATATTTTCGAATGCAAAGTTGTAATTGTAATAGCTACATACATAGTGTAATTACAATGCGATTTTTAAAAATTAAATTGTTCAGCCGTCAATTCCCAGTTTCTAGTTTAGTACAACAGTTTTCATTACAAAGTGTATTATTGACAGCAGCTTGAGTGTACTGTATATTAGAGTCTTCTGAAATATTTACATGAATTTTACTTTCTTTACTGTTACTCCACAAAACTTTGTTGTGAATTTGTAGTCCGTGTATCATTTCCTCATTTACCATTTTCTACTAAATTATTATTATTGTTTATGTAATATATAAATATTATAAAAACGTTTACGCTCTATATTCATGTACGCGATTTTGTGTGTTCTTTTTGTTATTTGTTTGTTTGTTTGTTTGTTCATGGTTATTGTTTGGTAGAAGGTTTGCAGCTGCTTTGCTAGTGATGAGTTTTCATTTTCTCGTTTTATGCTTTCGTCATCGTTAACACTGAAAGTGTAAAAGCCCCGCCCCTAAAGCCTCACTGTGCCTGGGTCACTCTGCTTTCAGGCCGGTTTGAACAGTAATGGACATGAAGCTCCTCAGACGGTGACACATTGTCTTTGCTGCACAAGTTGCACAAAAATCATGATTCTCTCATGATTTTAAAAATCATAAAATGATAAAATGTCGTCGAGCACAACAGATTCCAGTCACATTTAAAAAAACTTTCAAAACAAGTTAATTTCTCTTTTTCTGATTTTTGATTTTATAATGGAAAAACGAATGATACACTCATTATCATGTCTGAGATTAGACGTGAAGTTAGAAAATCTGATTGAATAACGAAAGCCATTAAATAACAGCTGTAAGTTTTGCGTTCAGTACGGTATGTACGGTCGGTATTCTTCGACTCTGACGTTCTCTGGCACCGGACAAATCGTTTCTCCTCCGATCGTCCCCGGGTGTGGTCACGCCAGGACTACAGCGTTATGAGGGATTTATTCTCAAACACGACCTCCGAATGAGACGCTCGGAGCACACGATACCGCTGCTTATTTGCACTTCGCGTTGCGTTTCCCGTGTTTGCTCTGTCTGTGTAACCGAGTAAACCGAATCTTTAGTCTTGAAAGACAAACCTCCTTAAAAAAACAGGCAGTGAGGAGGTTAGAGGGCTGGAAATTCACAAAAATAAACCAGGCTATCGATTACATACCGAACATCTCCACAGAAATGACAAACACACTCATGATCTTCGCTGTGATTCGGTTTCATCATCCTCCGAGGCCGGACGTTCTCACAGCTGGATCTGTGATGAGAGGCTTGTGGGTTCGCAACCGCGTTTCTGTATTTCATTTGATTTTTTATTTTTATTAATCATCATAATTACAAGGGGCCGTGCAAGTCGACGCAGGAATTTTGATTGTGCAGAATAACAGAACACTGAGATCTGAGAGTTTAACCTCCCTATAATCTCCTGCTACACTAATGCACTCATCCCAGCGTTTCACTAGAGCCTGGATACCGTCAGGGTAGAACGTTTTCCATGATCAGACTGTAACGCCGGCCTCCCAAGAACTCCTTAAACGACCAAAAACATGTAGAAACAGCCTGGAGCGAGGTCAGGACTGTGGGGGGGGGTGGAACTCCCAGCCGAGTTCCCGTAATGTGCAAGTGGTGTTGGTGAATGATTGTGATTCGTCTCTTTCTCAAGTTGGAGACAAGTCGATATTTCAACTATCAGACGCTGAATGTTAACGAGAACGAGTGCAGTGATCACCTCGATTGAGATCGTCATTCACGGTCTGACGGCCTTCTTTAAAACGCAGGCAAACTTCAGATGTTTCACTGAAGAGTCTCATCACCGTCCTGTGCTTGAAATAAATGTCAGTCGCTTTCACTCCTTCATTCAGCAGAAATTTCATCACAAGTCCCGGTTTGACGCGAACGCCCCGTGGTTCTGCATGTTACTAGAACTTTGTTGTTCAAAAAACACGTTTCCACTTTCGCTTACAACCATCCATGTACATTTATTTAAGTAATAAACAATTCACCAACCACTTTATATAAGATTTTAATATTATATATTATATTACTGTATATATAATATTATATATATTTTAATTCCTGATGCTGCCTGGGTCTAATTACAGCGTTTGAGGTTATTTTGGACAGATGTTTTTCACCATCATACTCATCTAATCGCGATGATATACTAAGACAAAGATGTGACAGAATGACATGAAATACAACCCATACTGTATGTACCTGTTCTGACGCCCCCACACCTCTGACCTGAGGACGAGACTCGGGAACGGATCTCGTTCGCACATGTGAATGCGATATAGCTGTGGTTGAGGACGTGTCGAAGCTTTTCAGGGATTTTCTGTTGTTTTCAGTGTGATAGGTTCACTTTTCATGTAGGGACAAGTTAAGCTCGGTGCCAGCAGTGTGTGGATGGGGATTCCTCCACCTCCAGTACTGTAATTCCTTGAAAGTCCTTGTTACTTGTTCCTCATTTTTAAATAAACAGTGGAACCTTGGATTATGAGCATAAATTGTTCTGGAAGGGGGCTCGTAAACCAAATCAAATCTTCCAATAAGAATGAATGAAAACTCAAATAATTCGTTCCACAGCCCCAAAAAATAAATAAAGAAAAATAATTAATACAATATATAAAGTAAAAATAAAACTTAAAAAATAAAACTAAAAATTAACTTGCACTTTACCTTTTAAAAAAGTTAAAATAAATCCCAACAGATAAGTGTTTCCGTTTGTGCGCGCAGGCGCCGTGTATTTGTGTGTGTGTGTGTGTGTGTGTGTGTGTGTGTGTGTGTGTGTGGAATTAGCCCCTTCCCTCGCCTCATCTTACACAGTAAAACTCCTCCTCCCTCCTTCCCTCCACCTCGCTTTTTAAGTTTCACAACAAACACACACACAACGGAAACACTGTTTTAACGGGAAAAAAAGAAATCTCTCTAATGACACTCGCGTGAGTGCAGACTAATGGAATCACTGCTGTAAAGTAAAAAAAAAAGCAAACAAATGAACCAGCACCTTACCTTTGAAAAGAATCGCAACAGAGCAGAATTTCTGTGTAGAGCAGAGTGTGTGTGTCTGTGTGAAGCTCGAACCAGGGATCTCCTGATCAGCAGCAGTACAACCACCTTAACCTCCTTAACCCCTGACCCCATAATTAACTCATGGCCTGGATAAAATACTCTACCTCTGTATGAACTGCCTTTCCAAACAGGAATTCCGGTAATTTTCAGGCATCAGGTTTTTGCAGCACAAGAAAACGTTCTTGCTGATGTGATGAGACTGAGTTCACTTAAAGACAAAGTTCCTACAGTAAGCTTGTCTTTAAGCTTCCTCTTATTCCTGGTCATTTCTCTTTCTAGTGTCCACATTCTTGGTATCAAGAGATTTTTCTGCTTTTCTCTCATCTTCTGTTCTCGTAAATCCATGCCGCCGTCTCTCATTTCTCCTACGCTCTCTTAGTTTTCTCAAAATCTTTACATTACATCTGATGAGAAAGTTTAGGAGAGCGTATGGTTCATCTCCAGAGCTCCACAGGGGGACAGGCGCGGACAGCGGGGCCGGACCGCTCGCTAAAGCACTCAGGAAGAACACACGAGACAGGCCCAGGGGAGAAGTGGAATAAATCTGCAGGATCTTGTCTGTCTGTCAGGGTGGAGAGGGAACAGCTTATCTCTGGTCGGGTCAGCTGATTCCGTTTAATGGACATGTTTAGTGACACACTAGCAGCTACGTGGAAACTTCCTTGTGTCATCTGTTATTTATTAGTTTTTCAGTGTAGCTTAGTTGGATGCATATGATGCAGAACAAAAAACCTTTATCTTTGTCCGTACTTTGTTCAAAAGACACTCTTTAAATGACATGTTCAAATGGAGGACCCGAAACCAGTCTCTGAAAAATTTGTGTCAGTCTGTCCAGCCAGATTTTGTTGCAGCGTCACAGAAAAACTGTCTGGACAGAATTTACTGAATCTTCTGCAGTACTTCGATCTCTGCCTTACGTTTAACCTGCACCATACGTGAAATCTAAAAAAAAGCAATGCTATGAACAGTTACACACGTGGACAAAATTGTTGGTACCCTTCGGTCAATGAAAGAAAAACTCACAATGGTCACAGAAATAATTTTAATCTGACAAAAGTAACTGACTGATTACAAGATTGTAGACACCTGTGATGCTAATTAGTGGACACACCTTGAATTAACATGTCCCTTTGGTCACATTATTCTCAATATTTTCTAGGGGTACCATCATTTTTGTCCAGGCCTGTTCCATGAGTTCATTTTTTAAAATAATTCCGTTGAAGCATGGTTGAAAAGCAATGTCTGACTTTCATTGGTTAACATTCATAGAATTCTTATTTATTATTACTTTTGTCAGATTAAAGTTATTTATGTGACCATTGTGAGTTTTTCTTTCATTGACCGAAGGGTACCAACAATTTTGTCCACGTGTGTATGTGTGGGATTTAATAATCTGCATTAAAATAAACGTGGGCTTCAACTTGAAATAATAATATCACTGATTTACTGATTACATTAAAGCTTAACCTTTAACTATTAATACAAACTCTTTACCATCAATGGACAGGTACTTACTGTAGTAATATATAATGTACTGTACAGTGGAAACAAAATGAAAAGTAAACTTTTAATACTCGCCTGTAAATAGCCATTCATCAGGTGATTATGCGGTGATCACTACTACTAGTATAAAATAAAGGCCTGACTCACATCGCATCCAGTCAGCAGCTCCGCTCGCCATAAGAAGTGCTGGGAAAGACTCGTTGAGAACGGTCCAATCACATGAGCCCAAATATTTAAAAACAATATTGATTCGCTAAGAACAAAAGTGGGAGGGTTCAGGGCGCACAGTGCTGCGCCCCAAGGATGATTCGAAAAGATCCAATCAGAGCTCAGCCTCAAATCACATGCTTTTAAAAAATTTACGTGCCTACTGTATACACAGACACTCGTTTGTCCGGCGCCCCGCGTACACGAACACAAATGAACGTAATACAGATTAGATTTTTTTTAAAAATTGCAAATAAATTATATAAAGAAATACAGCGGAATATTGTGACTAAATTACTTAGTTTCATTATTAAAATAAATAATTATGTTAAATAATTACACGTTAGCCTCTGAGTGGTGCCGTGGTAAAGCGATCGCGAGTTCGAATCCCGGGTGATGCTGTAACCTCCCGCAGCCGGAGGTCTAGAGAGAGCTGATTGGCCGAGCTCTCTCAGAGGGGAGGGATGAGAGGTACTTAGTGCTCCCACATTAATCACGGCTCTACAGCCTAAAGTAGCGGATAGCGCTGTCCTCTGAGTGTGTTACTCCGCCCCCAACGGTGCGTGAGCGAGCAGTTTGGAAAGATGCGATTCGGCTGGCGTCATGTGGTTCGGAGGAAACAAGTGATGGTCTTCGGGCCCTCCCGACTGAGTGGTAGTGGTAGCCTTAATGTGGAGCCCCCTAGTGACGGGGAGGAATTGGACACGACTAAATTATGGGGAAAAAATCGGGGGGAAAATACGAAAATAAATAATAAATAAAATAATAATTACATTCTTCTCTGCCCCTGCGCCCCGTATTGACCGGCCACCACTGGTACTGTATAATGACTAGCCATAGTAATGACCAATAAAGTTAATAAACAATAAAGCTAGCTACTTGTCTGAGTACATTAGCTGGTTAATTTGGACCGAGGGTTGTCTCAGAAACACAGATACTGTAGGAAGACAAACATGACGTTTCTAGCAACTTCAGTTTTGTTTACAATTTGTTTGGTTTGCAAGGATTTTCTAAACCAAGGACCATTAATTGAGGGAAGGAAGGAAAACTAAGTGAAAACTTCCTAGCTGATTTTATTTAGCATGCTAGCTGCCGTCTAATTCTAGCAAAGTGCTGAAGTGTGCACTAATTGTGTAAACATCTAGAGCACGCGATATACATGCCTGAAGGTAAATCAAACACACCCACGTCAGCGGCGCCGTGCTTTCGGGTAGGGTCAAAGGTCACGACTTTGCAGATGTCAGAGATGACCTCATGTAGGAGAGAGGCTGTGGGTGATTGAGGTGCTTTGCAGTCTGACTCAAGGATTTTCTCTCCTTCAGAAATCACTTCATCTGTGCTTAACCCATGTTTCGTCCCTAAACGATCCATACGATATCCAACCAGAAGCGCGCTGGTTAAAGACCTTTTAGAGTTAGCTATAAATAATGATGAACAATGTCTCTGCTGATGCCAATGCTACGCTCGATCTCCTTGCACTCGCTTCTCAATGGAACCTTTTATAATGTTCAAAGGATAAAGTGAAAATATGACCTAATCTCAGTAAAAATATTCAGTTTCTCTTTTCGAATTAATATCTATCGGTGCAGGTGTTTGTTTACATTGAGACAGTAGCGCATTAGTAGCTTATTTTAAAGCAGATTATTAAATCCGGGACATAACTGTTCATAACATCACTTTTACTCGACATTTAGATTTGACTGATGGTGCAGATTAAACTTCAGGCAGAGATCGAAGTACTGCAGAAGATTCAGTCAATTCTGTCCAGGCAGTTTTGTGTGATGCTGTGACATAATCTGACTGGACAGACATACAGACATACAGACAGACAGAAGTTTCCCTGCAACAGGTTTCACGTCGTCCAATATATGAAATGTAAATATATCATTGAGTTCTGACCAATGCATAGACAAAACCTTTCTTTTGTTTATATAGATTTATCATTATTATTTTCTTATGTGACCAGTTTTAGTAATAACTGCTCTTTTTGTTTTTTATTGTGTTATTAGTATTTTTGTATTGCTGTTTTTAAGTGTGATCTTACTTTGTCTCAGCTAACACACCAGGTATCACACCAGTATTCAGATTCGAATACTGATAAACTGGCACTAAAGTGAACCTTTCGACAATTTGACATTTCGACAGTGACCATTAATAATAAAATTGAATTGAATTGAATTTCATATTTTACTAAAGTACATTTGGATTGTTTGGGGCTGATGCCGATGTCCAAAGAGACAAGTTGGGTGAGGTTACAGTAGGTGTTCGATCTTGTACTGTTAGCTTCGAACCCATCTTGGTTTTGGAGTAAGACCAAAGATATTAAATTTGCATATATGGCAAAATACCTATGGATCCAGACTTTTGGAACCATCATGTGGAATTTTAAAGTAAAGTAGAAAAACGACGGTTCTTCCAGTTTGTCGTTTCCTACGCACGAGTTATCGATTCCTACAGTACAAGAGCTGAGAGCTCGAGCGGACATGCTTCCTCCAAGGCATATCGAGCCACCACATGTTTTCAGACCGTGCCAACTGCCTTCTTTGGCGTACGTGCCAGCGACTCAGGCTCAGTGTCCTTGATTGACCGTGAGACCGAGTGTCCTTCCTCCTTGCCCATGTTTGCTCTCTCTCAGAGTCACGGCATGGCTGGCTGTGGCGTCGTCAGGATGTGGACTTTTCGGGTTATGAATTCCTGGGTGGACGTTCTTCTGTTGTACTGCACCACTCTGCGGCCACAAAACCTTTTGCTTCTAATTTGCATCTACAATGTAGCAGGGTTTTCATCCAGTGCCATCAGATATAAAAAAAAAAATACATACTGTATACTATATTCCTCTGCAGTACCGTAGATCTTCACTCCAACCCTAAAGCTTCTTTGTTTTTGTCCATCTCTCATTAAGTGTCTCTCATTAAGACAAGATTCCTAGAACTGTTAATATCTATTAAACCGTGAGCGTCAGATCACAGACTGACACTGTACGTGGCACGAGTGCTTGTTTCCATGCAGTCACACTGCATCTTTATCTAACGAAGCCCCTCTGAGCTCTGCGTGCTGACACGCTGATGATTCTTGGACGGCGTCCTGCAGACCGGATTAGCCGAAGTATTCGCATCCGTCCCGAGCCAAGGACCTTCTTACAGTACGAGGACCGCGGCATGTCAGCGACTTTTGCTTCGTGCTTGTTTGGATGGATCTCGTGTAAATAGTGCATGTTTAAATGAAGAAATTAAAGAGCGCCTGACCTTCCCCCTGCGTGTAAATATTTACATTCCAGAGCTGCCTCGTAATGGATGGAGGCACTGCGTGATGGAAAAAGCAGCCACCTCACTGTTGGCAAGATAATCGCTGCGCTCCTGTTAGCCAGCTACCAGCTTCCTCCGCCTGGATTCCACACGCCCGGGTTTATTCGGCATTATAACGCTACGGTTGAGGTGTTCGATCTCAAAGATCCTAAATGTTATGCTGAAACAAGTCGGCGTACGATTTATTTGTTTGCAGAAGCTTAAATCTACTTAAGATCTGCATCTACTGTGAGACGGCGGCCATTTTCAAACGCTCCACAGTACAGTACGTTGCTCGTCCACACCGCTGCGTCGCGCTCATACTGTATCTCGTACTTTCTCAGATCAGGAACACTTTACGACAAGCATACATGGAATTAGCTTCAGTAATCAGGTGTGCGACGGACACAAACAAGAGAAGAAACAAGGACACAGGTACAGTACATGCAAGATAACAGAACACATACAGTAGAGGGCTTGTTTTTGCTTTCGTGCTCCAGTCCGTAGATTATTTTCGATCCTTTTGACTGTGGCTTCGTCTGCATTACCTTAGATCTCAGCCGAAAATCAACGGGCGTGATTTTCAAACTGTGCCTAGATTTTAAGGTTTCTAAAGTAGATGAATTTTATCTGGTTTCGAATTGAATTGAATCAATGGGTTTACGGAGGAAACCCACCAAGCACGGGGAGAACAGGCAAACTCCATGCACACAGACCCCGAGGTGGGAATCGAACCCAGATCCTGGAGATGCAAGGCGACAGTGCTAACCACTTCGCCCAATGTGCCACCAGAATCGATTTACACTTTATAAACCTTATAAAACTGTATTGGGTGAATTTACAAACCTTACCTGGTTTAAACCTGATGAATTTCTTTACAGTGTACTGACGCTATTGCAGAAAAAAGTACACAATTTCTATGTTTGAACAACAACTTTAATATCAAACAATTTTCGGTGTATTGTACTAAATATAACTGCTCCATTTAGCTCAGTGGGTTAGCATCATATGAGCTTCAGCCGAGCTTTGGAATATATTTTCACACAGAATGAGGGTTGTGGAAATTTTCCCCGATTACTTACATTGTACTCACGTTTCCGGTGACAAACTTCACGGTCGATGTACAGGTCAGGAAAACCAAGACCCGTGGTAATGTACAGGTACTTACATGCACCTCAACCTTGATTCAAGACAGGCTTAAAAAACCCCGAACTATTCCTGTAAAGTAGGGCCACTACGTATGTCATTTATATTTTTGGAAAATAATATGTTTAAAATATGTTTAAAAAACTTATTCTATCTCATACTGCATTATGGTATTTAACAATCGTGACACTGAATTAAAAAAAATTTTCCCCCAGTTTTCTCCCTAATTTAGTCGTGTCCAATTCCTCCCCGTCACTAGAGGGCTCCACATTAACGCTTCTACTACCACTCAGTCGAGAGTGTTTCCTCCGAACCACGTGACGCCAGCTGACCGCATCTATTCGAACCGCTGGCTCGCGCACCGTTGGGGGCGGAGTAACACTCTCGGAGGACGGCGCTATCCGCTCCTTCCGCTCGCGTGAGCTCACAGACGCCCCTGATTGGCTGTAGATTAATGGTGATTAATGTGGGAGCGCTATGTACCTCTCATCCCTCCCCTCTGAGAGAGCTCGGCCAATCAGCTCTCTCTAGACCTCCGGCTGCGAGAGGTTACAGCATCACCCGGGAATCGAACTCGCGATCTCCTGATGATAGGGCGAGCGCTTTTACCACTGCGCCACTCGGAGGCCCCGACACTGAATTTTTATAGATCGAGTTTTACATGTTACTCACAGTCTTAAACGTACAGTTGAGAAACTTGCAACCTGTAAATTATCAGCTTTTAAAAATATATTATAACTAAAAGCTCATCTAAATAAATCTTATATGATAGTATTTGTTTTGGAAACACATGAGCGCGAGGGGCGTTCAGATCAAACTGGGACTTGCCACATTTCCACATGTTTGGGGCATAAAAGGGGTTCCTGGGAGGCCGGGGTTTCAGACGTGAAGCAGACAGTCCAAACATGGCTCCAGAGTACTGAGAGAAACTTTCTACCTTGATGGTGTCCAAGCGCTAGTGAAACACTGAGATAAATGCTTTAGTGTAGCAGAGGATTATATAGAGAAATACAGGGAGATTTAATCTCATAAATGTGTTTTGTTATTCCGCACAAACTAAAATAAAAAGTCCTGGTTTGACTTGTATGTTCATACGTATGCAATAATATGAACTTTCCACTATTTACAGTACATTGTCAGGGTTGTCAGGAAACTTTTCAAACCCCAAGACAGAGGCTGTTCCAGACATAAGAAGGTTACAAAAGCAGCCTATTTTTCAATTACATTAAAATTCCCCCGATGGAAAATTCCCCTGAAGAGTTTTTCGGGGGTTAAGGGCCCTGCGTTTTGAGTAGATTATCAGACTTCAGCTTTGGGATTAAACCCATGACCCCGTGGGTCACAGAGACCTGCGGACATTCACACAGCGCAGTGCTCTCAGACTACCAGCTCTACACACACGGTGAAAGTGGTGTGTGTGTGTGTGTGAGAGTGTGAAGGGTCTTTAGCTAATCTGTACCCGCTCGCTGTACCCCGAGGACGCGATGTTATCGTTGGATGGTTTGACATTCGAAGTAAAGCTGTCAGGGTTTGTTCGGCTCATTTAGCGGTAAGTGGAAAATTGAACCATTTCAAAAAATATATTTATAAATATCGATTGCTCTGCCAGGAGTATGATGCTGGGAATATGCAGAAACTCAAGATTGAAATCTTGTTCAGAGGAAATATCTCAAGAGACATTACAGGAAGTTGTTATCCGCCAATGCGCCGTCGGGCACGCGGTTAGCCGAGAGGAGAGGAGAGGAGAGGAGAGGAGAGGAGAGGAGAGCCGCCTTAATGACTTTGTTGCCTCTTAATTGCTTTCTGGTATCCAGGAGGAGTTAAACACTCACGGGCCGGAGATTACAGGAGATCTGATAGAAGGTACAATGCCTGGTTAGGTCACAGATTATCTCCAGAGAAAGTTGTTACTTATAGCCAGACGTGCCATGTGATGCGTTAATGAAGATCAGCATTAAAAGCAACGATTATACCCAAAAAGTAAAAATTTTTTTTTTTTACTTCATTGTACGTTCGTGCATCTTGTAAGCATGTCCTTGAAAAATCTCCTAATTCAGCTAATTAATCCTTAGCTGAAGCAAAGGCTATGCTGCTAGCTAGATGTTAAGATGTTGTTATGAACGCCACATGGTGCTAACCACACTAACATATTATACAGCGTAACCTTATGAATTATTGCAGCGTCCACACAGACTTCACTCCAGCCTCTCTCTCTCTCTCTCTCTCTCTCTCTCTCTCTCTCTCTCTCTGTCTCTCCCTCTCTCTCTCTCTCTGTCTCTCTCTCTGTCTCTCTCTCTCTCTCTCTGTCTCCCTCTCTGTCTCTCCCTCTCTCTCTCTCTCTGTCTCTCTCTCTGTCTCTCTCTCTCTCTCTCTGTCTCCCTCTCTGTCTCTCTCTCTGTCTCTCTCTCTCTCTGTCTCTCTCTCTCTCTCTCTCTCTCTCTCTCTCTCTGTCTCTCCCTCTCTCTCTCTCTCTCTCTCTCTCTCTCTCTCTCTCTGTCTCTCCCTCTCTCTCTCTCTCTGTCTCTCTCTCTCTCTCTCTCTCTCTCTCTCTCTCTCTCTCTGTCTCTCCCTCTCTCTCTCTCTCTGTCTCTCTCTCTGTCTCTCTCTCTCTCTCTCTGTCTCCCTCTCTGTCTCTCTCTCTGTCTCTCTCTCTCTCTGTCTCTCTCTCTCTCTCTCTCTCTCTCTCTCTCTCTCTCTCTGTCTCTCCCTCTCTCTCTCTCTGTCTCCCTCTCTGTCTCTCTCTCTGTCTCTCTCTCTCTCTGTCTTTCTCTCTGTCTCTGTCTCTCTCTCTGTCTCTCTCTCTGTCTGTCTCTCTCTCTGTCTCTCTCTCTCTCTCTCTCTCTCTCTCTCTCTCTCTCTGTCTCTCTGTCTCTGTCTCTCTGTCTCTCTCTCTCTCTCTGTCTCTCCTGTACTCTTTCTGCTGGCTGCAGCTCCATGTCTTTCTCTCTCACTCCAGCCCAGGCCTTGGGTTAGAGCTCTTCATCTGACCTCACGATTTCCACTCCATCTAGGAATAAGGCACACATGTCTACTCCAATCTATTGTTTTTCTAGGAATTTTCATTTTCTTTTATATTAACAACATGAATAATAAGATAAACTATAATGGACAGTACTGTGCAAAAGAGTGTCTTTTTACCACTTCATTATTACACAAGTACAAAAAATTGCTTTGTTTGTCCTTCACAAAAGCAACAACCAAAACAAAAAGCAAAATGCCACTTTGGATATCAAGGGGCGGAGCTCGAGCACCATTGCCCCCCCAGGACATACCATAATACTCCCACGGTGACCACTGTTGTACTGTAATACCTACCCTATAGTCGGTAAAGTCCTGTGGTGCATACGGTGGTAGTGTTTGAATTACCATTGTAATACTGGTATATTATTGCATGTACTATAGTTTATCATAGCAAAAAAAGGAAATTCTACAGTGCTGATGCTAATGCATTCCACTAATGCTCATACCCCTGAAATGACAACGAAAATGCCGCTTGAACTTGCAATTCCTCACCATAAAGTTGCTAATGCAGGTCTAGAGAGAGCTGATTGGCCGAGCTCTCTCAGAGGGGAGGGATGAGTGGTACTTAATCACGGATCTACAGCCAATCAGGGGCGTCTGTGAGCTCACGCAAGCAGAATGAGCGGATAGCGCTGTCCTCCGAGTGTGCTACTCCGCCCCCAACGGTGCATGAGCGAGCAGTTCGAAAATGATGCCGTCGGCTGAGTGGTAGTAGTAGCCTTAATGTGGAGCCCCCTAGTGACGGGGAGGAATTGGAAATTAATAATAATAAATTAATGGAGAAAATCGGGAGGAAATAAAAATAAATAAAATGAAAAGATAGAATAGAATAGAAAAGTTTCACTACAATGAAAAAAAAATGCACTAGAAAAAAAATACAATTTACAAATGTATAAAATAACATAGAATTAAAATAGGAACATATAAAAATATTACGGAAACGCATTGCATTCACAAAAGAAATAAAAATCACAGTAATTACAGTATGTCATATTTATGACTTAATATCTCATAATTATGACATTCTGATCTCATGATTGTGACAAAATGTAGGGTTAGGTCATGCGCTTCCGTACTCCTGTGCAAAAAGGTGCAGTAACTTTTGTTTCCGATGTCATGCACTATAATGGCCCATTGCCACAAACTGCTCCCCCTTATCTCGTAATTATGAGTTAGTAAGTCACACTTTAATGTTAGTAATAAACTTAATGTTAGTAATAAACTTAATGATAGCAATAAACTTAATGTTAGTAATAAACTAACATTTAGTCCACTTTGTAGCCTCAATTAAAAAAAAAAAATTCCATGTTCAGATTTGTCCTGAACGTTTTTGTTCCTCGCTCACTAAGTTGTACTTTAAGTGAACCTGTAGCCGGTTGCCTCTGTCAGTTTATTTTTCCGCTTTGTTCTGCGTTCACATCATTTGTGTTTGTGTTTGTTTATATTCCCGCGCGCCCCGGCGCTTTAGTCTCGTCTCTGTTCCTGTTCCATCACTGATTTGTTGCCGTGTTGTGTTCACCTGTTCCGTGTTCAGTCCCTGATTAGTTTGCCTCTTTATCCCCTGCTGTTTCTCTTTCTCTTTTCTACATTTATTACCTCATTACGCCCGACCTGGTTTTGACTCGCGCCTCTTTATATCTCCACGTGATCCTACTTTGTCTCCGTCTGCCCGCGTACCTTCGAGCTACGCACTTGGACTATGATTTTTGGGATCCGTCCTAATTAGGCGCACTTCGAGTCCTGCCTTTACTCACCGCGCGTTACAGAAACATCGTTGTATATCAAAGAAACAGATTCGGGTTCATGGAAAAAAAAGAGAGAGATCGATTACAGTTAGCATTCCGACGCTACATTTTTTGCTTCTGCTGAACCCGCAGCCGTCTCATTTAATAAAGCTGAAATCGAAGATTTTCCTTTTTAAAATGGAGCAAGCTGTCCAGATGTTTTTCTTTTTCGTTCCCCAAAGGCCAACAAATTGATGAATCCATCTTCCTGGAGACGTCGTCCTGATTAATCACGTCCATCAGCAGGCGAATCTCCGCGGCGTCCTGCTGAACCCGCTCTGCGACGGCACTAATGAATTCTGCGCGTCGCGGAGGATCGTGACTAATCGGCGTCCGTCGGAGGTGGCCGGTAACGTGAGAAATGCAAAGTGCATTTCCACACGCCGGGATTCCCGATGCCAAAAAACGAATCCCGGTTTTCCCCTTCAGCCGGCTCCTGTTTCCTGCATTCCTGTACGGGCTGGAATCGACGCTTCAGCTGGGCTTTAGCGGCCTCGTCTCGTCCTTTTCAGTCCTTCAAGGGAGAACAAAAACCCCTCTCGGTTCAAGTGGGCGAGAGAGTTAGACACAAGGTCGACAATACGAGGAAAACTATTAATGATTAAGTTCCATGTTTTTTGGGAGAACCTGAACACCCAAAGTCCTCAAAGACTACCGTGCTTTTTATTTCATTATTATTGTGGAAGATCCAAGAAAAGAGTTCTTATTTAACCCATAAGAGCTCGGACCCATTTCTCCTTTAAGGGACATTATGGGAGGTATAACACAAACAAAACAGACCACGTGGAACACAATTTGAAATACGTTGCATGTCACACTTTTAGGGTTAAAAGCCGTATGTGATATGTCACAGCCATAACTGAAAAAATCGTTTTTATATCAGTTTGTTCATGAAATGCATCAGAACACAATATATAACATAATAAAAGTGTAAAGTGGGCGTGTCCGTACATTGAAGATATTTACGGGGAAAAAAAATTGGGGTTGACGTAAGATAAGTAATAGAACACATCAAGATGTTTTTTGGAATGTTTTTTTGCCTGTTTGCCTGTTTGTTTGCGCATGCATCACGTAAAACCTACTGAACGAATTTTAATGGGACTTTCACAGATGTAATTGGCCGAGCTTGAGGTAACATACAGGCTTTGGTTCATCACAATCGGCCCACGGGAAGAGAAGATAAGCTACTTTGAATTTTAAATGGAAAATACCCTTATATTGGTTTTTCAAGGTCAAACCTTGAAAAAGTTATTAGTTCATCTCAAAATTCAACAGATGGCGCTGTACATTTTTAATACATGCTTATGAGCGTGTAATTAAAGTCGCAGGCACATCTAGTAATAAATCTAGAATATGAGATATTTTAAATTGTTGGAATTGTTAAATATGATGAAACTTACTTTCAGAGCTTTTTAAAATGAGCTACTGTAGTTCTGTAGATCTAAATGTTTAGAAAGTGTGTGAAACCTGTGATTTTTCCAAACGCACTTTTGGAAAGTGCCTATAGCTTTAAATGAACCGCCCCCTAACTCCCCTTTGAGGAGGTGCGATTTCCTAGCCGATCAGAACGCGGGAACCAGAAATATGTGTTTGTTCTGGACCTTAAGGATGCAAGTGTAGTCAGATGTTTATTTAAGTGGAGTGACATCGTGGTCAAATAAAACATGGACGAGGTATAGTCATGAACATGACAACTATGATTATGGCTAGGGACTGCGGATGAGACTAATGCTAATGCTAATGCTAATGATAACAACAACTATGGAAACAACCAAATGCCATAGTTGATTCTGATTAAACAGATGATTATGAAGTGCATGCTGGGAATTGGAAACAAACATCACAAAAGAGCGCTTCTCAACATAAAATGCAAAAAACAGGAGTTAAATACATCAGGATCAAGTTTTGTCTGACGAATAAAAAGGGGACATGTATACAGTATGTACGATATACACACGTGAACAAAATTTTTGGTTCCCTTCGGTCAATGAAAGAAAAACTCACAATGGTCACAGAAATAACTTTAATCTGACAAAAGTAATAATTAAAAAAAATTCTATGAATGTTAACCAATGAAGTGGTGCTACATTGTTTACGTCGTGTCGTAGAGCGTTTATTTTACAAAGTTTATGGACACCGGTGCGCTAATGCTAAGGAAGCGCTCTGTGAACTGTATGCTAAGATCAGTAATCTGCAGAACACACACCCGGATGGACTGTTTATTGTTGCTGGAGATTTCAACCATGCAAATCTCAAGTCAGTGCTTCCTAAATTCCATCAGTATGTGGGCTTTGCAACGAGAGGGGAAAACACGCTGGATCTTGTTTACACAAACATCCCCGGCGCATATCGGGCAGAGCCCCGCCCCCACCTCGGCTACTCAGACCACATCTCTGTTATGCTACTTCCAGCATACAGACCACTCGTCAGGCGTTCAAAACCGGTTCTGAAGCAGGTGAAAACCTGGCCAGCAGGAGCCATCTCTGCTCTTCAGGACTGTTTCGAGATCACTGACTGGAACATGTTTAGGGAGGCTGCAACTTACGGCGACTACACCGACTTGGAGGAGTACACGTCATCAGTGACCAGCTACATCAACAAGTGCACCGATGACGTCACTGTCTCCAAGAACATCATCTCACGACCCAACCAGAAACCGTGGATTACTGCGGAGGTGCGTGCACTTCTGAGAACCAGAGACTCTGCCTTCAAAACGGGGGACAAGGCGGCCCTAAGAACAGCAAGGGCCAAACTGTCCCGGGCCATCAGAGAGGTGAAGCGCGCACACGCCCAGAGAATCCACAATCACTTCAGGGACAGCGGTGACACACGGCGCATGTGGCAGGGTATACAAGCCATCAATAACTACAGGACGACATCACCTACCTGTGACAGCGCCGTCGTTCCCACGTGCTTCAAGTCCACCACCATCGTCCCCGTGCCGAAGAAGTCTTCTGTGTTCTTTCTCAATGACTACCGCCCTGTTGCACTCACACCCATCATCATGAAGTGCTTAGAGCGGCTCGTCATGAGACACATCAAGACCCTGCTGCCCCTCTCACTAGACCCCCAAGCAGTGCGGATCGGGAGATACACCTCCAGCACCACCACACTGAGTACTGGGGCCCCCCAGGGCTCAGTCCCCTGCTGTTCATACTGCTGACTCATGATTGTGTAGCGACACACAGCTCCAATCATATCATCAAGTTCGCTGATGACACGACCGTGGTGGGTCTCATCAGCAAGAACGACGAGTCAGCGTACAGAGAGGAAGTGCAGAGGCTAACGGACTGGTGTAAAGACAACAACCTGGCTCTGAACGTCGAAAAGACAAAAGAGATAGTTGTTGACTTCAGGAGGACACGGAGCGATCACTCTCCGCTCAGCATCGACGGCTCTTCTGTGGAGATCGTCAAGAGTACAAAAAGCCTGGGCGTCCACCTGGAGGAGAACCTCTCCTGGTCCCTCAACACCAGCTCTCTGCATAAGAAAGCCCAACAACGTCTTTTCTTCCTGAGAAGGCTGAGAAAGACACAGCTTCCACCACCGATCCTCACCACCTTCTATAGAGGAACTATTGAGAGCATCCTGAGCAGCTGCATCACTGTCTGGTTTGGGAATTGTACCATGTCAGACCGCAAGACCCTACAGCGGATAGTGAGGACAGCTGAGAAGATCATCGGGGTCTCTCTCCCTTCTATCGAAGACATTTACGTCACCCGCTGCATCCGCAAAGCCACCAGCATTGTGGCTGACCGGACACACCCCTCACACTCACTCTTCACCCTCCTGCCATCTGGAAAAAGGTACCGAAGCATTCGGGCACTCACATCCAGACTGAGAAACAGTTTTTACCCGCAAGCCATCCGTCTCCTCAACACAAAGAGACTGGACACACACACACACACACACACACACTCAGACTAACTAAATAACATCTGGACTGAACTGATAAACACACATGCACAATCACACTGATTTACATCCATCTCAATTTGCTCATACCTACCTACCTGTGCTGCTCTTCGCAATTTTTTGCACAATATTTATTTGACTGCTATTTGCACACTCTTGTCAAAATGTAAACTGTTTACTGCTGCTCTTCCCACTACCTCAACTCATACGTCATCAAAAAAGTACTGTTATGTGTTACATTGTTGTGTCTGTCATGTACCTCTTTGTTTGCACATTTGCACGAGCACTTTGTCTATTGTGTATTTTTGTATAGAAATTTGATAGTTCATTTAGATTAACTTAAAAATGTAAAAATGTGTGTTGTAAATTTGTGTTGTTGCATGTATGTAGCACCCTGGTCCTGGAGGAACGTTGTTTCGTTTCACTGTGTACTAACTGTATATGGTTGGAATGACAATAAAAGCCTACTTGACTTGACTTGACTTGAAAGTCAGACATTGCTTTTCAACCATGCTTCAACAGAATTATTTAAAAAAATAAACTCATGGAACAGGCCTGGACAAAAATTATGGTACCCCTAGAAAATACTGAAAATAATGTGACCAAAGGGACATGTTAATTCAACGTGTGTCCACTAATTAGCATCACAGGTGTCTACAATCTTGTAATCAGTCAGTGGGCCTATATATAGGGCTCCAGGTAGGCACTGTGTTGTTTGGTGACATGGTATGTACCACAGTCAACATGGACCAGAGGAAGCGAAGGAAAGAGTTGTCTCAGGAGATTCGAAAGAAAATTATAGACAAGCATGTTAAAGGTAAAGGCTATAAGACCATCTCCAAGCAGCTAGATGTTCCTGTGACTACAGTTGCACATATTATTCAGAAATTTAAGATCCATGGGACTGTAGCCAACCTCCCTGGACGTGGCCGCAGGAGGAAAATTGATGACAAATCAAAGAGGCGGATAATCCGAATGGTAACAAAAGAGCCCAGAAAGACTTCTAAAGAGATCCAAGGTGAACTTCATGCTCAAGGAACATCAGTGTCAGATCGCACCATCCGTCGTTGTTTGAGCCAAAGTGGACTACATGGGAGACGACCAAGGAGGACACCATTGTTGAAAACAAATCATAAAAAAGCCAGACTGGAATATGGCAAACTACATGTTGACAAGCCACAAAATGTCCTATGGACAGATGAGACAAAAATGGAACTTTTTGCCAAGGCACATCAGCTCTATGTTCACAGACGGAAAAATGAAGCATATCAAGAAAAGAACACTGTCCCTACTGTGAAACATGGAGGAGGCTCTGTTATGTTCTGGGGCTGCTTTGCTACATCTGGCACAGGGTGTCTTGAATCTGTGCAGGGTACAATGAAATCTCAAGACTATCAAGGGATTCTAGAGAGAAATGTGCTGGCCAGTGTCAGAAAGCTGCGTCTCAGTCGCAGGTCATGGGTCTTGCAACAGGACAATGACCCAAAACACACAGCTAAAAACACCCAAGAATGGCTAAGAGGAAAACATTGGACTATTCTAAAGTGGCCTTCTATGAGCCCTGACCTCAATCCTATTGAGCATCTTTGGAAGGAGCTGAAACATGCCGTCTGGAAAAGGCGCCCTTCAAACCGGAAACAACTGGAGCAGCTTGCTCATGAGGAGTGGGCCGAAATACCTGCAGAGAGGTGCAGAAGTCTCATTGACAGTTACAGGAATCGTTGGATTGCAGTGATTGCCTCAAAAGGTTGTGCAACAAACTATTAAGTTAGGGGTACCATCATTTTTGTCCAGGCCTGTTCCATGAGTTCATTTTTTTAATAATTCCGTTGAAGCATGGTTGAAAAGCAATGTCTGACTTTCATTGGTTAACATTCATATAATTCTTATTTATTATTAATTTTGTCAAATTAAAGTTATTTCTGTGACCATTGTGAGTTTTTCTTTCATTGACCGAAGGGTACCAACAATTTTGTCCACGTGTGTATATGTAAGATACAGTGACATGTAAGTTAAAAAACAACAGAAGACTTGAAAAAGTCTAGATTGACGTTATCTGCTAGCCTAGCCTTATTTACTGTAGCTTGTATAAAATGAGCGTTGAGCCAGTGGGAGGGGTTTGTGTATACTGTATGACATCATAATAGGGTTAAAAATCTGAACCCCAGCCAATACAGACACACAGAAAAACATGACAAACCATAACTAGTGCTGTTTTTCTTTTTGTTAGTTTATGCACGCTAGGGATATTAAACATGTAAAAATGACTAAAAAAGTGAATTTTACATAATAACTGCCCTTTAAATTGTTCTGTCAGAGATAGAATGAGATAGAACTTCCTCTACCAGTTTCTCTTTTGTCTTTTCCTTGTAGTTTATTAGGCAGAAATATCGAGCTTGTCAGCATATTTGACTGTAACAAAGTGCTAAAACTGGAGACTCCTTCCATAAACATGATTTTAAATGATTCACTTATTCAATGATATTTGAATTTGGAATTTTAAAAACATTAAAACATTCTAAATATCTATTTACAGAAAACTTCACCACATCAACAATATTTTTATTGAGAGTGATTTAGAGTTTTTACATATTTTTTTTGGTTTTTCTTTCGAAGTATATTAAAAAGATATTTTCCTGGTGCTTGTTTTCTGAACCACTTTGGCTTTAATTATGAATCCAACATGTTATACATTTTTTGTGTTATGTAATAATTAATTGAAACCAACAACAGCACCAAATTCACAGATTTGTACTTATTACAATTCATAAAAAATAACATATTACAAAAAATGACACACACACACACACACACACACACACACACACACACACACACACACACACACACACACACACACATTTTAGCACTTTTGCATGGATAAGCAGTTATCATGATCCAGATGATCATATGGAGGTTTCAAGAAAGCATGAACTTGTGCCATGAACACACACACACACACACACACACACACACACACACACACACACACACACACACACACACACACACACACAAGCAACTGTTCCGTGAATTCTTTTAAGTTTGACAAAGATCTGAAATTTAAAGCCTTTTTATACACACATTCCTTCACACACACACACACACACACACACACACACACACACACACACACACACACACACACACACACACACAGCCAATTATCTCCAGGTACTGCCTTTGATGTTATCATATCTCCCGTTACCTGAGATGATGAGATAGACTCCTGTTGTATTTCTTGCGCTGAAACACGACTTCTCTGTTCAAAGCCAGACAGATTTACTGCAGGTTATCAGGAACGTTCCTGGGTCGTGACCTTTCTCACTTCCTGAGGGTTTATCTGAGTTTATAGGAGAATTCACCGCTCACCTCTGCCTGACCCCTGCTTCAGTATGATCCATAACGTTTTGACCACAACTTTGTATGGAGTGCTGTGGTCATGCCAGGGTGTAGATATACACACACACACACACACACACACACACTATACTGTACAAGCATATTTCTCATATAATACCTGACTTATTGTATATGTATAGCTTGTATAGTCTGGATCCAGACATCTGTCTCTCCCTCTCTCTCTGTCTCTCTCTGTCCCTGTCTCTCTCTGTCTCTTTCTTTTTCCAAAGACTTTGAGATGTTTCCACTTTGTAGTATCTCAGTAACATGATAAGTCATCCTATTATCATCAAGAAGCACACTTTGAGACGTATCGTTAGGAAAATAGACTCCTCTAACCACCACATTTCTATAACAAAAATTGAAGCTGGAAAAAAAAAATTACTGTCAAATCAGGACAAACCGATGACGAGAAGTTTTTATTCAACTCCTTTCGTGTCTCTTGTCAGGGAGTGTAATGCAGTGATGTCATCTGTATGGGACTTTTCATTTCTCCAGTTGTCATGATGTGAGCACAGACCGCACCTTGAACGCTTCAAGTTTATAAAGAACGATGTGAGAGCTGTAAAAGGGGGCAGAATTCTAGAAACCCCTCGAGTTCTGGGTGTACGGGGTGTATACAATCCGGCCGGGGCGTTAGAGTGTTTTACAGGAAGTTCATGTGTTGTTTATAGGATTTACAAGACATTAGCTCAGTTTCAGGTGCAGTGTAGAAACTCATAGACATTGCGTTTCTCTTGTACGAGTAGCTTAACCAGGCGTTATTTACTAGTTGGTGAGGAAAAACATATACTGGACGTTTTGCAGATACTGATGAAATCCAGACGTCACTCAAGACGATAAAGCGTTTTTTGTAAAAAAATTTTTAAAAATGTTTTAACCATTATTAAATCAGTACAGTGGAACCTTGGATTACGAGCATAATTCGTTCCGGAAGCGGGCTCGTATTTCAAAACACTCGTAAACCAAATCAAATCTTCCCATAAGAAATCATGAAAACTCAAATAATTCATTCCACAGCCCAAAAAAATAATTAATATAATATATAAAGTAAAAATAAAACAAATTAACCTGCACTTTACTTTTAAAAAAAGTTAAAATAAATCCCAACAGATAAGTGTTTCCGTTTGTGCGCGCAGGTGCCGTGTATTTGTGTGTGCATGTGTGTGTGTGTGTGTGTGTGGACTTAGCCCCTTCCCTCGCCTTGTCTTACACAGTAAAACTCCTCCTCCCTTCCCCCACCTCGCTTTTTAAGTTTCACAACAAACACACACACAACGGAAACACTGTTTTAATGGGAAAAAAAATTAATCTCTCTAATGACGCTCGAGTGAGCGCAGACTAATGGAATCACTGCTGTAAAGTAAAAAAACAAAACAAAACAAATGAACCAGCACCTTACCTTTGAAAAGAATCGCGACAGAGCAGAGTTTCTGTGTAGAGCAGAGTGTGTGTGTCACTGTGAAGCCGGGGAGGGGGGGTGTAAAGGCGAGAGAGTTTGTGTGTGTGTGTTGGTGTGTGTGTATCGGTGTCAAAAAACTTGGCACTCGTAAACCAAGACATGCTCGTTTTTCAAGTCAAAATTTATTAAAAATCGCAATCCGAGGTTCCACTGTATTTGAATTTGAGTCGTTATTTTGTTTGAATTTGATATTTTCACTGGACTCTTCGAGTACATTAGAGGCTTGAAAACCAACTAGGGTGCATATTGCCACCTAGTGTATTGGAGAATGTAGATATACAAGTGTTCACTGGTACAGAACACTATTACTAACGTATAAGTTGTCCAGCAGGGGGTAGGGGCTGCAGTCGTGCTATCATGTCACTATCGGTATGTAACAGCCTTCGAGCCTTGACCTCAATGTCTTTCTGCATCGCCCCTTGTCCTGACCTAGTCTCTGATAAAAAGTGATGCTACCACCACCATGCTTTACTCTTTAGCATGATAAGCCGCATTAAAATTCTGATGAATGTAGAACTTTGTGCCGAGTCAACAAGTTCAATTTTGGTTTCATTAAAACGACCCGAGCGTCTCACTGAAACCTTTTTAGACGTCTATAGGCTGTAAAGATTTCCAGCGGCCCGTGTAAATCCCGCTCTGTCCAAACATGGCTTACAGAATGAGCGATTTAAGTTGTGTTTTAAGTATATTGTTTGTAGTTCACAAAGCCATTAGTTGCAGATTACACAACTTTAGTGATTTTTCCTTTCTTTCTTTAAACTAACACATGGTTTTTGTGAAGCAGAATCTTTCCAAAAGATCATGCCAGATTTTACCAAAGGAAAATACTGAGCAGACCACCTGATTAAGGAAGGGTTTTTAAAAAGGATTGGTACTGAGCCTACATCGCAATCAAATGAATCTCTCTCTCTCTCTCTCTCTCTCTCTCTCTCTCTCTCTCTCTCTCTCTCTCTCTCTCTCTCTTTTCACTTTCTGCATGATTTTATTAACTTTCTGTCACATTTGTGTTTTTTCCTCTCTTTTTTTATACCTTGTCTTGCACTCTAAGCCTTTTAACACCACGAGCTTAAATGGTTTGAACGAAACATCTAAGACATGGCAGCATTTAGACGAGGCTAATGAGTTGAGAAATTGAATTTGTTTAAAGATTCCAGTGTTGGTCCTCGAGTAACCGGTTACTGTGGAAGACAGCGATGTCCATTACATTATATAACATTTATAAAAAAGAGAGAATTTTTTTTTTTGTAAATCATAAGCATGAATTAGAGCAAAAAAAAGTGAAAAACTGAACCAAATTTTATTGCTTAAGACTTTAAGGTAAAGCTGTAAATCAGGTAAGATAATTAGATAAGGTTAGTTATTATACGTCTTTTTGAACATGTTGTTAGGAGTCTTAGAGGTGTCCAAACTGTCTCTGTTCAGTTTTGTGTAATTTTATTGCCTGGAGCTTTAAATGAACTGGCCATGAGCAGCCCTTTGCGGAAGTGCATTTTTCTAACCAATCAGAATGCAGAGAGAAATATAAATATGTGCCTTTTGTTTTTACCCACTACAATATTAACCTCAACAGAAATTGTTGTGCCGAAATTCAACAGAAGAGCTTAACAAAACTAGATAGATCAGGTACAGTACAGCTGGAACAGATCCACAACAGAGGGGGGCAGTAACGAGTTACATTTACTATTAACTTTTTGAAAAAAAAAAATTACTTCTATAAGTAGTTTTACTGCACCATACTTTTTACTTTTACTTGAGTAGATCCTGCGGTTAGTGTACAATCTTGCGGTGAGTATAGAATGCTTTTTTTCATGTTCTTGTGATTACATGTTAACTTTAATAATGTTACTTTAACAGTCTCTGAATATATAAGTATATTTCAGTACAGAATTAATCACCAGCACACGCGTTGTACATTTATATGCATTCTAAAAAATATGATGCTTCCCTGGCAACATACAGTATACAAAGCATGTTTCATTTGCAAAACAGCTTCATACTGCGGTGTCTTCTCTATCTGCCAAAACACACACACACACACACACACACACACACACACACACTTCAGCATATACTACTGTATATATAATTAACCAAACCCTACTCTTATTTGAGTAATATTTCGGATGAATACTTTTTACTTCTACTTGAGTAATATTCTTTTGAAGCTACTCTTAATTGAGTAAATTTTTTGGCCACCTCTGATCCACAATAGTGGTGCTCCGATCAGGATTTTTGGGGCCGATCACCGATCTCCGATCACTAGAAGCTGTATCGGCCGATACTGATACCGATCACCGATTACAGGGTCTACTCAAAGCCTTATCATGTAGCATTATTTATTAATTTACGTTGTTGTTAGATATAGTTTAAGTATCGAAATGACAAGAAGAGGAATATCATGGATTGACAACTGTATTTATTGGCAAGCAACATGTGCAACACGTCAACTCAGAACATACAGTAGCAGCCTGTGCTTGGTTAGTCATTGGGAACAGCTTAGAGCTTGACAAATACAACTTTCCTGTAGATTGTATAAAATTAAATATAATAACACACAAGTAGGACGTGAGTCGTCGGAAGTTCTGCATCCGCGAGGACCGGCAAAATATTAAACATGTTTAATTTTTAACTTAATGTTTAATTTTTCGCGCGGAAAGATGGAAACGGAATCACAGCGCCAAAACTCGCGGTGAATCATGATGAACTTGCACTTACGGCCACTGCGTGAAACCGCGTAGGTGAGATTAGGAATCTCTCGTGGAATTGTCTTGTTACACAGGTTGCCGATTGCTAATGTATTGTCTTTTTCACACAACACATAGAATTGCCAGACCGGTGAAGCCATTTTAGCAGCGCGCAAAAAATTGTCTCACGAATTGTCTGCGTCATCTGACCGGCGTTTCTATATCGGCCATTATAGAGACTGCCGATCAAACTTCCCAAAGCTATTATCGGCCGATTATGATTGACGACCGATCAATCGGAGCACCACAAATACACAATGGTGCTTTAGTATTTTCGGAAAACCAGCTTGGAATTTTCTCTCATCGAGGAAGCAGTCCGATGTGAAACGTGCAACACACACGTACGCCTTTGGGTTGTAGCTGTCATTACATAACAGTTCTAACTGGAACTGTGCAAGACATTTGCCTCGGATATGAAGCACACGGAACATTTTCAGCACGTGAGCGAACGAACCGAGCGTCGCCGGAGGCACGTATACGTCCGGGAGCCGTATAAACTTGTTTGCATCAGTGTAAAGCCAAGCCAAGCAAGATACATTTTGTAATTTTTGTTGTTGTTGTTGTTGTTGTTTTTGTTGTTGCAAGATTTAGTCTTTTTTTTTTGCAAGATTTAGTTTTTTTTTTAAGACAAGAATTAGCAAGAAGAAAAGGGAGACGATTGCAGTTTGTTTTTTTAAAGCAGCGGAATCATAAGAGGAATCATAAATTAAGGTCAAGTGAGGTTTAATGTCTACTTATATCATATTTTACTTCATTTACATGTCTTCAAAACTAAATGTTTTGACTGTTTTTATATGCAAAAATATGATTATAGTGTTGGAAATTGGTAATATTGGTAATGTTTTTGGGTGGCTGGAACGGATTATCTGCATTTACATTATTTCCTATGGGACGATGTGCTTCACTATATGAAATTTCGCCTTAAGAACTCGCCTCCGGAACGGATTAAATTTGTATGCTGAGATACCGCTGTGTTTTTTTTTCCTCAGGAACTAACGTACAACATTTACAATGCTGAACCATCTACGGTGCTATTTTATTAAGAAGAATTTAATGAAGAAGAAGGGCGTGGGGGGGCTTTCCTCATTTCACATTTTTCCAAGAAAAATATCGAGAAAAAGGTTTGTATCTGCTTTGTATCTGCTTTAACGTAACATCCATCACTCGATTATTGGATCTTATGGTGTTTTAGCCTCCCCCATAGCTAGTTAAAATGAAACATTTACAGCAGTTTTAATACTAGGGAATTACACAGGGAATTATTATTCAGGGAACACTAATACTGCTGCTGGTCTCCTAGTGATTGGGATCTATCTTTCTGCTGCAAACTCCAAATGCCAAAATACCGTTTATAAATTTCTTTTCCATTTTTCCGAAATATGAGATGAGCCTTGTTAAAACTGAGGTCTGTAGAAATAAAAAGCTCAGAGTGAGAGACAGAGAGGGAGAGAGGGAGAGCGATAACCTGCAGTATGTGATTAATGCGCGAAATTTGGATTTGTAGCTTCACCGCATTAAGAACTTCACTCGTGTCTAAATGGAAAGAATCTTAATTCAATTTTGTCACTTGCGGTGCCAAACTAGAGCCCGTCTCTCCGAGTCCAGAAATTCAAAGCACGTATTGAGAAGTTCCCCCTGAGGTCCAGGAGGATAAAATCATTTCTATAACTTTAGTAAAGTTTTACTGATTTTATGTCTCAGCCTGAAGCTCGCATTCCTGAATGACTCACGGCAAGTCGACTCGCCAACACCGGAATGACGGAGAACTGATATTAGCATCGCTGTGTACTTGAGGGTTTTATTGTTAGCATTCTGTTGTTAAATGTCGTGACAGGTTTTGACGATTGTTGTTCGTGTTCTTACTTTGCGGTCGCTTTGGCAATCCTGTGCAGAAAATCGGCATGCCAATAAAGCAAACCTCTCATCAGAGAGAGAGAGAGAGAGAGAGAGAGAGAGCGCTCCTTTCAGATAGACTAGTTTAACTTGGCAGCGAAAACGGCGTGTGTAAGCAGACGGGGTAATTGGTTTCTGATGCCCCTGTCAGCTCGGTGCCAGACCACCTGCCCAGGGGAGGGAAAGGGAAAGAGGGATGAAGGGAAGGACGGAGGGGGGAGAAAAAAAATCACCATTGAGAGAATAAGGAAAAACATTTGCATTAATATTTCGCTCTGTCCCGTCCACCATGGCATGGGCCGCCGCGTGCTTCCACCCCTGCCAACCCCAATGCACTTAGCCACCTTAGCAAAGCAAGTACCCTCACTCCATTTCGAACACTCCTCCCTTTCTTTTGCTCCTTTGGAACGATTGCACCGTGACTGTGTGAAAATTAAACGGATCCTAAAGCTCGGAAGGTTTCTAAGGAGTTTCTAAATTGTTTGTGCATCATGCTTATGAAAAATATTTGTAAAAGTTCCTTAGTCTCCACAATGGCATAAAAAATTGAGAACCTTAGCAGATATGTTTAAAAAAAACAAAAAAAAAAACAATTATGGACAACAAGGGCCAGACAGGAAAGCTTATGATACCTAAAATAATCGGCGCGCTTTACATCCGTGGTGAGCATAAAAGTATCTCCGAATGTACAGCAACAAGTCGTCTCTTGCACTAAGGTCTCGCTGAGATCAGACGCGGCGTGACTAGTGTTTACCAGTGATGTTCTCAGCTCCGAGACTTCCTCACCTCTGTCCTTTATGGAGACAGATTTACTGCCCGGAGCACCAGCGCACACAAACAGCATCTGCACTCTTCACTGTAGCTTCATGCCTGAGGAGTAAAACAAGCTGTCAGTATCAGCTGCCGCTGTCTGTTCAAACAGTGTGTCGCTGACCTGGAGTCGACCTGAACGTAAAACCAGAAGAGGGCCGGGGGTGGGGGGGGGGGGGGGGGGGGGGGGGGGTCGTGGAGTGTCATCTGTGGGGGGTGTGAAAGGGAAAGTCCGAGGTGTGAGAGGTGCGCTTATGCATTACCGTCTCAATTTTCCGGTTTTGTTCTCGTACTGTCTATTTGAAACCATATACAGTACTGTGCAAAAGTTTTAGGCAGGTGTGACAAAATGCTTTAAACAAAGAATGCTTTAAAAAATGGAAGTGTTCATCATTTATTTTCATCAATGAACAAAATGCAGTGAATGAACAAAAGTTGCACCCAGTTTTTGAAGGAACTCGGCTGGTAGGTTGTTCCAAACATCTTGGAGAATCTTCTGTGAGATCTGCTGTGGATGTAGGTGTTCTCTCATCCTTCTGTCTCTTCATGTAATCCCAGACACACTTGATGATCTTGAGATCAGGGCTCTGTGGGGGCCATGCCATCCCTTCCAGCACTTCTTAATGACTTTGGCTGTATGTTTGGGGTCGTTGTCCTGCTGCAGAATAAATTTGGGGCCAGTCATCTGATGGTATTGCATGATGGATAAGTATCTGCCTGTTTTATTTCCTGTAAAACTCCATTTGCAGAAATGCAGCCCCAAACATTCGAGGAACCTCCACCATGCTTCACCGTTGCCTGCAGACACTCATTATTGTACTGCTCTCCCAACAAACTGCCTTCTGCTACAGCCAAACATTTCAAATTTTGAATGGCACCTGCTGCCATTTTTCTGCACCCCAGTTCCTATGTTTTCGTGCATACTTGAGTCGCTTGGCCTTCTTCCCACGTCAGAGGTACTGTATGGCTTTTTGGCTGCAACTCTTCCATGAAGATCACTTCTGGCCAGACTTCTCCGGACAGTAGATGGGTGTACCTAGGTCCCACTGGTTTCTGCCAATTCTGAGCTGATGGCACTGCTTGACATCTTCTGATTGGTCTGAAGGGTAACAAGCTTAATGTGTCTTTCATCTGCTGCACCAAGTCTCCTTGGCCGACCACTGAGTTTGCGATCCACAACGTTTCTTTGTGCTTCTTCAAACAGCACATCTTGAGACCCCGGTCTGCTTTGAAATCTTTGTCTGGGAGAGACCTTGATGATGCAGTATAACTACCTTGTGTCTTGTTGCTTTGCTAAATCTTGCCATGACATGAAACCGTCTTTCACAACCTCACCTTGGTAGCGGAGTTTGGCTGTTCCTCACCCAGTTTTAAGCCTCCTACACAGCTGTTTCTGTTTCAGTTCATGACTGGGTTTCAACCTACGTGTGACACTGATGATCATTAGCACCTGTTTGGTATAATTGGTTGATCATACACTTGACTATAATCCTCCAAAATCCCTGACTTGGTGCAAGTGTACCTATAAGAATTGATGCTGGTATAAAGGCAAAAGGTAGTAACACCAATTATTGATTTGATGGAGATTTGAGATTTGATTATTTTGTTCACTCACTTTGCATTTTAAAATTGACAAAAATAAACAATCATTATTTATATTTCTGAAAGCATTCTTTGTTTACAGCATTTTTTCACACCTGCCTAAAACTTATATATACTATATATATAAAATTAAGGAAACACTTAGTCCTAGTTTTACGGCAACCATACATACACATTAAAGAGGCATTCAAGTCAAACCGGGACTAAATGCACCCTCAATTTTCTTGAGCAGTATAACAGTAATTAAAATCCAGTGCATAGATTTTTGTGTGGAAATTCGTGGCATAGTGGTTAGCACTGCGTCCTCGCACCTTCGGGCTCAAGGGTTCGATTCCTGCCTTGGGTTTGCATGTTCTCTCTTGTGTTCTCTCTCATGTTCTACTTGGTGGGTTTCCTCCGGGTAGTCTGGTTTCCTCCCACAGGCCAATGGCATGCAGATTAAGTTAATTAGCCTCAAATTCCCCAATTGCTGTATTGTGTGTGTGCACAGCTGTTTAGTGCCCAAAGTCTCCTATGATGGGCTTCAGTCCCCCCGCGACCTTGTATAGCATAAATGATATAGAAGATCAATGAATAAAACAACATCTTATCGCTGTTATACTTGGACAGACGTGCAGACGTGTCTTATGTATAATTGTCAACGTTGGGAAGCTTTAACATTTAAAATGTATTCAGTCCTTTTTTGGAAGGAGTCTCCAGTTTCAGCACTTCATCCTGTATACAGGGTTGTGGGGTGGCCAGGAGATTTAGGGCATGAAGCAGGGTACACCCTGGATGGAGTGCCAATCCAATGCAGGGCACACACACACACTCATTATGAGCAATTTGGGAACGCCAAGTAGCCTAACCTGCATGTCTTTGGATTGTACCGTCCCTGGGGATGACATACAACCTCACGAGACCTGAGGCGGGAATCAAACCCGAAACCTGGAGGGGCAAGGCGACCACTATACCACTGTGCTGCCTTTAAGCACAGTCAGTTTTTAGTTTTTGGACTAATCTGACGTCAGGTGAGAAGAAAAAGAGACTAGCAAAGCATTTGTTGACTGTTTAAACCTGCTGTAACATAAGAAAGATCTGGAACTTGTTTTTAAAAAAAACATTTTTTTATAGAAGCTTCACAGAGTCGACTACAGCTATAACTGGATAATAAGTGTCATTCAAACTGACAAATAAAATCTATCATGTACTTGCTAGAACAAGCCCGACAACCCCCTGCTAACTGTCTGCTGTCATTCCTGGTAAAGTATTCCTTTTAGGTTAAACGGTCATGTACTTCACTCCTCAGGCAATAGGCATGACGTCTCGAGCATGAGGTCGTGACCCGAACAGCCGCTCCTGAGACAGGCATGAGCACAGAAAAATCCATCCATCTGTGAGCATGTGAGCATCGCCCCCCTCCCTTACCGAGACCCCTTGCTCAGTAATGGTTTTACCGGACGCTCCCTCCTACACACACACAGGAAGGGCCGGAGCTCGTTAGAAGTGTGTGGAGGTTATGAGTGACACTGATTCAATGATTTCAGCTCAGAAACGGAAAGATATTTAAAAGATGCCTAGATAACGAATGAAGGTTTTGGCAGATGCTTGAGACTTCGTGCTGGGTCAGGAAGTAGGAATACCATCAAGATTAGACCATATGAGAGGGGCCCGGAATGGAATTCAAGCGCTTGGTGAAGAGGAAGGTCTTCAGGGCTTGATTTGAAGATAAAGGTCTTTGGAAAGCCAGGGCGAGTTCGGTCCACCAGGTTGGAGCGAGTGTTGGTGCAAGTCTTCCCTGTATTTTGAGGACCAGGTATGGGGGAGTTGAATCTTGTCAAGCTTGATGAGCTCCAAAGGAGAACATGGTGCCTTCAGATCATGTAGGTGGAGGTCCATTTCTGGGAATCCATTGGATGTAGCACAGCAATAAGGTGATTTAGGAAAAAGCAAGTCATCCAGGTGCATGGTAATGCTGGGAATGAGATGCAGTAGTCCAGTCTCGAGTTGACGGAACCCTCAACAAACAGCTGTAATGGATAAAAACGACCTGATGCTCTTGATGGGGGTGTTAGAGAGGACAAGTCTGACCAGTGAACAACAATACACTTACTCTTTTATTCGCAGTGTTGCACGGTGGTTAGCCACAGAACTGCCAAATACAGGACAAACCACCAGATGTACAGTAACAAATTACAGCCTTGGCAAACACACAAAACAAACATGAGGCAATGCGTCAGTGCGATGCGCGCCGCAGTGATAAACTAACAACACATTTTTATTTTAACACTCACTCACTGACTGACTTTTTTTAGTCATCGCTTTATAATGTAGAGGGTCGCGGTGGAAACTAGCACATCACAGCTTATGCTAAGAAAGAAGACATAATCTAATAAAACTGATATATGAAGTGTTATATACAGTATTAAATGCTATATAAATGTTAAAACAACAACAATAATAATATTAATAATACCATCGTGGAGAATTACAGGTATGCACCTATAAGAAACATTACCATGTTATACAGTAACATGTATCACTCAATTACCATTGACAGCATCATTGTACTTTTTTTATGGCTAATATCGTACATGCTGCACCCTATGGTACACGGTTCTCCCATGAACTGTAGTACGCTACCACGGAACCTGTCCCAGGATTCTGTCACAATATGATAAACAATGTCTATGCACCGTCATGCCAAAATTTATATAGTGTGGTAAGAAATTGTATGTACTGCATGCAATGTTAATTAACTACCGTAGAGTAAGTTGAAACTCTTAATACAGGCAGTTATATGGTACTGTCTGTACTACACCATACCAATAGTATGTGGCACCGGTGGAACTTTGGTAACTTAGTGGTTAGCACTGTCGCCTCGGACCTCCAGGGTCTGGGTTCGATTCTCGCCTTGGGCCTGTGTGAATGGGGTTTGCAAAGGTGGCGCAAAGTGACATTTCCCGTCGTCTCGGTTTAAAAATATAATTAAGGCATAAAAAAGTTAAAACAATATGCTGTATCGCAGAAATACTACAGTAATGGTAATTTCCACATCTGTGGTTTTTATACAACAAGCATGAAAAATCTGAATCAGAGCTATTGATATTTGCTGTCCAATAAAAAAAAACATTGAAGTTGAACATTAAAACAAGTACGCTACACTGTAAACCCTAATGCGCAAAGTAATTAAACACATTGAGTACTGTTAACCTAAATAATTGAATGAGTAATAATTTTGGGTATTCAGACCTTGTCTGGATCGATAAACACTCAAGGTCATAAACAAAACAAAACATCGAATAAGTCAAGAAGAAATCAGAAACAGATAAAAACGCGCCTGGGAAGTGGTCTGCGGCTGGGTAACTGGCGCGCTTTCCAACAACCGTTCTACACGACTGATGGATATAAAAAGTTGAACTTTCTTTCTTTTGGAAATTGGCTAAAAACAGTCGTGCATGGAACTATATCTAGTGTGAGAATGTGTTTCCTCTGCCAGCGGTGGCTGAGAAGAAAGAGCCATCCATCAGTGGAATCAATACAGCACCAACCCAACAGTCTTATCCAAATAAGCCATTGAAAAGAGAGAGAGCGCGCGCGAGAGAGAAGTGTGTGAGTGGTGTTTTTATGTGAAAAAGAAAAAAACGAGAGCGAGAGAAAGTGAGAGAGCAGGGAGAGGCGGCGGCGGCGGTGGTGGTTAAAGGGGAGAGTCATTGGAAGCACATTAGCCGTGGAGGATAAAGTGGCCTTTTTTTTGTTGGAGTAGGTCTTTAACACGGTTCTCTCGGTAGGATTCCCCGGCTCGTAACGCAGAGCCGTTTCGCTTAGCGTGCCGTTAAATCTGCTCTCACACTTTTTATCCTCTTCCTGTCTTTCCGAGCCCGATCCACCGGGACACAAAGGAGTCGAACATGAACTGTGTGGTCTCGGTTTAAGAAGACATTTCAGGAATGTTTGCGGCTTCGTTTTTTACGTCTTTGGTTAAATAAGATGAACCGGACTGTCAGATCGAAGTCATTTAAGCTGCGGTTCTAGCGTCGGAACTACGAGCCAAAGACATGTTGGCGGTCGTTGCTCTACTTTTTGAGGTTATAAACCAGGTGCCAAAGAGGATCCCATCCTTTTTGGTTACTCTGTCTGCTAAAACAAGCTTACCTGACCTTTTTTTTTTTTTTTTTTTAAATGAAAAAAAGATCTTTCCCATGAAAGTGATCATATTCACGAGACCTCCACTATAGCCATGTGATTTAGCTAACAATAAACACCTCACCAACGTTACTGTACCACTGTGATGCTTTCGGATTCTCTTTTCCTGGCTCAGATAATAACTTATTTGCAAATTATTAAAAAAAACAGACTATGTAATATATAATATATTTGAATGTAATATAAAGATTCTGTCTGTACGTTGGTCAGAACTTCTCTCTGCCAATGATATCTTTACGTTTCATACACTGGAGAACTGGAAACCTGCCTCAGAAAATATTTGTCACGGCTTCACGCAAAACTGTCTGGACAGAATTTACTGAATCCTCTGCAGTCCAACAGCGCTGAAGTGGTATTAAGTCGTTTTAAGACAAAACTTCATCTTTATCCGATAGACCTTTTCCATTTTATATAATAAACTTGAGTTTGAATGCTACTTATTCCATGCATGTCCAAGTGTAAGATCTGGACCCTGTGGGTGGGAAGAAGGTCTTCTGAGTCATGCCAAGCTACAGTAATTACTGCCATACCGCTCTCTAGGCAGTACGTACAGTAGCACATCAGTGTTTAGCTAACGTCTGGGAGGATGTAACTGGCACCATGATCAGGAGATCCAGCTCGATGTTGTCGTCTAGTCCGGTTGTATTCCTGAGTTTTGTGATACCGAGTCTCATCAACATACAGAGCTGAGATGCTGCTTCTTTCCTAGGAGTCGATCACTTGACTAGACTCACATGACCCACGGTCCAAGCAAAAACCTGTTTCAGTATCATGTTCCATCGGTCTGCTAACTCTTCGACGTCTTCCAGTGGAAGGCAGAAGCAGCTTCAGGTGGGTCTCCAGCTCTCTAAAGACTTCTCCGTTCTCTGTGAAGAACACAATAACAAACCTCCCTTTAATTAGCTCTCAGAGCTGTCGTTAAGCTGATTGTAATTGTACGGTAGATCCAGTTAGACAGTGATTTCCTTCGTCAGTGGCGCCGTGCGTTAATCTGCCCTTCCTCTGGAACGTGGACGTTAGACGTTTGCTAGACTCTCTTTATGTAGGTCTTCATGAACCTGAGCGTCAGGAAGGACGTATTCGAAATGGCCATGTCAATGAAAAACCAGCACACTCACACTGTGTTGCATTTCCATTTGTTTAATATTATGGGATTGTTTTTGCGCGCGTTAAGCGTGGGGTTCATGTCTGTGTCACATGTTGTATGTTGTAGGATTGATGACTCGATTGGAGTAAATGAGTGGGTGTTAACGAGCGTGTAACCATGTGTGTGTACTGTACAGTGTGTGTGTGGTGCCATGCAATGGACTTGTCTTTCATCTAAGGGGAATTTTCCTACATCACGCTTAACCTTGACCATGACCTTGAACTGAAAAACGGCACTTAGGAAAGATACAGTATATGAACTGATTCTATAGTATACCTCTTTAAAATGTGTATTTGTATAAACGGTGTAGTTTAAAGGACATGTTGCCCAAGTCCTAAGCTAGAATCCAAGATGATGATCTGACCATCTTGATAACTGTAACATTTACTTTATATATGCAGTAATACTGTAGCTTCCTTTCTGTCTGGAGTATATTTTAAATGTACATTCAGGCGTATACTTTAGTGCAAATGTCCAAATACAGACGGTCTCACAAAAGTGTATCAGGTTTAAGCTGAACGATGGCCTCCCAGGAACACCTTTAATGCCCCAAACATGTAGAAATGTTTTGGAGCGAGGGCAGGACTGACTGTACAGGGGGTGTGGCAATAACCCAAGCCGAGTTTCTGTAATGTGCAAATTGGCAACAAGTTATCTGTTGATTTTCAAGGATCAGGTGTTCCACTTGCTGAACGTTCACGGCAACGACTGCGGTGAGCTCCGAGGCACCTCGGCCAGTATCGACGGACGCACAGCCTTCCTTAAAATGTTTGCACCATTCAAATGTTTTACGGCGACTAAAAGTCACATCAGCGTTCTGTGCTTGAAGTGATAATGTACTGATCAGAAGGTCGACGGTTCGAGCCGAGCTCCACCAGATTGCCGCTGTCGGGCCTCTGGGCAAGGCCTTTACCCCCGTCTGCTCCAGGGCCACTGTACTGTCCTGTATAATGACTGACCCCGCGCTCTGACCCCAGGCGACTAACAAAATTAGGTATATGCAAAGGATAAAGACTACCACTCTGCATTAATGCATCTGTGACGAATAAAGGCTGAATTAAAAAAATAAAACTCCGCTAAACGTTAATCGCGTTTCATTCACCAAGTCCCGGTTTGACTCGAACGCCCCTCGTATTACGTCAGATTCTCATTTGACCCGCCAACTCGAATAACAACTTTTAACATGAACTGTGACTCGCGCAACTTTCACTTTTTTCGCGGTTCCAGTGAGTTATAAACCGCCACACGAGATCGTCCTTGCTGTGTGTAGAATTTCTTGCCTGCGCTGAAAATCTCGTTTCCGTTTAATAGAACAGCTGTTCGGTGGTCTCTAGATAGAGAATTAAAGACTAAAAGAAAGATAAAGACCCGCCGTTAAGAACACGCGCGGTTTTAGCGCTGCGTTTACGACTTAATAGAGTTGTCACTGTAGGACTTCGGTCTGATGAGGGAAATCTAATCCGTCTGAAAAGTTCGGCGACTAACACCAATGCCAAGTTTACCCGAGACTGACAGGCCTGTGTGTGTGTGTGTGTGTGTGTGTGTGTGTGTGTGTGTGTGTGTGTGTGTGGGAATTAGGGCGATATCGTGCTGCGCTATCTAATATCTCTGAGCACTTTTTATCCTGGAGAGCGGCCCGTACGTTCTCGCGCGACCCAAAACCCCGATGTTTGCACCAGACGTCTCTGTGTTTGTGTGGTTTCGGCGTGGTGTACAGACGGCCTTAGAACATGGAATCGATCGGTTCTGATTATTTGGTGAGCACAATCCAAATCACACACTCCAGAAAAACCACTAAGTCCAGTTATCTCTCTCTCTCTCTCCCGCTCACTCCGCGCAAGATGCGAAGCAGATGGGAAGAAGTGTGAGAGAGAGAGAGAAACAGAATGAGGACAAACGGGGTGGAAGGGAAGGAGCAGAGCAGATGAGCAATGGGGAAGAAATGTGAGATAAAAACGAGGGGTCGGAGAAGGGCTCCGGGTCCAGACTCGCTCGCTCTCAGATGAAAGGATGCCACCTCAGTCCCCTCGATCATAACCATGTGTCCGTCCCAGTAGCCCACCAGTTTGTGTGCGTGTGTGAGAGAGAGTGTTTGTGTGTGAGTGGGTGCATGTTTAACACCAACCAGCTTGACCTCCGGCCCCTGTGAACTTCCCTCCTGCGGTTTTCTTAATAAATCCCAGCAGAGAACGTTGTTTGAACGTTCAATAGCTTCTAACGAACGGAGCGTGAAACTTTCGTTCGAAACTTTTCGTGATTTTTTTTGCGTCCGTTTTCGAAAAAAGCATTTCAAACGAAGGAATCCATCTTTTTGGTGGTTTTCTATTGGTTTTGATTTTTTATCCACTCCACCAATCAGGTTGCAGGTCACAGAGCAACCAAGAAAAGCCAACACGAGGCCTTTCTATTGAGCAAATATAAAGAGATTTACGTGTTTACACAAAAAATATTGAAGTTTTATCTGAAACCATCATAATCAGTTAAACAAACTTGCTTAGAAAAAAAAAGAGAAAAAAAAGGGCGCCAATATTATTGGCACCCTTTAAGAAAATAGACGGCGGGTGAAAAAACAAAACAAAACAAGCGAGTAGCTGGAATCATCTGGAGACGACTAAGAGGGCTAAATTGGACGTGGTCTCTATGTGGGCGGGGCTTACACATTTTCACGTGTCAATCACAGAGACATTAGCCAGTCGTGGCCTCTGTGAGCTCGTGTACTGTAATCCGAGGAGGCTGCTTTCAGCCTCCAGAAGGTCTTTTATTACTTTTGACCAAATATGAGGTCATACACATATAAAATCTTTTATATATACATATATAAAAAAAAAATTAATAGAGACGCATATGTTTTTCTTGAGGTTGCACGACTGCAGATAAAAACTTTTATACAGGTAGGGAAAAAAAAGCACAATCAGGGAAATGCAATCGAATCGTCTGGAACAGGCTGAGATTTGGCCGGGAAGAAGACGCGTGAGTACTTTCCAAGTGCGAGGATTAAAGGCTGAGGGGAAACATGCTGGGATTTAAACTTACAACCATCTGGCCACTATGATGGAAGTTCAGTGCTGTTTCTGGGCTGTCACATGTCATTTACTGTGATGAGGCGAAGCTGTAAGCGGATACCGCGATGTTTTTAGCGCGGTGATATCGGCTTGGACAGTTAGCAGATTTCTTGCTCCCCATTGGTCCACCCTTCTGGATTTCACCCATGTTCTGCGCTCAGGAGATACTGTAAGTACTGAAGCTGTTCTGTGTGGTCTGATATTTCGGTACTGTATGAGTATCGATAGCCGTCCCGTCTTACGGACTCATGACAGGTCCAAGCCACGATGACGTCTGGGCCGCAGTGCAGTCGGGAAAACGAAGCCGCATGAAGAACGGAGTAACGTCTGCTTTGTCGTGTCGCAGTGATTTGATTATTTTATGTCGGGGAAAAAAAAAATATATATATATATATTTAAGATGTCTAGACAACTTTATGCAAACAAGACAAGAACAAGTTTTCTGTCTCCGGTTCGTGGAGATGAGTGTAGAATAAAGATTAAACCCCAACGGAGACGTCATGGCGGTGTAGCTTGCAATGCTGTAGCCTTGCACCTTCAAGGTCGAGGGCTCGATTCCCACCTCGGGTGTGTATGCATGTTCTCCTTGTGCTTGGCATTTTGGAAAAGACTCTGGCATTTCTAAATTGCCCATAGTTTGTGAGAAAGTGTTCGGGTTCCCTGTGATAGACTGGCCGGTGCCCCTGCAACACAGCATAGGTCAATGGTGATTATTTATATATATATATATATATATATATATACTGTATGTGCTCCTATGGAAGCCTTGCCTGTGTGTGTTAACGGGGAGGCTTCAGACATCAAACTGTATACTGTATTTGGGTTTTCATATTTGTCAGGCAGAACACAAGTTATCATTACAGCGTACCTCAAATTTAATATGAGATTTTAATCTGTTCCGGAGTCGAGTTCTTAAGGAGAAACGTCGTATTGTGAAGCATATTTTCCCATAGGAAATAATGTAAATGCAGACAATCTGTTCCAAACACCCAAAAATATTACCAATATTACCAATTTCCAACATTGTAATCATATTTTTGCAAATATAAACAGTCAAACAGTTGAATATAAAATAAATAGACATTAAACCTCACTTTAATTTATGATTTCAGATGCAGATAAATTGGATCTGTAATAAAATGTTTTATTTATTTTTTTAGTTTCTGCTTCTAATACTTCCTTCTTTGCCTTTTTTTGTTTGATGTGTAAAATATTGTTTAGTTTTTTGTGGGGTGGGGGGAGGGTTATGGGTAGAAAAAAAAATAGTGTACAATGTATGTATGTATATGTAACTTGTTTTTATTTCTAATAAAAAAGACTTATAGTTATGATATTATAATATAAATAATAATAAATAATAATTATGATTCCTCTTGAAACTGAAAGCGGCTCCTGTCCTTGATAACATTCCTGGGACCCGTGGTGCTGCGTATTTACTAAAACTTGCACAAAATGCAAAATGCGAGAAAAAAACAACAACCCTTGGTCAGTTCTCGTGTGTCGAAAATGCTTTATATGCCGATGCAAATTTCTTGAGGGATTTTAGTTCTTGAGTTCAAAATTCTTAATGCGGGTCATTCATACAGTATGCCGAGGTACCACTGTACTGTACTTCTGTAATGTGTTAATTTGAGCACTATATGGGGAATATGGGAATGACTTAGCAAAAATGTAGAACTCTCAAATTGAGTGTATTATTATTAATATGATTTTTTTTGCTCAGAGAAACAACCAGAAAAACATACGAACCACATGTTCTGTGTATCAGTGCTATTTCTTAGCCTATGTGACCCATTTTTAAATTTTTTGTTCAGTCATGTTTGTATAATAGGTAAAAATGAAATACAATGTATTCAGTTCATCATATTGCCTATTCAGGTTGTGCTGAAAATAATGGATACAGTATTTCACTCTGTACTGCACAATTCTGATATATATATATATATATATATATATATATATATATATACGGCTAAAATGCTCAGGGTTTTAAAACGCGTCAGCTGCTCTGCGATTCAGCCGTCAGTGTTTTAAAGTTGTGTAGCTCAGCCCAAGTGTGTGTTTGTGTGTTAGTCTGATGGACATGACAGAAGGTCAAATTCGAACCTCCCTGTGGGAGCAGCAGTGCCGGGCAGGCAAGCTTTGTGGTAACACTCGGATTCAAGGCCTGTGTTTGTGTGTGTGTGTGTGTGTGTGTGTGTGTGTGGTGCTACGAGACATGACCACCCACAGGCTTCTTTCATGGTGGTTATGTGTTATGAGTCAGTGTGTGTGTGTGTGTGTGTGTGTGTGTTTTTTCCAGAGTGCACGACAAATAACGTGTGCTGTTATTTTCTATGAAGGACGTCCATCTTTGTTCTCACACACACAAACACACAGCTCCGGGAGTCAACGCACGGCCACGACACTACGAGTGAGCTGAGTGTTGGTGATGATGGTTTCTTCGGGCGCTCTCTGGTTTACATTATACAACACAAACGGCGGCACGGAGGCTTAGTGTTAGCACTGTCGCGTCGCACCTCCAGGGTCTGGGTTCGATTCCCGCCACAGGTCTGTGTGCATGGAGTTTGCATGTTCTCCCCGTGCTTGGTGAGTTTCAGCCAGATGATGGAGCGCGGCTGTGTTCATCCGCCTCAGATAAGAGAGCATTGCTGAGCTCTGGTGCTGATGCTGGTCTGACCAGGGACGCTCCGGTTTCAGTTCCAGTTCATTCCAGAGATGATGGTTTATTGGGTTGAGTTCATTCAGGGTCACATTTCTTACATTTAAGCAGCAGCACATCGCCTCATTCCATCACGTCACTGATTACTGTCCTATACCACCGTCCCTATAACCCTTAAAACTCAAGAGGAACAGATCCGTGCCAGCAACACAGCATAGCATAGGGTTTGTGTTAACGGGGAGGCTGTGTGCTGTGTGTTTGGGTTTTCGGATTCGTCAGATACTGTAGAACAAAAGTTATCATTACACTGGTATCCCACTGGCATAAGAATTTAATCCGCTCCGGTGGCGAGTTTTTAAAGCGGAATGTTGTATTTCAAAACTCATTATCCCATAGGAAATAATGTAAATGCAGATAATCCGTTCCAGCTGCCCAAAAATATTACCAATATTATCAATTTCCAACACTATAATCATTTTTTTTTGTTGCATATAAAAACAATCAAACATTTATAAAAGACATGTAAATGAAGTAAAATATGAAATAAATAGACTTTAAACCTGACTTAACATTAATTTATGATTCCTCTCGGCACCGGCTGCTTTAAAACCCAAACTGAAAGTGGCTCCCTTTTCTTCTTGCTACCGTCCTTGACGCACTGCTGCGTCTTCACTAAATCTTACACAAAATGCCAGAAATGCCCCTAAAAAAAAAAAGTAAACCCCCTTCGCTTGGCTTTCCACTTATACTGATAGTTGAGTTATTGTCATGTTTCTCAATTTTGTTTTTGTTAACAACTTTTTATTGCATTTTTCTTTTTCAAGATCAAATAGAAACAACAATACAAAAACACACAAACAAAAAGAAACAGCTTTGTTGATCTAGAAACTCCCCCTCAGACCCAAAATCACCCAACCCAAGCCAACCCTGGTAGACTCCAAATAAAAGAATATACTGTATGCTCTATAATAAGAGATGAAATACGAAAAGGAAAAACTAAATCAGTTAAATAAATAAATAAATAAATAAATAAATAAAGATGAATAAAAAAGACAATAAATAAATAATAAGCAATGACCATTAAATAATAGTAATAAGCAATAATAAAAATAGAATATTAATAATAAAAAATTAATAAAAAATTTTAGAATAACTTCAGAAAAGCTGCTACAACATTAAAAGCCGCGTGCCACAAACTCCCAGTTTTCATACTAGATCCCTGTACACGAGAAGTTGAAAGTTCCATTAATATAATCTCCAACAAGTACACAGCCCATGTTCGTCTGTCCATTGTATGAGGACGAGTCCAGTGGTTGACGAACAGTTTTTTGCTGCTGTAGTAGCAGCTAATAGTAAACTTCTTTGTTTGATGGACCAGGTGAGATTCCCGAAATCATTCAAGAAAAATTGCCATGGAGTCAAATCTATAAAAAAACCCAACAAATATAATAAGTCCTGTGATATTTGAGTCCAGAATGGTGAGAGAGAAGGACATTCCCAAAAGAAATGTAGAAATGTACCCAAAGATCCTTGAGAACATCGATTACATTTTGGAGAAGTTCATATAAAAACTTTTTTTTTTTTTATGGGTCAAGTAGACCCTATGTAACAGCTTCCAGTGTAACATTCGTACACAAACATGCCCCGCACCTGATCAGCAAATAAATCATGCACATCATCATTCAAAAATTCAGATTCAAAGAACTTTAATAATCGCAGAGGATAATTGCTTTGTCTTGGTTATTGCTTTGATTAATTTACCTGGAAGAAAGGAAAAAATTAGATTAGACAAGGAAAAAATAAAAAATAAAGAAATAAAAAACTTGAAATAAATGAATTGAAAAAAGAATGAAATATAGCACACAGTAAGTTACATATTGCACTAAAAATAATTAATATAGAGATATTGCACTTGAAATGGAAATGAAAAGAAGTCTAAAATTGGGACCTCCATGTGATCTACATCATTGTAAGGTAGTCAACTTAATACGAGGAGATACGTTTCCCATCCCATATATACAGTACAGAGATAGACATGTATCCAGTTTGTTCCAATAGTCAGCAGGTGAAGAGACACAGAGGGGAGTCATAAATGAAAAAAAAAAAAAAAAAAAAAAAAAGGTACCGGTGGGAGAACATTCTGTTTAATCACCGATATACGAGCGTGGAAGGTGGAGGTCGGAAGACGAGACCAACTTTCTAAATCAGAAGATACTGATTTTTGAGACAATTTCTTGTAGAGATGTATTCCAAGATACTTACATTGTTGGATTACCGGAACCGATGTGGAAGAGGATATAGAGTCAGTAAGAGAATTAAAGGCGAGTAAACAAGATTTGGTCCAATTAATTTTAAACCCAGAGAGAGATCCAAAATGGTCAAATAGATTCAACACCTGAGGGACAGATTGAGACGCTTTTTCCAAAAACAGCAGTACGTCATCAGTAAACAAAGAAATGTGACGATAAGTATTCCTTATATTTACACACGTGGACAAAATTGTTGGTACCCTTCGGTCAATGAAAGAAAAACTCACAATGGTCACATAAATAACTTTAATCTGACAAAAGTAATAATAAATAAGAATTCTATGAATGTTAACCAATGAAAGTCAGACATTGCTTTTCAACCATGCTTGAACAGAATTATAAAAAAAAAAAAAGAAAACTCAAAAACTCATGGAACAGGCCTGGACAAAAATGATGGTACCCCTAACTTAATAGTTTGTTGCACAACCTTTTGAGGCAATCACTGCAATCAAACGATTCCTGTAACTGTCAATGAGACTTCTGCACCTCTCTGCAGGTATTTTGGCCCACTCCTCATGAGCAAGCTGCTCCAGTTGTTTCCGGTTTGAAGGGTGCCTTTTCCAGACAGCATGTTTCAGCTCCTGCCAAAGATGCTCAATAGGATTGAGGTCAGGGCTCATAGAAGGCCACTTTAGAATAGTCCAATGTTTTCCTCTTAGCCATTCTTGGCTGTTTTTAGCTGTGTGTTTTGGGTCATTGTCCTGTTGCAAGACCCATGACCTGCGACTGAGACCCAGCTTTCTGACACTGGCCAGCACATTTCTCTCTAGAATCCCTTGATAGTCTTGAGATTTCATTGTACCCTGCACAGATTCAAGACCCCCTGTGCCAGATGCAGCAAAGCAGCCCCAGAACATAACAGAGCCTCCTCCATGTTTCACAGTAGGGACAGTGTTCTTTTCTTCATATGCTTCATTTTTCCGTCTGTGAACATAGAGCTGATGTGCCTTGGCAAAAAGTTCCATTTTTGTCTCATCTGTCCATAGGACATTCTCCCAGAAGCTTTGTGGCTTGTCAACATGTAGTTTGGCATATTTCAGTCTGGCTTTTTTATGATTTGTTTTCATCAATGGTGTCCTCCTTGGTCGTCTCCCATGTAGTCCACTTTGGCTCAAACAACGACGGATGGTGCGATCTGACACTGATGTTCCTTGAGCATGAAGTTCACCTTGGATCTCTTTAGAAGTCTTTCTGGGCTCTTTTGTTACCATTCGGATTATCCGTCTCTTTGATTTGTCATCAATTTTCCTCCTGCCGCCACGTCCAGGGAGGTTAGCTACAGTCCCATGGATCTTAAATTTCTGAATGATATGTGCAACTGTAGTCACAGGAAAATCTAGCTGCTTGAAAATGGTCTTATAGCCTTTACCTTTAACATGCTTGTGTATAATTTTCTTTCGAATCTCCTGAGACAACTCTTTCCTTCGCTTCCTCTGGTCCATGTTGAGTGTGGTACATACCATGTCACCAAACAACACAGTGACTACCTGGAGCCCTATATATAGGCCCACTGACTGATTACAAGATTGTAGACACCTGTGATGCTAATTAGTGGACACACCTTGAATTAACATGTCCCTTTGGTCACATTATTTTCAGCATTTTCTAGGGGTACCATCATTTTTGCCCAGGCCTGTTCCATGAGTTTATTATTTTTTTTATAATTCTGTTGAAGCATGGTTGAAAAGCAATGTCTGACTTTCATTGGTTAACATTCATATAATTTTTTTAAATTATTACTTTTGTCAGATTAAAGTTATTTCTGTGACCATTGTGTATAAGGGATATATTGTTCAGATATTGCTTCTTTCATAAAGTACATCATTATTTACATTATTTAGCCGACAGCCTTATGCAGAGCGACTTACATTTCATCTTGTTATACACCTGAGCAGTTGAGGGTTAAGGGCCTTGCTCAGGGGCCCAACAGTGGCAACTTGCTGGTGGTGCTGGAGTTGGGAACCTCAGACTTTCTGATCACTAGACCAAGCCTTTCACCACTGAGCGACCCCTGACCCCGATGCCTGAGGCCGGGTGTGTCTTAAATCAATATGAAAGTTGCTCATATTGGTGAGTTGCTGTGCGTCAAGAGGATTACGTACAAGTGCAACACTGGAAAGCAGAACCCTTACGCCCAGACAGCATTCCTGGGAAAGATCGTTAAATAATTATCACTTTATAACCGTTTTTAAGCTCCTTGTTAATCTTTTTTGTTTTGCATTAAAAAATACAACAACATAAAAACAAACAACTTGTGAACGCAGAATAATCGACTTAAAAAAAAAAAAAAAAACTCGACCGCTAACATGGACCGTGCGGCTACCAAGACAGAAAGCAAAACAAACTCACAAGCAAAGAAACATAAAGAAACTGATTCGAGCCATAAAAATAAATAAAAAAACGCTGCGGGAAATAAAAGCCGAAATATCGAAACTCCTTCCAAATAAGATTTCTGGAACGATAGAGGAGACCTTAACGAGCTTGACGGTGCGAGCCAAACCGATTCACACACTCACAATGCTGAAAGAGAGCGCAACCACACCCAACACACACACACACACACACACACACACACACACTCATGCACATATGTGCTTTAATTGCCTCTCAGCTTATGAACTCCCAATGAACCCTGATTTAATCCATGAAGAAGCTGCACGCGTTTGATCAGGAGAAGCTCGTTAACAAAAAACTTTAACTGTTCCAGAGGGACACCAGAGACGGACTAGAGAGACAATATCAGACAACAGTAGTGAGAGAGATACAGTAAGCACTTGAAGGGGGGGGGGGGGCGCGGTTTAGAGAGAGACTAGAGGGAGATAAAAGAGAAAGACACTAGAGAGAGTAATGTGAGACACCGAAGACAGAAAGAAATAGAAGAGAGGGACATTAGAGAGAGCAGGACACTAGATACTCTTTATACTAGAGGGGAAAAAAAAGACAGAAAAAAGACACTAGACAATGCCAGTAGAAAGAGGGACACTGAGTAACAGAGTGTCATTAGAGAGAGAGGGAGAGACACTAGCGAGGAAAGACTCATGGCAGAGACACAGGAGAAAAAGGCATAGATACAGTAAACAGAAGAGAAAACCAGAGAAGAAATTAAAGAGAAGGAGAGAGAGATCCCTGAAGGACAGAGAGGCACTAATGGAAAACCCACACAGAAAGAGAGAGAGAGAAACATTAATGAGGGCATTAATGAAAGAAAGATACACAAATTTGGTAAATCCCTGAGACACTATAAAAGAACACAGAGAGACACTAAAAGCATAGAGACACTAGAGAGAGAACGACAGAGATTAGTGAGAGAGACACGCCGAGAAAGACACTAGAGAGAAAGGCCTCAATCGAGAGATAGAAGGCGACATTAATGAGACATATACACACAGAGAAAGACCTGAGTAAGAGAGACACGAAAGACAAACAAAAATAAAGAGAGAGAGGGACACTAGATAGAGGAAGAGACATTCTTGCGAGAGACACTAAGTGAGAGAAAAAAACACAGAGTGAGACACTAAAGAGAAAGGCTTTGATAAAGACACTACAAAGAGACATTATTGAAAGACAAACACGCAGAAAGACCTAAGTGACACTAGAGAAAAACACACACGTCGTGTCTTTCTCAGGCAGGTCTTTCACTAGAGAGACACGAGAGAGAGAGAGAAGTACTAAAGAGAAATGCATAGATACAGAGACGTACACTGAAAAAAGACCGAAGTGAGTGAGAAACACTAGAGAAAAAAACTTAGCGGAAGATACTAAAGAGAGACACTAAAGTGAGAGACAAACAGAGGCATACCTGAGTGCGAGAGAGGCACTAGAGACACACCCACATAAAGAGAGACATCAAAGAGAGACACTAATATACATTATGGAGAGAGATTATTGAGAGAGAGAGACACACAGAGAAAAACCTGTGTGAGAGACATTAGAGACAAAACACACAGTGAGACACTGAAGTGAAAGACATTGGGGAGAGACAGTAGAGAAAAACTGACATAGTAGGAGACTGTTGAGATACACAGAGAGACACCAGCGAGAAAGGACAGACACCGAGAGTGAGAGACAAAGAAACAGATAGAGACAATATGGGGAAACAGAGACATTAGCGAGATACACAGACAAGAAGAAAAAGAGATGGCTCTCTAGTTCCATGGATTAAACTCATCTTGATAATGAAGACCAGTTTATCTCTCCCTCCCTCCCTCTCGCTCTCTGTATTCATCGCTTCCTGCTGACTCTCCATTCTTTTTCGTTTTCGTCTCTCCATCTGTCCTGCCGTGTGTCTGCATCCTTCGTCTCTCACTCAGTTTTCGTCCCTCCAGTGTTTTCCTTTCCTTTGCCTACCACTCACTTTATCTTCTTCCTTGTTCTCACTTGTTTTCTCGGTTCCTTCATGTGTGTGTGTGTGTGTGTGTGTGGACACATGGTAGGATCCTGAAAATCGAGAATGTCTCTGTCTTTGCTGGCCATCATCCTCGGCCTTCATCTGTTTCTGATTCTCGCTCTCCGTCGTCTCCGTGAGCGTCTCTCGCTCTTTCCCTGCGTGTGGAGGACGGACTCTTTGCGGTGGCTCGATGTATTCCAATCACAGAGATGTGAAATCCGATGTAACGTCATTGCCAGATGTTCAAAACATAAAATTAACTTTATACACCTGAGCTGAAACTTTTAACTGTTAGCTCGAAACAAAAGTCTACATTTTTGCAAAATCCTTCTTTGTTAAAAGTTTTTTCATAAAATGCTAAAAAAAAAAAAATCCCCATTCAGATTTACTTTATACTTTATCGCTGTTCAGAACAGAAAGAGAGAGAAAGAGAGAGACAAACGCTAGAGAGACACTAAAGGGAGACACTAGAGAGATAGTAGTGGGAGACAGCAAAGAGAGACATTAGAAAGATATTAGAAAGAGAGAGACACTAAAGAGACACACTGAAGGACAGTAGACAGTAGAGAGAAAGTAGTGGGAGACACTTGTGAGATAGCAAAGAGAGACATTAGAGATATATTGGAAAGAGAGACACCAGGGAGATTTTATATAGAGATACTAGAGAGAGATAGTAGACACAACGAAGGAAAGAGACAAGTGGAGAAATAACAGAGAGAGAGAGAGAGAATCGAGAGATCGTAGAGATATTAGGGTTAGTCACACTAGTGAGAGAGACAGTGTAGAGAGACAACTGAAAAAGACAGACACATATAGAGATATAGCGACGATATAGCACATAAAGCGTCTCTCTCTCTCTCTCTCTCTCTGTGTGGTGGACATTTATGCAGCTAAATGACCATGAATTAGCATGAAATGCACACACACACACACACACACACACACTTTAATATCATCTTTGGACGCTCTCCTCCAGCCATGTTTGCTCTAAGCTGTTGGCATTCAGGAGGTGGAGTCTTGTTTGACCTCTGTCCTCCGTTTGCTTACGCACTGTTTGCTCTCCGCCTTCATCCCTCGTTCCTTTCCTTTTCCCCCATTTTTATCTCCCGGCAGGAGAATGTGAACCGAGATCCTGGTGGGTAAGTGTGTTAACAAACATTAGGACCAGGCAGTTAGAGAAGTGAAAAGAGACAGTAAGGAAAAAAACGAGAGATAGAGAAGGAAAGAGAGGAAAGATCAGAGAAGAACGAGATGCTGCAGATTTCCTGAAAAAGTACAAAATACAGGAGAAAAAAGTAAGAGAGCGATAATCAAGATCAAAAGGTCAAGATCAAAGCAATCAGAGATTCGACACGGAATTCTTTATATCCAATCACAATGCAGGAAAACAAGGCGGGATTTGTCGAGTGTATACTCCGTGGCTCTCTTCATCATATTAGAGCTGAATTTCTAAATCTTTACATCTTATTAAGTGACTTTTGTCTGATCGACAGATCGATGAAGCCGATGGTGTTACCACGCTCATCCCGCGTCTGAAAGCAGCTACTGATTAGTTTCCCTTAGTTGTACACCGTTCCCGTGTTTAGGAGGTGTTTAGTTTCTGCACTTAAACCCGACTCCGCCCGACTTACGCTGAGCTTTAATTTAATCATGCTCTGGTTTCAGCGTCCTGCTTTTGGCTCTTGTTTGCTTCCCAGGGGTGTTTTTAAGTGTAAATAAAACCGAGTACTTGCACTTTGTTACATAGAACAGTTACACTTGCACCCGATCTAAGAACACACATCATGTATAAATAAACACGCATTTAAATAGAAATGTAACAGTGTGAGTTTGGAGTCGTGTTAGCTGTCAATGCACAGTTTTGGACCAAAGTTTAGCGCAGAGAGACGGACTGCTTTGTGTGTGTGTGTGTGTGTTTTGGGGGGGGGGAGAGCAGACAGAGAGAGAGAGAGAGACAGTTTTTCCGGGTTCTGTTCTTCTTCCCCGTACATTCTGTAAATTAAACATTCTGGAGTTAAAGAATAATTTTTTGTTCTTTGTGTTAATAAGGTTAATAAAGACAATCTTGTTATACTCCTGGAGTGTTTACTGATGAGCATTATAGAAAGCTTGAAAAATTGCAAGAAGTGTGTTTTTATCCGGGTACGGTACGGTGAACGAGAAGTGCAGATCAAAATAACAAAACCGAAAACAAAATAAAGTCAAAAACAAAATAACAAAACTAAAAAAAAACATAATAAAACTGAACACAAATGACCAAATTCAAAAACATAATAACAAAACTGAAAACATAACAAAACCGAGAACAAAATGACAAAACATAATAACAAAACAAAAAATAAATAAAAAATAAACTGAAAACAAATTAACAAAATAGAAATCACAATGTATGACAGATGTCTCGTCCAATCAGCCCATGTGCGGTTTGCAAATGAAATTTTTACCGCTGATCTTGAGTGGCAGTAAGAATTTCATTTGCAAACCGCTGACTTTTTTCGGTTTGTTGATTCTTGATTAACGCTGATTTGTCACTCAAAATATACTGCAAAACGTCTAAAATGCACTGCAGCCTTTAAAATGCCGTGAGTGTGCAGTACTTCATGTACTCTATGTCTTGAGTGACAGTGATGTCTGTTCCAGTCAGTGATAAAAATTTAATTTGCAAACTACACCTACCTTTTCCGGTCTGAATTGTTGTGGTGTTTTCTGATCTGGTATTTTGTTTCTGGTTTGTTAATTTGTTTCCAGTTTTGTAAAAAAAAATTTTTTTGGGGGGGGGGTTGTTATTTTGTAATTTTGTTTGTTATTTTATTTTTGAATTTGTTATTTTGTAATTTTGTTTTTGAATTTGTTATTTTGTTTTTGGTTTTATTATTTTTGCTTTTGTCATATATTTTTTACATTTGTTAATTTGTTTTGGGTTTTATAATTTTGTTTTTTAATTTTTTATTTTATTTTCGGTTATATTTTATTTTCGGTTATATTTTGTTTTGGGTTATATTTTGTTTTGGGTTTTGTTATTTTGTTTTGGGTTTTGTTTTGGGTTTTGTTTTGGGTTTTGTTATTTTGTTATTTTGTTTTGGTATTTTGTTTTGGGTTTTGGTATTTTGTTTTGGGTTTTGGTATTTTGTTTTTTTAATTTGGTATTTTGTTTTTTTAATTTGGTATTTTGTTTTTTTGTTTTGGTATTTTGTTTTTTTAATTTGGTATTTTGTTTTTTTAATTTGGTATTTTGTTTTTGGTTTTATTATTTTTGGTTTTGTCATATATTTTTTAAATTTGTTAATTTGTTTTGGGTTTTATAATTTTGTTTTTTAATTTTTTATTTTATTTTCGATTATATTATTTTGTTTTCGGTTTTGTTATTTTTTGATTTTGTTATTTTGTTTTTGAAGTTGTTATTTTGTTTTGGGTTTTGTTATTTTGTTTTTGAATTTGTTATTTTATTTTCAGTTATATTATTTTGTTTTCGGTTTTGTTATTTTTTGGATTTGTTATTTTGTTTGCTTAACTTAAATCAGGAACTTTGATTGTGCAGAATAACAGAACACAGCTGTGAGAGTAAAAAAGTTGGATATCAGGCAGGTCGGATATCATGTTTTCTCAGTATGCTGGAGCCATCATCTTCCCATCTGAAACTCTGGCCTCCCGGGAACTCCTTTAACGTCTTAAAATGGCTTGGAGCGAGGTCAGGACTGTATGGGGGATGTGGGCAATAACTCCCAGCCGAGTTCCTCTAACATGTAAGTGGTGTTGGTGTCAAGGTGGCGTCAAGTTATCCGTCGATTTTTCAACGATCAGGCGCTGAATGTTCCCGAGAACGTTTTAAAGAAGGCTGTACGTCTGTGAATGACGATTGTGATCATCATTTACAGACCTACGGCCTGCTTTAAAATGTTTGCAGCGTTCAGAGGTTTTACTAAAGAGTCTCATCATCGTACTGTGCTTGAAATCTTCTGTACTGTAAATGTCGATCACTTTTACTTCTTCATTCAGCAGAAATTTGTCCTGGTTTGACTTGGATGCTCCGTGCATTTGCTGTTTTATTTTGTTCAATATGGTTTTAGTGTGTGTTTCCAGTGTTCTCCAGTATGTTACTTGGACACCTAGTTGTTAAAAAAAACCTGTCCGCTTTCGCTCACAACCGTCCAGGTACAGTACACGCCTCTAGGTAATAAACAATTCACCAATGACTTTATAAAAGACACATTTTCATTTCTGATGCTACTGTTGATTGATGAACCTTTTTTTTCCCTCCTGATAATGTTCCAATACTTATGGCCCCTGAGAATCCCAGAAAAACTGTCAGCATTGATGAATTTTCCTGCTGATGGTTTTGACTTTTGAACTCTTTCTCGGTCTGTGATTGAGGATGTTTCCGCTCCACACTCTGCCCTTTACTCTCAGGCTCGTACTGATGAATCCGTGTCTCGTTCACCAGTAATGATTCTCTTCAAGAAACTTCCACCTTCCTTAGAGTAGCGCTCCACATTTTGCTCGCAGAGATCCAAACGCTTCTATTTCTGTTTTGGCACCAGGCACAGTATCAGACCACGAAGTTGCCCAAATCTCTTGCAAATCAGAACATAACAGAAAAAGGCGTCCTTTTTTGCTCGCACCGCCGTTATAAATGAACTGATGTAACACGTTCACACCTGCACAGCAGTGACTGCGGAGACATCAGCCTTGAACTGAAAGCACAGAGAGAAGTTTTAATACAACCGGAGTGCGGCTCATTTTTGACTCACCCTTGTATTTCGACTACTGTGTTACGGTCAAGCCAGTAAATCCGTCATGAACTGAAGTGGAAATGAATTGACTGAGACGTAAAAAGAGAGACATCAAGACACGTCCGAAATCTAGCAAAATCGGAAGCGACTCAGCCAAGGTGCAGTGGCGAGGATGAAATAGAGACCACGGCACGGTTTAGAGTTTTGGGCAGCGGACTCGCGTGCCAAACCCATATCAGACGCAAACATCGCTCACCTCCAGCGAGGCAAACCCACATTCCAGCACCCTGTAAAAATCCCTGGCAGTGGAGTGCACTTGGAAATGAAGTTCGGCTTTATGGCATCGCGGAGGTGAGTGAGGGGGAAAAAAAATGGAGAGCCAGGGAAAGTATGCGAGCGCAGACATGAGGTCTGAAACGTTCCCAGAGGAGACAGGCTAGCCCTTGTTTCATCTCATGTCCCATTCCGAATGTGCTGGGGGATTATGGGAAATTGAAGAAGACAGCGGTGATCATAAGTGTTTCGTGCTGGAGTGAGCTCACTAACACATCCTGAACAGGACATCAGAGAGAGAGAGAGAGAGAAACTGCATTTATAGTGACACCCTGGAGAGACATAATTCATTTTTATTGAATATATTCTCCTTATTCTCTAAAAGAAACTGTTTTTATATTTTTTTTTTACTATTTAAATGATATATATGTGTATATATTTCCCTGTATTCAGGATCCAGGGGGGTCTGGAGCCTATCCCAGGAGACTTAGAGAACAAGGCAGGGTACACCCTGAATGGGGTGCCAATCCATCACCACACACACACACACACACACACACACACACACACACACACACACACACACACACACACACACACACTACGGGCAATTTAGGAATGGCAATTAGCGTAATCTGCATGTCTTCGGACTGTGGGAGGAAACCGGAGAACCTGGAGGAAACCCACCAAGCACGGGGAGAACATGCAAACTCAAACCATGTACATCAAACCCGCACCCTGGACAGTGCTAACCACTCCGCCACCGCGCCGCTTTAACGAAGACCGTCCGTTCTTCAATCGCTTTTTAGATGAGTGATTTATTAGCTACTATGGAAATCGAGAATTTTGAGAATGAGAAGAAGAAGGAGGAGTGAGATGCTCTTAGCATTAATGGCTATTAAGTGAGCAGGAATGAAAGGACCGTGCAGGGGTTAACAGCTGTGCGTGTGAAATGAGAAAGCGTGGCGCGATGCCACCTGGATTACGCCGTCCACATCTGCACCGACGCTCTAGCACAACTCAACAACAGAGCTGAAGAAGAAAGGAGTCAATAAAACAACACACGCGATATTGATGGTGATGAAGCCAGCAGGGGGAGGAGGGGTGTGATGTTGTGGAGGGGGTGGGGTGGGGGGGTAGTGGGAGGGTTGGCAGGGCATGAAAAGGGCAAGAAGAGTGAGAGAGAGAGAGAGGATGATGAAGAAGGACCGATTAGACTGAAATTAGTCTTATTTCTCACACTCACTCACCACTTGGCTATGATCATTCGCAACATTCATCATTCCTTGTCGCCTCACATGCACGCCGCTGTGTAACCCAGCTGGAAACTGTGATCCACACTTTTATAGGTTTTATTCCCCCCCCCCCCCCCCCCGCCCCCACTAGATTTTTCTGTAATTGTAATTGTAATGCTGTGTTTTCTTTCTTCCCTTATTTTTTTTTCTCCCCCGAACAGTGTGCAAGAGCGTAACAAGGCGAAGCAGTTTCCCCTCTGGGATTAATAAACTTCTTTGAATCTTGACTCTTTTGTATCTTGAACTTCTTCTGGTGGTTTGAGCGAGGCTTATTTTGGGATTGTGGGTCTGGCAGACTCGGGATTAGACTTGGAATCCCTCAAATGTGTGTCATAAAATAAACAATCCCCTCCATCTCCCACCTCAAACTGCATACACACACATACACACAAAACACACAACACAGGAAAACAACACACTCCCACCCACAGGCAAGCTTTCTTTCTTCTGTAAAATCCAAAACAGGGGTTTCAGTGCACCAGTACATCGTGTGTTCTACATGAACAGAATAAAGTAGATTTGATCGGAATAGAACAGATTACACCAGACATGAGTCTAGCTGATTAGAGTTGTGCAGAACAATAGAATAGAAGATAAATAGAATAAAAGAGGAGCTATAGAGAATAGATTGGATTAGAGGGGTATGGAATATACACACACACACACACACACATACATACATACATACATACATGCGGTGTGATGGAGAGATCGGGGCATTGATGGAGAGATACAGCTGCAGGATGACTACTACTGTACCACTACCATCAATGCAACCACCACAGCCACAACCAACACTACTACATCCACCATTACCACAACACTACCACCACCACTATCATACAACCACCTGTAACAACACTGCCACCACCAACACAACCACAAGTACCACCACTATCAACACTACCACAACCGTTACAGCTACCATCAATACCACCACCAACACTTTCACCATGACTACCACAACCACCAGTACCACCACCAATTACCAATACCACTAGCATTAGCACAACCACCAGTGCCAACATTATCACCACCACTGCTACCACCACCGCAACGACCACTACCACCAAATTCACTACCAATGCTTCCACAACCATTTACAGCAACCATCAGTACCACCACTAATACCACCAACACTACCACCATGACTACATCACCACATCCACCAGTACCACCACTGCCAACATTCACACCACTACCAACACCAACACTACCACCACCATTACCATTCCCACAACCACCGATAACAACACTACCTTTACCATTACCACAACCACCAACACCAACATTACCAATACGACTACCACCACCACTACTACCACCACTGCAACCACCAGTACTACCAAATTCACTACCAATGCTACCACAACCATTTACAGCAACCATCAGTACCACCACTAATACCACCAACACCACCATCACCACTACCATTACCACACCCACCAGTAGCAACACTGCCACTACCATTACCACAACCTTCTGTACCAACATTACCACTACCAACACTACCATCAGGACCATTACCATAACCACAACCACCAGTACCACCACTAACACTACAACAAACACTACCGCCACCATACTTACCACAGACACTAGCACAATTACCACACCCACCCTCATAATAATCAGCATCACCACTACCACCACTTTTACCAGCACTACCACTACAAACACCACCACCATAACCACCACCAGTTGCTTTGTGTGTGTGTGTGTGTGTGTGTAGTATTGAGTGTGTTAGTGCTAATGCTTACTCTGCCTGTAAATCCTCTGTGAAGAGGGTTTATACTTTTTTTAATGAGGCACATAAATTCAGGTCAAGTGTGTGTGTGTGTGTGTGTGTATGTGTGAGAGAGAGAGAGAGAGAGAGAGAAAGAGTTTAAAACAACTCAACATAATCCAAAAAAGTAGATTAATGTGCATGTCTGCAATACCATTAAAATACACTTAATAAAGAAAAGGAGTTATTAAAGAAGATGTATTTCAGACTTTTGCCCTTGCTGTGACATTGGGGCAGTTTGGATTAAAGCCAAAATCAAATCAATTCACCTTCATTTATAATAATAATAATAATAATAATAACAACAATTCCAAATAAATCACTCAAACATTCAACCACCTGATGAATCTTAGATGAATGCACGGATGGACCGCCTGAAAGAACACTTGTGTGTGTGTGTGTGGTGTGTGTGTGTGTGTGTGTGCGCGCACATGTGCAGGTTCTGTTTGCACTGAATCAGACGCTGCGGCAGCTTGAAGGTGTCCGTGAGGGAAGTGTTCAGGGACCCTTCACTACTGAGGATCTCATCTCACACTACAACTGTGGGGACCTCAGCTCCATCATTTTCAACCAGGACACCTCACAGGTATCCACACACACACACACACACACACATTTTATATTTATGAAATACTTTCTGCACCACTTCACTCATGTGCTCGTCCTAACACGTTATCAGTTCTACAGTAAATCACAGGGACTTCTATAATACAACAAGAATAATAAACAGCCAATTAATTAATCAGGTCAATAATAGCAGTATTGGTTATTTTATTTCAAAAAGTGAACTTTATACAAGGAGTTTAGTTCATAAACATGTTCTGTATCCTTTCCCGCAGAAATACTAGACTTACCTTTTAACTTCTTCTCTAAGAAAAAAAAATTAAACAATAGTTGCATTTGTTCCTTGGGGCACAAATAACAACAATCAGGTTTTCTTACAAAGTGTAATTTATACCTCTTCCAAATGGTTGAGATGTTTTAATGTTGAGAGAGAAAGTAGAAATATATTTACAAACAAACAAACAAACAAAGACACGTTGTTTGGGCATTGGATCCACCTTATTTCTCATGTTATGTTACAAATCTTAACTAAACTTAAGTATATGTCTTTGACATACATGTCAAAGATACAGCAATATCTAGTGGATTTTTTCACCATAGCATACCTCAACCGAGTGGTAGAGATGAGAGATCAGGCCAAGTTCAACACATTTTTTAATAAAATACAGTGAATTAAAACGTGATCTACCAAAAAGGTGAGTGGGACTTTAAAGGAGTTAAAAGAAATGTTCAGAATAGATTTGTACGTTTTTAAATGTTGTTGGGGCATTGGAGCCACCTTATTTCTCATGTTTGCTACAAATCGCAAGGGCATACATTTTAAATAAACAGTGACATCTAGTGGATTGGCAGCATAGCTTATCTCAACCAAGTGGTAGAGATGGCTCAATCAGGCTCAACAAATTTTTCAATAAAACGCAGTGAATTCAAATGTGATCCACTAAAAAGTTGAGCAGCACTTTAAACAGGTGACAAGAAAAGTTCAAAACACCATTGTATATTTTATATTTGTGCATTGAATACAACTTACTTGTTGTGTTGTGCATCAAATCTCAACTAAACTAAAAATTAAAACATTTTAAAGAAACAGAAATATCTAGTGGATTTTTGCAGCATAGCATCTCTCAACCGATTGGTCGAGATGGCTTAATCAGGCCATGTTAAGCACATTTTTTCAATATAATACAGGGAATCAAAGTATCCTGCAGCACTTTAAAGGGTGATGGCATTTGGCGTAAAACCTGTGCCAAATTGTTGTGTGGATTTGAAGCCCCGCTGTCGCGACCCCTCGGAGTGAGCCGGGAAAAGACTAACCACTATATATCTTATATATATAAATTACATTTCACCCACTAGTGCCATTAAACAATAAAGAGTCCTCTTAGTATACAAATGTAACAGAACTCTAAATGGGTGCTTTATTACCTGCGAATACACTTATATTGTAAAGAAGTTACTTCGAGCCTAGAATTTAGAAAATTTGAGCAAATATATTACGCTGGAAAAGCAGAGGAAGAAATAAAGCTACTAGGTAAAATTTTTACTTGCTGCCCCAATCAGTGAGGCATATTTTACACTCACGCACTCACACTGATTAGGGTGTAGGTGGATTTGGAGTCTATGCCCGGAACACCTGAATTTCAGGGAAACCTATTCTTGTTAAGACCAAGGGGAAATTTGGTGTTGCCAATACACCTAACCGTAGAACCTGGAGGAAGCCCACACAGAGACGGGGAGAACCGTTGGAACTTTACACCATCAGATGGAAGATCGAACCAGGAAACCTGGCGCCGTTACGCGGCTTTCCCCTTTTCATCGGCCACCCATAGTTATAGTACGCTCATAATAACTTTAAGATCATATGAACTTTTGAACTGAAACAAACAAAGAGAGAGAAGACGTTCTGTAAAGGGATGTTTGGATGCTAACTGTATGGCAGCCCATTCATCACTGTCTACACACACACACACACACACACACACACACACACACACACAAGCGTTCTGCTCCAGTGTGCTTCAGTTTTATTGTGATAATGCACAGCTCCGTTAGGAATCTTTTAGATAAACACACAACTATGAAACTGTCTCACTGTCTCGCCGCTATGTCTCTTTCTTCCTCACTGTCTTCGTTCTTTTAAATTCAATCCAGTCGGCGAAGAACAAAAACGTGACCAGGCAACACTAAGTGGCGAACACTTGCAATCCTAATTTCCTAACCATTACAAGGTTTTATTAATAAAATAAATAAATAAATAAAATAAATAAATAAATAAAAACACAAATCATACTTTTTATCTTTATGGAACATCAAAGAAACAACTTATCGTGTATGTTATAGCAGCTACGAGGTTGTTTTCTCAGCAGTTAACCAAAAACACTTGGAACGTTACCCAGAAAGCGCCAACTTCTCAATTAAAAACTGTTACAATGCGCTGACGCTGGAGACTCCTTCCACAAATGTTACAGAAAACTTGAAAATGACACACTGCTTATGTGAAGTGTCCTCCTTGTGAAGAAGCTGCTACTATAGAAATGAGAACACAATACAAGAGCACATTGATTAAGACTTGCGCTAAATTTGGGCCTCCGAGTGGCGCAGTGGTAAAGCGCTCGCCCTATCATCCGGAGATCGCCAGTTCGAATCCCGGGTGATGCTGTAACCTCTCGGAGGCCTAGAGAGAGCTGATTGGCTGAGCTCTCTCAGAGGGGAGGGATGAGAGGAACTTAGAGCTCCCACATTAATCACGGCTTAGTGATTAGCCAATCAGGGGCGTCACGTGGTTCGGAGGAAACACGTGATAGTCTTCGGCCCTCCCGGCTGAGTGGTAGTAGTAGCCTTAATGTGGAGCCCCCTAGTGATGGGGAGGAATTGGACACGACTAAATTAGGGAGGAAATCGGGGGAAAAAAAAAAATCGCCCCCCCCCAAAAAAAAAAAAAAAACTTGCGCTAAATTTTATCAACACCTTCTGGACCAATCAGAATGCAGAGTTCAGTATTTTAGTTCTTAAAGTCTTAACTCCCGTTCTCTTTCTGTCTCTCAGCTCCCTCACTTCCTGAACAGTTCTCTGCTGGATCACGAGCGCTCCACGGCGCAGCAGATCGACAGTTACCTCCGGCAGGAGCTCATCTACAAGCGCAACGAGCGGATGGCGCACCGCGTCTCCGCCCTCCTCCGGAGGAGCCCTTCCCAGAGCTTCTTCTTCGCCTTCGGCGCGGGTGAGTTTCCACCTGCAGTTTCTCAAAGAACTGGTTCCGTTCTCGCCGAACAAAGCCGCACGCATCGGCCCACCGTGTCTCTGACATTACTGCGCTCTCTGGTCTTGCTTCAGCACAAGGAAAATATCTGAAGTGCATCGGTATTTGGGACGTCTGGCAGCGGAATAAACACTTGGCATCTGGTGTTAATTGTGTGCTAGAAGTGTTCATTGGTTCTCTTTTTGAAGAGAGCTAAACAATAATAATGAAATAATAAATATCACAATTCACACAGAGGCAATTGGACAGAGACGAACGTTTTTTTCCACGCATATTTGTGCACGCACAACATGCAAAGACGATTGAACAAAGGGAAATAATTATGACTGTGCAAAACTGAGAGAACTGGTTAAAGGTCACATGCTCTGCAACACTCACTTTTCAGTCAGCTGTAGACATTCAGACAGGTTTAAACTAAACGTGTTCCCTGCTTTTTGACCTTTTACTGTTTTTATATTGGCCGGGGTTTAATCAAGCCAATCAGATTGGACACCCCACCTCCCTCTCAATGACTGTGAGCTCATATAAGGGAAACCTTCCCCTCCTGGCTTGGTGCTCAGCTCTACTGTCCTCTATGGGGCGTGACTCAGCAGTAGCTCATTTACATAGACACTGAAATGGCGTGTTTGGTAGAGAAGTGAAATAAAGAGAGTTTGAGGGAAGAAAAGTGCATATCTGAGGGGTACTTTAGCTGGAGCATTAACACACACGCACACGCACACACATGCTTTGGGCGAGCTCTGAGATTTGTGGTAAGTAAAATTTGTGACCTTTAATAATATTTGTAGGTTTAGAGCTTTTTGTACGTTTCTATTTACATATATGCAATTTTTTTTTAAATAATCTAAACATTTAAGCAATATCACACGATTGGGAATGCTAATATTCAGTACGACAGCACGACCTCGAGTGTGTTATCGTTTTTATACAGCATTTCCACAAACACCATTTATTAAGGCAAAGTTAATACACTAATTAACCAGTCACCTCTGTTCAGGTGAGAGACCTCATCACCTGACCGAGGTGCATGCTGGGAAATGAAGTTCAAACGTAAAAAGACACAAAAACAACAAAAGTCTTTGGGCACAATGGGATTGATAATCATATTGTAGTGATTGTAGACACCTGGGATGCCGAGTGATGCATACTGTATACAGTGGAACCTTGGATTAAGAGCATAATTCGTTCAGGAAGCGGGCTCGTATTCCAAAAACACTCGTAAATCAAATAGACTAGAAGAGAGGGAGATGTTGATTATAAGAGACGAGCACTAAGACAGCAGGGGACTCTTATTTTGACACAGGGGACGCAGCAGGGGAGACGATTACCCATCATTCCCGCAGCGCAAGAGAGAGAAAAATCATTGGCTCAGTTGCGATCACTTGCCGCTCGGTGTCAAAATAAGAGTCGCATGCGTGATACATGATACTCGGCGCTCGTAAACTAATACTTGATAGGTTTCCGATTAAAAATGTATTAAAAATCTTTGCTCGGTTTGCGGAACACTCGTAAACCACGTTACTCGCAATCCGAGGTTCCACTGTATAGTTAAATATCCCAGTGCTGTTATGCTGTATATCGCCACTCGTGGAAAACCTTTTATTCAATTAGATCGCTCGGTCAGAACTTACTGCTGGACAATGTCTTTTATAGTTCTTTTTATACTATATGTTTCAGAGTTTATTTTTCCTGTATATTTCTACGACATTAATTTACAGTAAGAAAGTGAAACACAAAGATATGACAAAGATGAGTATGCCTGTAATACAGGATGTGGTACAAGTTATGACTTTAATCTTCGTGCTAATTAGACTCCAGCGTGATTCAGGTTGTGCTCGTGGTCATGTGATGTAACGTAAGGTGGTTTTTCTTCTATGCAGTACAGAGTATCGATTAAACTGACAATAACTGAATGATTTAAAACATCAAAAGACTAAATTGAAATGTTAAGACTCCCGCCGGGACACGCTATGTAAAAACACTGAATAGTAATAGCTGTAATACTTAATGTCAGGTTTTATTGCCGAACTTTTACCCTGCAATAAAAAAATCCAGTAACACACACAGGCACACGCATACACACACACACGGTTTACAAGTTCTGTAACAAAAAACAATACTGAAATGTCAAGGCAATCAATGCGATCCAGTTCTCATTCCATACAAATAAAAATGCTGTTGGACCAGGAGCTGTGGTTGGAAAAAAATGGATGTCTTCCGAAGGTCTCCTACGCCTCCCTGCCTTTTTACTTTCCCTCTTTTAGTTCCATAATGGTTTGTTTCCCGTGTTAGATATTTTCATTGCTGTTATTTACAACAAGCGCTGTATGATGAAGATCGATACTAGCCGCTAGTGGACGCCGTTGTGAACGATGAGTCCCTGGAGAATAAGGATGCATCAAATGCTGATTTATTAACAGTGATTTAATTTATGGCATGGTTATTAAAAACCATCATCTGCAAAGGTGAGAAGGTGAGATTGGCGTGGGCAGATGGAGATTTCGAAGGAGACTGATGGCACTGATGATGTCGCATCTAAACAGTGATTGGCTTCCCTATCGATCGGATTTCCTATCTGATACGTTCTGTGCTCTGTCCCCGAGACCACCTCTTCAAGCGGACATGGTTCCCAAGCGCGGAACGATTGTGTTCTCACTGTGTAAACTGAACCAGATTTTGGGATCAAAGTGTTCTGGGAAATGTTCCCAGGAACCTAATGCGAAAACGGTTTGCCGTCAAAAATATGAAAAGGTATGAAAAGGTTTTTCAGCTGCCGTCAGAGGCTGTCTTCATGTGGACACTAATTCTCCACTATTAAACTTCACAATCAGAAACCTCCGATGCAAAGCTTGCTGTTTCACACGTAGTCAAGCATCGAACCACAGTGAGAATCACAGAAGAGACTGAATTCATGTAACCAATCATTACTCAGAATTGAAAGTCTAACCTAAACTCCAATGTCTTCTCCGTCTTCTTCTATAAAAATTCCTGCAGATTAAAGCACCACAGCGGGCAGAACCAACAAAAAAGTTGAATTCTGATTAAACACTTCTTACCCATCTGATCAGATCTGCGTAAAGGGTCAAACTGGAATCTCTGATCAAAAATGATTTTTTGATATTGAAATATTGTCCATGCAAACACAGATACTGACAAATGGCCTATGACAGGTGTACTTGACTCTCATAAAGGCATTTTGGTTTCTTCATTCCTTTTCTTTTTAATCTAAATGTGAAGTATGTGCTGCCACCAGGTTTCAGCCCCAACCACAGATAATGCTAACCATATAGCTTCCATTTAACGTAACATCTTTAACATTCAAACAAGTTAAATCTTGTTAGCATAGCGGTACCGCCTGCTACGAGAAACCGCCTCCTAATGCTACCCAGGCAGGTACTGCACAGACGATCTGTGGGCCACATGCGGACGTTCTGCTCAAATAGCTGAACGCTCTGCTGAATATTATATAAATTAGAGAGAACGTAGCTTCCAACTCGGAAAGTGGATAATGCGCTAATGTTCTGTACCGTGTGCTCGGCTTTTGGCAGGAAGAAACTGAACAGGACACAAATATCCAGGCCATGCTTCCCGGAGTTACACAAACAGACAGATAAAAGCGAGTGAGAGAGAGACAGAGCAAGCGAGAGAGAGAGATCAAACTGCTTTTTCAGTTAGCGTTCCTTGCTAATGGACCTCATGCTTTCTGAAGTGATGCAACAGGTACAGTACTAGTGACGGTTCTGCTCCAGATCCGCAAACCTAATCTATCCATTTGTGTCTGAGAAAGTATGTGTGTGTATGTGTGTGTGTGTGTGTGTGTGTGTGTGAGAGAGAGAGAGAGAGAGAGAGAGAGAGCAATGTAACTGCAGAAAAAGTCTGTCTGGAAGACTCTGTTTCGCACACACACACACACACACACACACATTTTGTTCATCATTCACATCTCTTGCTACGACACTAAGAGACACACACAAGCACCGTGTGTACCTCTTAGTGTCGTAGCGTTATCCCTCTGTTTATCTTTCTCTCAAAGACATTACGTTGGAGAACATCGTGGCAAAACAAAACAGTTGTTTGGGAAGTTGCGGTCGTCTAGACTTTTTTTTCCTTAAAGGACATAATTTGTGCTGCTTTTTGGTTCTGGCCCCTCAGGGCGTGGCTCCACAGGACCTCTGGTGGTGTGCTATGGTGGCCATTATGTGCTTATGTGAAAAAACAATATGGAAATTTGTGAAGGTTAAATCTCGAAAGTGCTTGTCACCCATATACAATGCTGTGAAAAAGTATTTGCCCCTTAATTATTTTTTTGTTAGTGGTAGTAGTAGCCTTAATGTGGGAGCCCCCTAGTGACGGGGAGGAATTGGACACGACTAAATTACGGGGAAAAATCCCCCCCCCCAAAAAAAAAAGATAACCTGAATAGATACAAAATGCAGTTTTTACATTATTTATTAATAAATATCATTAATTAATTATATATTAAGGGGAAAAGCGCTTTCCAAACCTCACACACTCACTCATCGTCTATACTGCTTCATCCTGTATTCAGGGTTGCAGGGGGGCCTGGAGCCTATCCCAGGAGACTAAGGGCACAAGGCGGGATACAACCTGGATAGGGTGCCAATCCATCGCAGGGCGCACACACACATACACACACTCACACACTTCGCGCAATTTGGGAACGCATATCTTTGGACTGTGGGAGGAACATGCAAACTCCATGCACACAGAGACGTGAATCGGGCCTGGACGGGAATCGAACTGGGTCCGTGGAGGTGCACGGCGACGGTGCTAACCACTACACCACCGTGCCGCCCTGTCCAAACCTGATTAGCGTTATGTGAAAAAGTGATATATTCAGCCAAACACACTTCAGGAAAAGAAACATTGTATGGTGTATATTATATAAATATAATACTCATAATAGTATCATATATATCTATATATATATATATATATATATATATATATATATATATATATATATCTCTATCTATCTATCTATCTATCTATCTATCTATATATATATAGATATATATAATGTGTAGCAGTTCATTCAGTATTAAAATATTTATACAAATTTTTCTATTCCTAAAGTGTGTATACATTTTGGCTAAAAGTTTTGAGAATGACACAAATATTAGTTTTCACAAAGTTTGCTGCTAAACTGCTATTAGATCTTTGTTTCAGTTGTTTCTGTGATGTACTGAAATATAATTACAAGCACTTCATACATTTCAAAGGCTTTTATCGACAATTACACAACATTTATGCAAAGAGTCAGTATTTGCAGTGTTGGCGCTTCTTTTTCAGGACCTCTGCAATTCGACTGGGCTGCTCTCAATCAACTTCTGGGCCAAATCCTGACTGATAGCAACCCATTCTTTCATAATCACTTCTTGGAGTTTGTCAGAATTACTGGGGTTTTGTTTGTCCACCCGCCTCTTGAGGATTGACCACAAGTTCTCAATGGGATTAAGATCTGAAAGAACAATGATTTCAAGCATCACCCTCCTTTTAACATGTCAAGTCTGCCATTCTAACCCAATCAGTCTGACATAATGATCTCCAGCCTTGTGCTCGTCAACATTCTCACCTGAGTTAACAAGACGATTACTGAAATGATCTCAGCAGGTCCTTTAATGACAGCAATGAAATGCAGTGGAAAGTTTTTTTTTTTTCGGGATTAAGTTAATTTTCATGGCAAAGAAGGACTATGCAATTCATCTGATCACTCTTCATAACATTCTGGAGTGATCAGATGAATTGCATAGTCCTTCTGCTGCTCAAGTTTTTAGGGCCCAAGCACTGAGTGCGCAGGGCCCTATTGTTCTTCTAAGGATTATTATTTTTATTTTTATTTTTTTTATTATTATTTTTCTTTCAATCATCCGGGCACTTTCGGCCCTCTTAACATACTCAAAAACTCACCAAAATTTACACACAGACTGGAATCTGCGGCCAACAGGTCCTCAGTGGGGCTCGGCCCCTACAGAGTCTTGCCTTATAGCTCAGACACACTTGCACGTATACTTATAAAACTCGGTGAACATTTAGATCTCATCAAACTGAACAAGTTTCGCGCTGCATGTCATCAGGTCTAATCAACAGGAAGTGAGTTATTTTGAGTTGTTTGCAAAACGCACCCAATGGAATGTGATAAACTCCTCCTAGGAATTTTTTACAATTCGCACCAAACCAGCTAAATATGATCTAAACAAGTTGCTGATGCAAAATTGCAGAGATCTTTTTGATACCTCGAACGGTTCGGCCGTGGCGAAGCTTTAAAATTATGGCGAATAAAATGAAACAGGAAGTGGCTAATAACTTCTGTGTACATTAAGTTAGGCACATGAAACTTTACAGGTATGTTAAGAGTAGGAAGCTGATCACATCATATGACAATCATGAGTCTATGTCATAGCGCCACCAAGTGGCAGAAGGAAGTGTGTCACTTTTGGAAATCAGTAATATTTTGTCCTTTACTTTCACCTGATTTGGTTCAAAATCAGTCAGAATAATGAAAAGACATGGGTCATTTGAAATCATGAAGGATTTTTTTCTAATTTGAATCGTGTTGCTATGGTGACGATTTAACTCAAGAAAAAATCGAAGAAAATTATTCTTCTCATATCTTACGAGTGGAAAGACCTACGGTTCCAAAATTGTATGGGTGTAGACTCTCACTGATTGTGAGGAAGCCCTGAGAGCCTGGAGCCCGGGCGTGCCACAGGGCCTGTACAGCGCCCCCTGGAACTTTGTAAAGTTTAAGCTGCATAACTCATATCCACTTTCACATATATGAATGAGACCCAGTATAAATTTAGATCTCATTGAGGTGAACAACTTGCATACCCCATGTCATGGAATCCGCTGAACAGGAAGTCGGTTATTTTGCGTTGTTTGAAAAACGCACCCATTGGAATGTGATATACTACTCTTACAGGATTCATATGTTTTTGACCAAACAGGGTCTAATATAATCTCAAGACATTGAGGATCTAATATTGTGAAGGGCTGGTTGATATCTTAAACGGGTCGGCCGTGGCGAGCCCTTAAAACTACGGCGAATAACAGGAAACAGGAAGTGGCTAATAACTTCTGTATAAATTGAGTGACGTTCATCAAACCTCAGCGGTAGGTTAAGAGAAGAATCCTGCTCACAGTGACATGGGTCCCGTGAGTCTCAGTCATAGCGCCACCAACTGGCAGCAGAAAGTGTCTACTTTCAGAAATTAAATTCTTTTGTGGCTAATTTTCAGCAAATTGGCTTCAAAATCAGGCACAATAATTGGAAGACACGGCTGATGTCACACTGTAAAGGACTTTTTGATACGTTGAATAGTGTTGATATGGCAACATATAATTTGGAGCAAACATAAGACACTTATATCCACCAAGTGGAAAGTCCTAATGTGCCCAAACATTTTATGTAGAAAGAACAACTGCTTGAGTAGATTTCTTGAGTTTCATGTTTTTGTGATGCTCATACAGCTCCCAACATTTTTTTACAGTATATTTATCATCCTTGTCCTGAACTTTCTGTACTGACTCCTGCAGTAATAAAATATGTCCAGTAGATGGCAGTAGTAGGCAGGTATTCTGCAGTCAGGTCTTTCCCCTTCTCCTTTACTATGGCTTCATGTTTACAATTTAAATATATGCAGAAATCATAAAAAATAAACAATACAAACATTTAAATTGCCCACTGTGCAACATTCAGTCTGGTGGACAAGCGCGGCGATATACACACCAGACCACACATTCTAAACACACACACACACCCCATACAAACACACAAACACTACACATCGGTCATGTACACATCCCGACAAATACACAATATGAACACACTAACTATCCTACATGCACACACACACACACACACACACCACAAGCACACGTCACTAATGTGACCTGACTAAATAAAAATCAATACATCATGAAAACGGAAAAAGATCCTTAGGAAAACAAGAGGCTCCTGTGCACCTATAGTGTGTGGGTGAGTTTTTAATTGCAAATCAGTTTTGATATCTCAAATGTCTCAGCCGTGCTAATGTCTTAAACTTACACAACGAAACATTATTTATAACACACACATCACTAATGTCAACACACTAGATTAAAAAAAAAGGAATAATCCTTAGAAAAAACAAAAGGGTCCTGCGCATCTATAGCACACATCTCTCACGACACACACACACTCACACACACACACACACACACACACACACACACACATCATATTCAGTGACATGGACAGTGACATCACATTCAGGAACATCCTTAAACTTACACCGGAACATTATTTATAACACACACATCACTAATGTTAACACACAGACTCACACACCATCTACACACCTCTGTCCCTCACTCTCACACACACTAAACCTCACACACACACACACACACACACACACACACACCACATCACATCACTGTCACACACCTCTCTCCCTCACTCTCACACACACATCACACATTTTGATATCTCAAACGGATCAGCTGTGATAATGTCTTAAACTTACACCCAACAATTATTAATAACACACACATCACTAATATTAACACACAGATGCAGACACCATACACACAAACATGCACAAACACAAGCACACATCACTAATGTTAACACACTAAATAAACACACACAAAGATATCTCACACACATGCATGCACACACACAAACAAGTACACTCATACATCACACACATGCACACCTACACCCACACATACACAATATGAACACACTAACCATCTTACATGCACACACACATCACAAGCACACGTCACTAATGTTACCTGACTAAATAAAAGTCAATATATCATTAAAAAGGAAAAAGATCCTTAGGAAAACAAGAGGCTCCTGCGCACCTATAGTGTGTGGGTGAGTTTGTCATTGCAAATCAGTTTTGATATCTCAAATGTCTCAGCCGTGCTAATGTCTTAAACTTACACAACGAAAAATGATTAATAACACACACATCACTAATGTCAACACACTACATTAAAAAAGAAAAGAAAAGAATGATCCTTAGGAAAACAAGAGGGTCCTGCACATCTATAGCACACATCTCTCACGACACACACACTCACACACACACACACACTCACTCATTATATTCAGTGACACGGACAGTGACATCACATTCAGGAACATCCTTAAACTTACACTGAAAAATTATTAATAACACACATCACTAATGTTCACACACAGACTCACACACCATACACACAAACACACACACACTCCATATACACAAACACGCACAAACACAAGCACATTTACTCGTCACACACAGACTGACACCTACATCACACACCTCTGTCCCTCACTCTCACACACACTAAACCTCCCACAAGGACACACACACGGACACACACACGGACACAAATCACATCACATCACATCACATCACTGTCTCACACATCTCTCCCTCACTCTCACACACACATCACATCACATCACACATTTTGATATCTCAAACGGGTCAGCCGTGATAATGTCTTAAACTTACACCCAACAATTATTAATCACACACAAATCACTAATATTTGAACACACCATACACACAAACATGCACAAACACAAGCACACATCACTAATGTTAACACACTAAATAAACACACACAAAGACACAAACACATCTCACACACACGCACACACATGCATGCACAAACACAAACAAATACACTCATACATCACACAAATGAGCACCTACATACACACACATTATAACACTCACACACTCACATCTCTGTCTCACCCACCCTCACGCAGAAACACACACATCCACTAACAAGTCACATGTCTTAGACATACTAACACACACATCACTAATGTTAACACACAGACTCACACACCACACACACACACAAACACGCAAAAACACATTTACTCATCAGAGACAGACTGACACATTAACTAGTCTCACACACACACACACACACACACACAAATATTTAGGGCCCAAACTGATATTAGCCCAGTATGATGTGTGACGTTCTGTGTGCAAGTTCCGCGGGGCAACCGGGTGCCAATGACTTTTTCGAGGTTTTGACACACTCGAATAACACGCAGGTTGTGCGGTGCGCCCGGGGTGGGGACCGCGCCCCTTGCTTGGGCCCGTCATCGTTGCTTGCAACTATATTTATAATTGCTATTATAAAAACTTGAGCAGCAGTTTTACCAATTTCCAATATTTATGTAATTTTCAAAACTTTTGGCCACGACTGTATATACAGTATATCAGATGCTTTACTGTGACATGCTGCAGGGAGTTTGGTTGTAACAGCCTCAGCAGCGACCTCATTTCCCCTCCCGTCTGTTCCAACCACTCAGCATTCACTGCCTGATCATCTGTCACCATCTGCACCTGTTTCTCACTGGCTCACTTTTTTATACTTAAATGATTCATAGGTCATTGTGTGGCTTAACAAACTAAAACATTCCTCTGACACTGACCAGGTACCGGACTGGACTGCAAATATGTGAAACAAAATAAGTGCTTCAGGAGAAGGATTCCTCAAGACTAGATTAGAAATAGAGGGACGTCTAGAGCTTTGGAAGCAAAATATCAAGAAATGTGTGTGAGTGATGGGGGTCAAGACTTTTCTATGTATTTTAACTACTACTACTGCTTAAAGCTGGTATCAGCGATGGTCTCAGAGATAAACTAAGACGAGCTGTTGTCCATCGAGGCCAGAGCTCGAGACCACATCAGCCACGTCAGCATCCTGAGGAGAACATCAGCCACAGCACGCGTGTTTCAGCCAATAGACTACATTTTCATCCACACACACACACACGGACAAGCGTATACAGGCACACACTGGGATCTGATTACTGAAGTCACGCTTGTCTTATAAACTCTGAGCTATAACAACTTGATGCTGTAACTGCATGTAAATCAAAACACACACATACACACGCACACACACACACACACACACACTTCAGCAGGTTTTCATTTGCCCGCTTCTTTCATTGATCATCAGTGTTGTGGGTTTTTATTCAGAACATCTTCAGAAATTTCCTTCATGAGCCACCAGACGCCAACACACACACGCACACAAACACACACACACGCACACAAACACACACACACACGCACAAGCAAACAGTAACACAAAAAACACACATACGAGCAACACACACACACAAGACACTAACACCAGCACACATACAAACACAATCACTAACACAAACACACCAACACAGTCTCACACACACACACACACACACACACACACTAATACGGAAAAACCAACAGTCACACAAACATCAACACACACACACACACACACACAACCTTAAGAAACACTAAGACACAAACACACCACAGTCACATACACTCACACAACACACAAACACCCTCACGAAAACAAAACACACACACACACACTAATACACACAAACATCAACGCATACAAACACAAACACTAACACACTAACACAACACACACACACACGTACAAAAAAAACACAAACAAACACTAAACCAACACAAACAGATGAAGGTACCTGTACTGTAGCATTATCGTTAATTAGCAGTTAGCTTTCAGTCGCCGTTAGCTTCGTTAGCGTCAGCATAGAAGCCTTTATATCCTTCTAACTAATCGTTATCCGTCATTAGCATCGTCGTTCGGCGTTGACCTTTGACCTTTTGGATGGTCACATGCTCCTGAAACAGCAGCGGTTCAGTGCGGGAGGGGCGTGTCCTGAGCTGTTAGCGCAATTAGCACGAAAACTTCAAAGTGTTTCAGAAATGTTTCTTTTTCCATATTCAACTAATAAAGTGGCACAGAGGGCAAATGGGCTTTTAATTGAAAGCATCAGGGTGGTCATAAAAACAGAAGAGCGATGTTGTGTAAATTCGGTCGTGTGTGTGTGTGGGGGGGGGGTTGGCTGTGCACATGTGTTTTGCACTTGTACATTGCAGTGTTGTAGCGTGTGGTCACACACTTCCATTCCTCAATGTGTTCAACCCGGGTTTGTTCCACCATCACACACACACACACACACACACACACACACACAGTTAAACACACTACTTTTTTTTCTTTTACATTCTCTCTACTTCCCTTTTTCCTATTTCACATTTTGTCTTTGTTGATTTTCTGACACTTGGGCTTCATTTTTTTCTCCTTCTTCCTTTCCATTTTCTTTCCTATTGTTCTGCTTTTATCACATTTCCCATGTTTAAATTCGCATATTTGCACAAACTCCGTGTGAGGAACACTGGCACCGCCGGCCTCCGCATCACCCCAGCTGAAGATTGGATCTGGCCGGCTTTCAGCGCGCCGTCTGTTCGGGCCTGAGCCTCGCGATCCGCCCGTCAGATCTGAGCAACACCCGACGGGAGCCTCTTCACGCTCGGTGCCAGGGCGCCGCTGGAGCCTTTGAACTCGAAGGAAGAATAATGACGAGGAGGAGGAGGCATGCAAAGAGACGGGCTGGAGGATTTCCAGCGTGCTGATAATAAGCTGGTGAAGCTGCCGTGGCCCGTATTAGCAGTTATTGCTGGGTTGAGTGACGCGCTGGATTATCGCGGAAAATAAAACTAACTCTTTCATCACAGGCGTGTGTATCAGTGCACGTGAGTGTGTTTGATGTCTGGAGAGCAAAGGAATTAGGTGTGAGAGACCGAGCTGGTGATACGGTTGTGATTTATTGAAAACAGACACTCAAATGGCAGAAATATGAAATATCGTCGATTTACGCGCTACACAGACTGCGTGAAGATATTTGTCTAATTCTATTTAAGTGTTGCCTAAGAATTGTGTTTTTATTGACTTTTATAAAGAATTAACATATTTAAAGCAGGTCGAGATAAAAAAAATAAAGGTCACAAATAGAAAATAGCAAAAGCTATAAAAAAGTAAAAGATTTTAAAAAAGGTTTGAGTATTTAAAATATCCGAAGACTCTCTCTTTTTTATTTATTTATTTATTTATTTTTTTTAGATATAACTAGCGTAAGTACCCATTGTTGACAGGTAAAGAGTTAATAATCGATTATTATAATTATTATTGATGATCCAGGGAGACGCAGGAAGCTAGTCATCTCTTTCAAAGCTTGTTCAGCTCACACCTGTCCCCACTATGAGAAAGCCATTGACGAGCGTCCGTGGTGCCTGGATGGGAGGGACGGAGTTACTGTCTCCTGCCAATCAGAGTGACACTGACCAATCACGAGTATAACCATGAGCTCGGTTAGAGCTGCGCTGTGGTGTAGCATGAGCAGCAGGTCGGATGGAAACCTCGGGTATTTTTCATCCGAGCTGCTTTGAAGAAGAGCAGAGCTGTCTAAGTGGGTGGGAAATGACCAGACTGGAGTGTTCTGGAGTGAGGGATGAAATGTTAACGTGGTTGATGTTGCTTCCTCATGTCATTTGTTAGTCAGTGCTTCATTCTTGTTTCAGGTCACTTCCTGGGCAACCACAGTGTCCTGGACATCCTGCGGCAGGAAGGCTATGAGGTGGAACACACACCGGCCCAGGAGCCAGCTACATCGTGAGTCTGTCTCCTTCTTTCCCCTCCTTCCTTCTCTCTCTCTCTCTCTTTTTAACAATTGAAAATCCTTTCCGAATCAGCCTTCACCGGTATGCCATGTCCATTAATGCGTACGTCCCATTAAAATTTTTTTGAAGGACATCCGTCATTCTCCTGACTTTTTTTAACCTGACTTTTAAATCTTTACTATTACTTCACACTAGTTTTCTCCATCCGTGTTCTTTCTTACACTCTCTCTTTCCCTTTTCTTCTCTCCAATTATCTCGAGCGCACACATAATAACTCTGACCATTGTTCAATAACACGTTGGACGGAGCATCATTTTATACCGACTATGCCAGAGAAAACTACACACGCGGTCCGATCATCAAGTCACTGTCGTCCGTTTAGACGTGTCCGGCACGCTGTAAGTCACCGCGCAGGCTTTGTGCATCGAGCGTGCAAATTACAAACAGATCCATGCTCTGGCTTTGATTCCTCAAATCCCCCCCCCCCCCCCCCCCCCCCTCCACTAGCCATGATGAGATGAGACGGAGACGCTCGGCCGATTCCTACGCACACGGGACTCACCCATTCGTCTCGTGGAGAGGTTTGGTGCAAAGGCACAAGAGAATCTCTCGAGTGAAGTCGGGTCGGTGGGAAGGGTAGAGAGGAGGGATGTTTCAAAAGAAGTTTGGGGAAAATTCATTACAACAGCAGCAATTTAACAGATGGAAAAATAGGCATGAAAGAGAGAGAAAGGACCCTTGTGTCATACATGAATAATGTTATTTGTATGTAGCGTGTATACAATTATTTGTTATGGGTTTTTTCCCCATGAAGCTCCATATAATACAAAATTATGGCTTAGACACAAATTAAATCGGAAAAGTTTAAACGTACTACATCGTACAACAGCTATGTTCTTACATTAAACCCATTTATCACATCAGACGTTCATTATTAACGTTTACTAGGGCTGTGGGACTGGACTCAAGTTCATTTGACTCACTTGACTCACTTCATTTGTGATGGGTCTCACTTGTCTGTCATTGGTCTCATTCATCTCTGTCATTGGTCTCACTTGTCTCTGTCATTGGTCTCATTCATCTCTGTCATTGGTCTCACTTGTCTGTCATTGGTCTCATTCATCTCTGTCATTGGTCTCACTTGTCTCTGTCATTGGTCTCATTCATCTCTGTCATTGGTCTCACTTTCTGCCATTGGTCTCATTCATCTCTGTCATTGGTCTCACTTGTCTCTGTCATTGGTCTCTCTTCTCTCTGTTATGGGTCCCACTCATCATTGTTCTCTCAGTTGTCTCTGTTGTCGGTCTTGCTCGCCTCCAGCATTGTTCTCACTTGTCTCTGTCATTGGTATCACTCGTCTCCCATCATTGGTCTCATTCGACTCCATCATTGATCTCACTTATCTCTGTCATTGATCCCACTTGTCATTGTTCTCACTTGTCTCCGTCATTGGTCTCGCTCGTCTCCATCATTGGTCTTATTTGTCTTTGTCATTGGTCTTACTTGTCTACATCATTGGTCTAGCTCATCTCCATCATTGTTCTTACTTGACTCTGTCACTGGTCTCACTCATCTTCATCATTGGACTCACTTGTCCTCGTCATTGGTCTCACTTGTCTCCATTGCTGGTCTCACTCATCTTTGTCATTAGTCTCAAGCATCTCAATCATTGGTCTCACTCATCTTCATCATTGGTCTCACTTGTCTCTTGTCATTGGTTCCAACTCGTCATTGGTCTCACTTGTCTCATTGGTCCACTTGTCTCTGTCATTGGTCTTACTTGAGGAATACTCATCATTGGTCTCGCTCGTCTCCATCATTGTTCTTAATTGTCTTTGTCACTGGTCTCACTCATCCCCATCATTGGTCTCATTGGTCTCTGTCATTGGTCTCACTTGTCTCCATCATTTCTCTCACTCATCTTCGTCATTATTCTCAAGCATCTCAATCATTGGTCTCACTCACCTTCATCATTGGTCTCACTTGTCTCTGTCATTGGTCCCACTCGTCATTGGTCTCACTTGTGTCTGTCATTGGTGTCGTTTGTCTTCATCATTGTTTTCACTCATCTCTGTCACTGGTCTTACTCATCTCCATGGTTTGGTCCCGCTTGCCTTCGCCATTCGCCACACTTGTAAAAAAAAATATTATGGACCAGATTTTAAACAGCACTTTTATGGACGATGTGATGGGTCAGCTGGAACAGAAAGTGCACAGCTGGAAGCTTATGTCCATCAACAGTAGAACATTTTCTACTTTGGCTTAACCACTGGTCTTCCCTGGATGGTGGGTGGAGTGTCTGGAGAAACATCTTTGCCATGTTCAACTCTGGAATATTTGGAAATTTATGAGCTACAGTAACTGAGTGAGGATTGGTAGGTTAGTGGTTTTCCTCCTGCGGCTCTGAAAACGCTCTTTCATACAGTGGCAGAAGTCAATTTGCCACAGTGTGAGGGTTTCATTTACATCTAATCTTAAAATATTAACCTGCTTTGTTTACTGCCTGCCTTGTTCTTGTTAAGATGCAATGAAACCGCAAATATGTATTGAGGAAAGAAAGAATTACAGTTTGCATTTCTCATGCTGTCTGACCATACAAGTCCCTTTCAATCTGTTAAAAATGACTATTCGGAAAAAATCGAACCTTACCTTAGTTGCAATAATTAATTTAATAGATCAGGAGGGTCATTATGTCCCCCTACAAAAAACTAAACAAAAAACTAAACATCCATAAATGAATATAGAATGTTAATAAGGTTTAACGATTCAGAGGCTTTAACTCAATCTGTATCATGAACACGATGAGTAACTGGCTCGTTACAGAGGCGAGGGCGTTCCTGATTATGGTTCCCACTTTTCTGGTGGTTAGCAGCTCATTTCAGCACTTCGTAAACTCTCAATTTCTTTAAGCAATACTTGCGTGTGTATTTGTGTGTTAAAAGTTCAACCTGAGTCACATCAGAGGCTGAACAGGGAATAAAGAAATAAAGAGTGTGAGCAAGCAAGAGAGTGTTTGTGCAATGTGGAGGAATGCCGCACCACACACACACACACACACACACACACACACACACACACACACACAAAGACAGAATGTACCCTTTAGATTGTTTCCATGTCTTCATACTGACACCTGATGTTGTCCAGCCACCATTAAGCATTTAATGCCCCTCCCCGTCTCTCTCTCTCTCTGTCCTCATGGTGCTGTCCCAGGAGCTGGCCGGAGACGGAAGGTACCACCATGACGCAGAGCGGGGGAGGTCCTGAGCTGGCGACAGGGGGAACGCCAGAGCCTGCTGAGGTAGAAGAGGAGAGACCCCACCTGCTGGAGCCGGACAGTCTGAGTCAGTTGGAGGAGTTCGGGAAACACCAGCGCCCCCGCAAGGCCCAGAGGCCGCACAGCAGGCAGCGACTCTTCAGCGACCTGTGGGTGCGAATCGGATATAGGTAACGAGCTCGGCTTTTCACAGAGCGTGTGGTGAGATCTGACGTCCTTAGTGAGCAAACATGAGGAGGACGAAGAGGAGGGACAGAGGGAATATACTCATTGTTATCATATGTTGTTATAACATATTTTATTCAGGCATAATTAAAGTGTTAGCTTTGGTGATGTCAGACTTACAGGTATTAATAATACGGATCCCCTAGAGGGACATGGGTGAGAGGAAAAAAAACTGAACGGAAAAAAAAGTTTTAAAAAAAAATCTAAGGAAGAAAAAAGAAACGGGAAATGGGACGTAAAAAAAAATTTGCGACGAAAAAAAATATCTGAAGAAGGATAAAAAAACATAGGTGGAAACCAAGACCACGTGACTCATATTTCCGCGCCAAAATACGGAAAGGGCGCTCTCCAAGTACAAACTGAATGTCTTCATATTTTAGGCCAAGCTGAAAGTAAAACTCAGCTTTGAGTTCTACTCAGAATTCTACTCAGTAATCCTTCTCTCCATGCCTGATTAACAACGCACGTGTAACTCTAATCTGAGTATTATTTTTCTCCGCTGCGGTTGGCAGCCAGCTTCTAGGCGCATTACGAGACAAGGATCAAGCTTTTAGGAGCTTTGCTGACACCTGCTGGACTAAATCGGCAACGCTGAAAAGTCAAGTTTTGCGAGATCTCGCAAACTTTTTGCAAGATCTCGCGAATTTTCCTAGCTTAAATTTTTTTTCCACCCATATCATGTTAGCCTATTTTTTTGCCTTGCATTTTTTTTTTTGCCTCACTTTTTTTTTTTCAAGGTGTAATTTTGAAGTGGAACGTGTAAATGTCAGTCGTCTTCATTCAGCAGAAATTTCACTTTTAAATTATTATAAATATCTAAACTGCAGGATGTTTTTTTTTTTTTTCAGATTTATTAGAATATAAGGAAATGTAGTACACATAAATCTATCACTTTTTCAACATTTTCTGTTAAAAAGCAAAGTAGTTGTTATTATTAAAGTGTGCAAAACTAATAACTGACTAATCAGTGACATAATTTATAAATGCTGCATGATGACTAGGTGGTGAAAAAAAAATTAGCAGCATAGCCTGTGACATTCTTGAGTAAATTTCTGTAGAACCTTCTGATTAAAAAAAACGATTATGAGAATCTCTAAAATGATTAAAATCCTCGGGGTATTAGATGCAAATGATGTAAAACTGATCCACTATTTAATGTATAATATATATTTTTAAAAAATTGATCCTAAACTACTCTTTTCCTGTTTCCTCACTTCCAGCACGACTTCACTTCCGAATGTACAGAGAACCGACGACTACGCGACGACGAGAACGTCGCTAAAGCTCCAGGAGGATCAGCAGAAGAGAAGATCGTCCTTAAGTAATCTACAGGAGACTCCGCCCCCCAGAGCTATGGGCTCGGCCACGCCCACTCCCGGATACACGCTACCTTTCATGCTCATGTGCCTTCTCACGCAAGTGCTGATGCGCTTCACGTCATGACCACCAGAGGGAGACAGAAACACACACAAACTCACACCCAAAACCCCAAAAACACAGATAGTGTTTGTTTGTTTTTTTGTAATCATTTTATGGGCAATTATATTAAAAAGCAATGAAAACAACAACAGGCTGCACATAATGCAAAGCCTTATTTAAAATGAAATACACGTGGATGTTACGTAACAAGGATTTGAAATGATCTGATTGATCTTACAATCCTTGTATGAAATAAGAAACACCAGTTATCACAAATTACTACAGACCAAAGCTGAGTCTACTCATCATGAACACTCTTTATTACTTAAATAAAATGAATGAAAAATGAAAATACCAATACAAAAGAATACAACTAACACTTTTAATGACAAAGAGTATTATGAAGTCATGAATAAAACACTCTGTCATGCTGTAATAGGAAAATAATCAATAACTGATGTATCGGGTAACGTGATGAACTGGTGCTACTGTTACAGCACAAAAAGCTGTTTATTTTCCTTCAACAGCATGTTCTGTGTGTTTTATTCCTCTCACACCAGAGCAATTTGCCAACAATTAATGCCATTTAAATAACTTTTAGAGCACCATCCATGCCATTTATTCAGTAATTATGTTTAATGTTGTAGAACGGCCATGAAACACATGTTTTCACTTACCTTACAGCAGCTATAACTAGACGTTTTTCTCATGTTACAGAGAAACTGCAAACTGTAAAGGCATTACTGTATATACGTACCTGGCTGTTACAATGCACTGACACTGGAGACTCCTTCCATCAACGCTACATAAACAATTACAGACTTATTCTTAATCTGTTCAAGTGGAACATTTCTGTACCTATGTTCAAGTTCCTATGAACGAGCTGTTAATATAGAAATCATAACATATTACAAGAAAGCGATTAATATTCACCTGAGAGCACTGCTGGTGCAGGAAACATTCTGACCAATCAGAATCCAGAATTTCATTGCCATGGTATTAGAATATTATTAAATGTTGTACTAAGCATGAACAGATTTTCAGCAATAGATAGACCATTTTACACACGAAATGGTGCGATGCAAAAACAAGTGAAACATTTAACGGCTAAAACAAATTAAAGTGTAACGTATATAGATGCAATAATAATAATAATAATAATAATAATAATAATAATAATAATGTGATCACTGACAGAGTTCACACATTTATGTTTTGTACAATTTTGTTTATAAAGAAATATTGTATATTTATTATTTCTTAGAGAGTATATTTTCATGCATTTCTTAAATATTGAAAATATAATAAAAATCTAAAGACAAAAATTGAGTCATTTGATCCATTTCTTTTAAATGTGTTTAGAGATCATGTGTTTAGTGTGTGTATGTCTACTCGGTTTGGAATGGAAATATTCGGCCAAAAGGTGTGTTTAAGGAAAATGTCTCAATTTTTACACGCAATCAGGTGTTAAAGGGTAAAAATAAATGTTTTCAGCGGATGTCTGTGATTTTTTTTTTATTTTATGTAAAGACAAATATAACTAATACAAACATAAACTTTATCTGACCCTGTTACAGGATGATTTTTAAAGCACCCACATTGAAAACATCTGTCTGTCTGCACATCTGCAGCATTTACAGTTGCTGGGATTTGACTTGCCTAGCCAATTACGTAAGCAACTGAATCAATGCTGATCTAAAAAAAAAAAAAAAAAAAAAAAAAAACAGACTAGTTAATTATGGGAAAATAACATTTGAATGCTTGATTAAAAAGGCTACATTGTTTAGCATCACACATCCAGGGTCCAGGTTTGATTCCCGCCTCAGGTCTGTTTGTATGTATTTTGCATGTTCTCCCTGTGTCTGGCAGGTTTCCTCCGGGTGCCCTGGTTTCCTCCCCCAGTCCAACAACATGCAGATCAGGATGACTGGCCTTCCCAAATTGTCCGTAGCATATGAATGTGTGAAAGTCTGGGTGTATGTGTGTGTGCCTTTTGATGTATTGGCACCCTATCCAGAGTGTACACTGCCTCATACCCAAAGTCTCCTGGGAAAGACTCCCTGTACAGGATCGAGAATGAGTAAATAAAGGAATGAACACTAGAAAAAAACATAACTCAATGTGTGTTTTATAAAAAAAATTGCTAATTTAACTCAAAATTTTATTTAACATAAATGAACAAAAATAAATATTTAAATTATTGACAAAACATTACATAAATTAAGGACTATGTGTATATTACATTTACTAAATTGCAACCTTTTGCAATGAAATGATTGCACAGATTTAGATTTTTATGACATTAATTGTGTCACATCATGTATTATATTGTACAGTATGTATATACAGTACATGTATATGTAGTAAAATTCAAACAGTACTGCAGTGTACTAGGGTGAGTAGTTTAGAAATCCAGTACTGGTCTTGAGCCAGAAGTCTTAAACGTCTTGAGCCAGCTCTGATTCCTTTATATTAAATGAAATTAAATGATGTAGATTAAATATAAGAAATGTTAGCAAATGTTTTACTGCGACAGGCTGCAAAGTGCCTAAAGACAAAATTGAAAAACTGCTTGTTTATGTGACAACTTCAGCAGCGACCTCATTTCCCCTCTCGTCTGGTCCAACCACTCAGCATTCAGCATTCATCTGTCCTCATCTGCACCTGTTTCTCACTGGTTCATGTCTTACATTAGATTTTTTTTTAAACTGTTTAAATGATTCACAGGTCTGATAAAAAAGGACCTTCAGGAAACCTGGAGAACTAGTCCCAATCCACACACACACACACACACACACACACACACACACACACACACACACACACACACACACACACACGCTTGCCTATAGCCTCCAGACCCTGGAGATGCAAGGCGACAGTGTTCACCACTAAAATAAAATAATTACTTTACATCAAAATAAACTTTTCATTTTCATAATTAGCTGAACACTGTGTGATGTACAAATAATATAAAGGTATTTTATAATGTTGTTCATGTAAATCTGGTAAAATATTGTATATTAGGAAAACAATATATAAAATTATTATAAAGTAAGGTTATAATAAAAACACACCATACAGTAACTAAGTGCCCCCTCTGTGCTCAGTGTTCACGACTAACTGTAACACCAGCAGGTGGCGCTCGTGTCATGTTAATGTCCATCCTCAACATCTTTACACCATTTAGGAGTCAGTGTGCGTGCGTGTGCGCGTGCGTGTGCGTGCGTGCGTGCGTGTGTGTTTGTTTATCAAACGATACGGCGTTCAACGGAATTGAACAAAAACTAAAATATTTATATTTAATCATATGCTGTGGTTTATTATTTAACACTGACTTTAAAATGAATAAGTATATAAACAAGAAAATACTAATCATGCTGCGATAAACATAATTATTGCAACTAATGCTTTAATAATAACAACAACAACAATAACAATAATAATAATAATAATAATAATAATAATAATAATAATAATAATACAATTTGTATTTAATTCAAGTCCAGGGTGTTGAATCAAATGAAGGCATCAGATCCATTTCTTCTTCTTCTTCTTCTTCTTATTATTATTATTGTTGTTGTTGTTGTTGTTGTTGTTGTTGTAGCCAGACATTATTAGGACGATACTTCTGTGCTCCTACATACTATCTCTTTCACGCTCCTGATAATCCTGAGGCTAAAAATCTTTAATCCGTTCCTTCATCTTCACCATCCCGAGTCTTTTCCCGGGAACACTCGTGAATAATACACCAAGATACACACATTTACACATCAAGGGGCAATTAAAGACAAACAGTTCACACACCTTGGAGACAGGAGGACACTGAAGCCTGGAACCTGGCAATGGCAATGGGGCAATGGGGATAATTCTATAAGAATAATTAAAAAAAAAAAAAAAGTAACCTATATAATAATAATAATGATAAGAAGAAGAAGAAGAAGAAGAAGAAGAAGAAGAATGTAGGCTTGCCATATTGGTGTTTTTATTTTTATTTTCCCAACAAGTGAACCTACAACATGTCAACATGTGCGCTGATATCATGTTTAATCTGATGTTTGATCATCCTGAGCAGCAGGTCGCGATCGTGCATTAGTCCCCGGAGGGTTGTGAGTTTAAACCCCAGCACTGACACAGAGCCCCTTTACGACCGTTCGGATTTTATGTAAATGTTACTTTGGTTTAAACAAACGAAGGTTTTCGTGCAGTGCAGAATGCAAAATAATAAATAAAAAAAATAATAATAAAATAAAAAATAAAAAAAAGCAAAATGTTAGCCCAAATTGTGCTGCATATTCAATTTGCGAATTGCGTTGAATATGGAAAAATCACATGTAATCACATTCCGGAAAGAGCGCAAAGTAGAAGCAGGTCGCGCGCTGTGAGCGATCTGTAAACATCTGCGTAAATGTGGGAATGTTAAAAAAAAAAAAAACAAACAAAAAGCATTTCAATTACACTCGAAAATCAAACCTGAAAAATCTTTGAGAGTTTTGTCACGTGACTTCTCCTCCGTAGGTCTCGATGCATTCGATTAACGTTTATTATTTATAGTTAAAGTTACACTAAATGACAATATAACCATTTTAAAACAATCAGATTTGCATTTTTTAAATTTTTTTTATGAAGCTTTAAGATATTTTTCCTCAAGTGAAAAATTCAGCCGTTAATGTAAATATGTTGGTTTATCAATTATTTTGGTTCGATCGTTATTTATAAACCGTTTATTTACACACATCGCAAAGATTCAGATCATTTAGCTATTTATTTATTTATTTATTTATTTATTTATTTTAGGAAATTGCTCGTTTAAACATCAAGGGGCGAGCTTATATCTGGGCACTAACGTGTATGATCACCGACTAAACAATTACATGATGATAATAAAAAACAGTAACATCGGCTTCATCACACCGCGCTGCTGTTGATTATTTTCCAATATCAGAACGCCCCTAGAACTGTCATTACAACCCTCATTGAACTAAAATGCTCCCATTTTGCATTATGGTTAGGAAATCATATTTAGTTATATTTATCGTTCTATTTATATTTCAAAAGAGAAAAAAAAATCTTTGAGCTTTTAATGTTTACCATTTTATTTGACACTAATGTCAGTAGATCGGATGAAGATGAAGTTTCGTCTTAAAGCGACTCCAGCGTGTTAAAATTCACTCATACCGCTTCAGCGCTGTTATTTCAGCCAAAGTGAAAAATATGAACTAATCCCAGTCAAAATATTCACTTGATCTTTTCTAATTAATATCTATCGGTGCAGGTGTGTGTTTACACTGAGACAGTAGCGCATTAGTGGATTATTTTAAAGTAGATTATTAAATCCCACACATGACTGTTCAGAACATCACTTAGATTTTTCACTGATGGTGCAGATTAAACCTCAGGCAGGGATCTCAGTGCTGCAGAAGTTTCATTAAATTCTGTCCAGCGATCAATTTAAGACACGCCCACAGTTTGCAGTATAATGTCAAAAATTGTGGTTTATAATCTGGCACAAAACTGCTCATAAATATACTTATGCTCGACATTTATGGTGCAGATCTTTTGCCTTCAGGCAAATGCCTAAGGACGGGCAAAGTTTTATTAAATTCTGTCTAGCCAGCTTTGCATGATGCTGTGACAAAATCTGTCTGGACAGACATGCAGACATGCAGACATACAGCCCGACAGACAGAAAAGATTCTGGTTTATGAAGAACATTTCTCAGGTTTCTAATCTTCCAATGTATGTAAAGATATCATTTAATGAGTGGCCAATGTACAGACAAAACCTTATTTATTTATATCGATTATTATCTCACAACACACTATTTGTGCATTTATTGTTAGTTGTTATATTGTTATTGTTATTATTTAATTTTATAATGTGTTATTGGTTTATTTAAACAGCATGGAAAGACACATACACGCGCGCGCGCGCACACACACGAGCTTGTAACTCAATCAGGGACGGTTGCTATGGGAACGGATTATGGGCTGGCACAAAGGAGAGGAACAACTTTTTAAAGCAAACAGCTATTTCGGCTGTTAAGTCGAGACAGGACAATGTTTGCCTTCGCTAAAATACCATTTTGCCTGGGCTTTGGGGGCGCGCGCGGGATCAGCTCGCTGTGACCCCCTTCCCGCGTGCGCAAGCAGGAAGAAGCGCGTGCTGCATATAAATAAAAGATTACCATGAAGGGGGGGGGAATCAATTTCTAAGCAAACTCATTTCCAATCTCTCTCTCTCTCTCTCTCTCTCTCTCTCACTCACTCTCTCTCTCTCTCTCTCTCTCTCTCTCTCACTCTCTCTCTCCTCGCGCAGGCGGTAATTACTTGCGCAAGTCGTTTTGCGCCCTTTGAGTTGCGGCGTTTCACAAATGAAGGTTAAGTTTGTTTAACCGAGCTGGGTTTGCCGGCCATGTTAAAGCATATAATGTGGCAGAGCCGAGACTTTGGCCACACACCTTCAGGACCCCTAAATACCCACCAGTAACCCCCCCCCCCCCGTTCCCTCTTATCCCACTATGAGTGTGTATGTGCGTGGGCATGTTTTTATAACTTGATGGGGACCAAATGTGGACAGAAATATGAATATCTGACAGGTGTGACTTGGGGTAGATTTTGTCCTCATGAGGAAAACTCTTCAGGGCCTGAATGGGACACCAGTTCTTCCCAAGGCATTACACTCCTAGGGGCAATTTGGAACAACCACATCATCTAATGGCAGCACGGTGTTGTAGTGGTTAGCGCGGTGGCCTTGCATCTCCAGGGTCTGAGTTCGATTCCCGCCTTGGGTCTGTGTGCATGGAGTTTCCATGTTCTTCTGGTGGGTGCTTGGTGGGTTTCCTCCTGGTACTCCGGTTTCCTCCCACAGTCCAAAGACATGCAGATTAGCCTCATTGACGTTTTCAAATAGTTTGTTGACTGAATGTTGACCAGATGTCCGACCATGGTCGTAAAATGGGATTAAATACGTCGACGGTCTGTAGTTGGTTCCTAGGTGAATAGATGTTATCTATTAACATGATTTTGGCTGGTGAGACAAAAACCTGAAAACCCAGAGGAACCCCAGAGGGCCATATGGGAAACAGAGGAAACAAAACAAGGAAAGTAATCCAAACTCTGGAATAGACCACCAAATGCATTTAAATGAAAAAGAAAAAGAAACTAAAAGAGCCATCAGGTTACTTGTTGATTACAAAGTTTAAGATTATTATAAATTGTTTTTATCCAATTAAGACACATGTATTGACTTGATTGCATCATGCAAATCCTTAATTGTAATTGTAATGCATCCCAGTGGTTTTCTGTTTGACTCATATCCAGTGACTGGGCTGCTACTGAAGTACACTGAACTCGTTGTCATGTTCGTGAGATGATTTTGCTTTGTGACATGATGCATTTTGCTAGAAGATGGATGAATTGCACCCACAAACAAAATGCATTTTACTAGCAACAGGACAATCTCAAACAGGCTGGTGCTATGATTCAAGTAATGACTGATGGGTCTTAACTAGCCCGAAGCAGAAATTGAGATTCTTCAGACCGGGCTGTGTGTTCGTCTTGTCTTCATCTGTCCAGTTTTGTGAGCCTGTGCCCAATGCTGCTTCAGCTTTCTGTTCATTCTGAAACTAACAATCCAATGTGGCTTATTCCACCTCGAGGTTCAACGGCTCATGTGTTCATGCTTTTCTGCTCAACACAATTGTGCAGAGTGGTTATCTGGGCTGACATAGCCTTTGTGTCAGCTCAAACCCACCGCATGATGGGCTGAGTAGACGATTGCATTAAAGTAGAGTAAGTGCACAGATGTTCCCGATAAAGAGAGAGATCTTCGGTTTGGCCTATGGGTGTACAAAGTTTTGCACTCGATGTAGTCAATATGATAATATGAAGCGTTGGATAGCATGTTAAAGGATACAGATAAAATATGCAGCAAGCTTTTGCATTATTTTAATCTGCAACACACACACACACACACACACACACACACACACACACACACACACACATCAAAACTGTGCAGCTGTCAAAGGCTCCATGTATGCAAATTACATTACGAGACAAATATTTTGCCAGAGAGAGAGTGTGTGCGTGTGTTTGTGTGTGTGAGACTGACTGTGTGTGTGTGTGTGTGTGTGTGTGTGTGTGTGTAGGTGAAGACGTTGTGGTTCACAGGTTTTCTCGACGTTTCACCGCTTCATTCTCTCCTGACGAGGGGCACTTCAGAGTGCGCACTCCGCTCCCTCTCTTTGATACCGCCAGCAGCTTGAGAGAGAGTGCACTCCAAAACAGACGCCGGCAAATTTATGCCTCAAAAAAAAAAAAGAGAGAAAGAAAAAGAGGGAAAAATGGCCTACTCTGGCAGACGAGTGAGAGAGAGAGAGAGAGAGAGACACACACACACACACACACATGCACACACACTCACACACGTGGTGGTGAGCTTTGATAATCCTGCCATGACAATCCCGCCTATAATGATGTATGATAATTACACACACATGAAAGCTGCTCTACAGAGAGAACCCGGGGGAAAAGGAGAGAAAATAACAAATATGACTTTATCCAAAAGATACTCAGCGTAATGAATTCTGCCTTTAATAAACATGTATTTGATTCTATTCGAGACTACAAAGAGGCCCGAGGCATCATTTGACCCAGAAATGGTATGGGGCTAAAAAGGTTTACAGATTAGCAGGAACATTTTGCTCACACCGAATAATGGGGCTGGATGGAGCGGTACTGGTTGCCAGGTTGACACATTCCCTGTGTGATTTTCTCGGGATGCTTTTGACATACCCGGAGTTCAGCCTTTAACTTGGACATAACCCTGGGATCTTCTCCTTTTCGGTGCGGTTCTTTAGGCACGAATGAATGTGTCATAGCCGCGAATTGGCTGCTAAGCTAATTGGCTGCTAAGCCGCGAATTGGCTGCTAAGCTAAACCATAGGACGAGGCTGTAGTGCTGCAAAACAGAGAACGCAAATGCTGGATGTGAGACAGAATTTTTTTATTTATAGTTATGATCATAGGCGGCTTAGAAGTTAGTACTCCTTAGTCTCCTTGCACCTCCAGGTTCTGGGTTTGATTCCCACCTCAGGGTCTGTGTGCATGCCGTTTGCTTGTGCTTGGTGGGTTTTCCCCCACGTACTCTGGTTTCCTCTCACAGTCCAAAGACATCCAGATTAGGCTAATTAGCGTTCCCAAACGGTCAGACCACAGGCTCAGCCGGGATACAGCGCCCCCTAGAGCAGATAGGGTTAACTATTTAAACCTCCACTGCCCACAAAATAATTAACCACGGCATAATGTAACTGGACACTATATTAGCACATTAGTCTGCACTACAAATTGATTAGTTTGCTATAGTCCCTAATGTGCAGAAACATAACAAATCAAAAACACAACAGCAAAATCAAAACCACAATGACTTTAACTCAGAACAGAAAGAAGGTTAATTTATAGTGATAATTATCTACTTTGTGCCAGCTCTGCTGTTGGTGATTTTTGTGATTTCGCCACACCGACATTCGGAAACAATCAACCCAATCTGGCAACCCTGATGAGCCGAGTAGACAATTGCATTAAAGAGTAAGTGTGCAGATGTTCCCAATAAGGACAGAGATATTCAGTCTCTCGATGTAGCCAATATGATAATATTACACACTGAATAACATGTTAAAGAATACAGATAATGCAAAACATATTTTTGTTGCATATTTTATTTTAATCTGACACACACACACACACACACATCAAAACTGCATTTTTGTAATTTCGCCACACCAACATTTGGAAACAATCGATCCAATCTGGCATCTCTGAAGACTGGTGACTTGAAGGGTCACCCAGGATACAGAGTCCCTGAAGCAGACAGGGTTAAGGGCCTTACTTATTGGCAGTACGGGGGCTTAAACCCATGACCTTCTGGTCAGTAACACAGAGCCTTACCTGTTTGAGCCACCACTCCCCACAAAACAATCAACCACGCCATTGTGTCATAATGCGACATTATATTACCGCCCTAGTTGGCAAGTCGATTAGTTGGCTATACTGTAACAGCACCACGGTGTCCCTAATGGGCAAAAACCTTATAAGGACATTAACTCAAAATAGTTTCTGATCGGCTCCTTCCAGCGAGCATTAAGTTTTGAAGTAAATGTAAATCAATGTAAATCTTTCAACCTATTAACGAACAACGCATCAGGTTTTCAAAAAGAAGAAGGAGAGGTCGAGGTGAGACGGGCGGGGCGAGCGAGCGAGCGAGCGAGCGAGACAGGCGGCCGGGGAAAAAATGAAGAAAGTGGGATGTGTGTTTGACCGTCGGGGTGTTTGCTCAGAGACAGACATCAACGCTTTTGCAAACCGCAAACACACTCACACGCACTACTCGCACACATGGCATAGCCTTCATCTCTCCGGGGACTGACATAGAGGTCAGGGAGAAGGTGGAGGTCAAATGGGCCTGGCTCGCAACCCGCTAATAGGACAGCTTACGTGCAAGTGTGTTTGTGTGTGCGAATGAGGACGCTAAATACTTGCAGGACAAACACACACCCCTGTCTCTGCACACACACTTTAAGGTCAGGGTGTAGGATGAGATCTTGAAGTGCACATGGTTTTAGAATTTCAATATTTTCCCATCAGTCAGTCTCCTCGACACCTGCTCGACAGCTCGGAGGATCATGGGAAGCGATGATGTAAGCCACCGGCAATGACTCGAGAAGAAAGAGGACGAGGTTTACGTATCCTGAGACCCGTGAGAGTGGAATTGGGGACGAAGCAAGGGCGTTGGAGACACGCAGACCCAAACACAAACACACAAACACAGACAGGACACAGCGTGATGTGCGGCAGGTTTAATTGGACTCCATTAGGTAAAGTCCTTTATCAGGTCGTCCAGGTGCAGACAGGTGTATCCAGGAAACCCCAGGGCCAGGCTGCTGTTAAAACCACGACAGTCAAGGTAACAGGTAATTACCACACACGCTCGTAAAGGAGCCATGTTTGTCCAGTGCAGAAGACGAGAGACAAGGGACACTCGCGGCTTAGGAAAAAGACTTGACAGGGGAAAAAGCTCAAAATACACCTGAATGCCATTTTAAACACGTATGATGCACAAAATAATACACACAATCCTACAATACAATCCTGCTGTATACGTCCTAAAACTGGAGATATTTCTGGCTGTAATTCAAATAACATCTTTTTACTGGATTAATTCCATTTTTCATGTTGTGTTTCCATAGCAACAGCTCATTCACAGCAACCTCATCCAAGACTAATGACAATTCCTGAACACAACGAAGCACTTTTGATAAGGTGACGTTTTCTGCAAGCAGATGTTTATTTAACATTTACAGAAGGAGTCTCCAGTGTCGGTGTGTTCAGAGGTTTCTGACGTCTTCAGGCACAGGGGGGGATGTTTTGTCTCATTAATACGGCGAGAGAGGGAAATAGAATGACACTAGAGAAGGAAGGACTGTTTGTAGCTGCTATAATGCAAACTCAAGAAACAACTCAGCCAGGACAGTAACTGTAACTATAAACACGGCAAATCCTAGAGTAACTGCGTTTCCTGTGACTGGAAGTGAAAATAGAGATAATTTTATGAAACACTAAATATTAACGCTAAATCTGTTTGATTGAAAATAAATCCCAAAACAAGCATGTTCACAAATTAAGACAGTTTGGGCCAAATATGATCTGTTGCTAGAACATTTAAGAATGAACAAAGAAAGCGTCAATAAATAAAGATTAATATACATTTATTGTACACATACTGTATTCGTATAATGTAATTTTTTTTTATGTAAAATGTTGTGTAATGTACTTTTTTTTTTTTTTTTTTTTATAAGTTTGACAATCGTGGGGTTTTTTTTTTTTTACGAGTATTTCCAGCTTCTTCAAGGTGGCTAACAGCATAATTAGCATAGTTAGTAACTAACATCTCAACTGCAAGATGATGATTTTTTTCATTTTATTCCTGATTTTCCTGACCTACAGTACAGCAAGCTACATAGCTAACATTATACCAGCTGATAGTTAGCGATAACGTTTCTAATGCCTTTATAACTTTATGCTAATACACTGTTAGCTTCTTTCACTTGCAACATGCTAATAGTGAGTTCAGAGCTGTAACAGTGCTAAGATTATGATGAAGAGGCGAAATGCTAAAATCGAATTTAGAGGAATTAAATTTGCGTATAATGTAGAAAAATACATAGCTTATACAAACCCTAAATAGCTTAACATTAGCCAGCTATGTTCATACTATTAGCTAACTTGAGCCTAGCAGGCAAGGCAACCACTCATACTGTATGTGGAATGGTCATTAAAGGATTGGACTGCTGATTAGAAGGTTCCCGGTTCGCTATGCTGCTACGTTGGGCCCTTGAGCAAGGTTCTTCACCCTCAACTGCTCAATTAGGATGGGGCATCGAGTTGGCGAACCGAAACTGCAACTGAAACGACAGATACACTATCTCTCCAGGGAGGCAAATTTTTGTCAGTCGATGGCACTTTAGATGCAGCCCATACTGACAGTACCTGCAGCCAATCATGCTCATTTTTTAAGTGGCATCAATTCACAAGTTTATCGTAAGGGTGTACAAACTTTTGCACTGGACTCAACAGGCTACAGCTATCACTCCTGATGTTCCCTGGAGCACTAATCCAAGGAGTGGAAAGTGCATGGAGTGTGTCCTCTGTGCTTAGCCATGTTCCAGGTCTTTCTCTTTCTCCTGGTGTTCTTATTCTGTCTTGTTCATCCTCCTTTCCACTCCCACTTTTTTTCCCTCCCTCCTTTCCACGTTTTAAGTGTTTCTGGCTCAGATCAGCTGCAGCTCTTTGGATGTTTGATTGCAGGATGATAAGGGCGGCATCACGGGAGAGGCAATAATAATAAAGAAGTTAATGTGGCCAAAGGGCAGAGACAGCTGAATGAGCAAACAGTTCCCCCTGACACACACACACACACACACACAAAACAAAGAAAAGAGAGAGCATTGGGGTCATTCATATAGCAAAGGTAAGTCACATGCAATCTATTTAAATCTTAAACCCTTCAAAACTGTTTTGCAAGCAAACTGGTGAAGCAAACCCGACTGGACCAGCAAGAGCGATTTTACATGAGTGAAGTCGGACCACACGATGCCTCCATCCCACTTTTACGCACCGCAAGATTTTAGTGGCAGACTGCAAGACATCATACCAATAAAATCTTGTCCAAATTCGACAAGAATTCTTACATTATCGATCGGCCCGCGCCTCCTCTGGATCCTCTTGAAATACAAACGTTCTTTCAAGTGAGCTTGAATTTCCTGTGTGTTTCATGATTTATTTATAACCACGGCCAATAGCTACAGTACTAGCTATCCTGTATCCTGAGGTCGTCTCGCTCCTAGTGGTGAAGTTTAAGAGAGTCATAACAATGCTCACAGTCTTTGAGACTGCCCGAACGTTGTCATCTTTCTTTGTCACGTTACATATTCTAAACAAATTCATAAAATAAAATCAATAAATAAACAAAAACTTATACAATGCCCATTTTTGACTGTACACTGTAAACCTGGATTTTTTGCACTAGTGTTGTTAATGTATTTATTTATTTATTTATTTATTTATTAAGTTGTTTTCACATTCTATGTGCGATCATTTATTCAACATTTTGCCTTCAGGTTTACAAGAACAAACTCCTATCGATTTTTATTGTGTAATAGTTCATTATTATTATTATTATTATTATTATTATTATTATTATTATTATTATTATTATTCAGTTATACATTGTATACATATTTACAGCACATGCTCTATTCAATTTCTTAAGTGTTTCTATGATCTAATGATACTTTTTATTTATTACCTTCTGTTTCATTTAATTGCAAATTATTTGTTATAAATGACCTGTTTCATGACCTGCTTTGTAATATATGAATGACATTCTTATGAGCAATGTAACAAAAAGTTTTAAAAAGCTGTTATGATGCATGTATAGCAAAACTATATTAGAGCCATATAATTAAGTATAAAGTATTTATAATAATAATAAAAATTTTAAAAAAAACACACACACACAACAACAATAGTTTTGGAAAGCCACAAGTTAACCTGACATTTGCAACCTGCACAATTAATACTATTTGCACAGTTGTCACTTTGCCACACATACAATGGCACATCAAGGTTAAACTGCAATTAACTTCATTTCACTTATTAGTTCCCTTTTTTATTTTTTCTAAACTTGTGATTTATATTTATATAATGCATGCGCTTCTTATGTATCTTGTAGTTTTTTGTCTTTAGCATTGCACTAGTAACTTCTGGTCAACTTTCACATTATCACCCTGTGCATACTGACTCTATGTGAGATGTACAGCTGTCTCTATTGCTGTCTCTGTTGCTGCTGGATACCAGGAATTTCTTTTGGGATGAATAAAGTATCTATCTATCTGTCTGTCTGTCTATCTATCTATCTATCTATCTATCTATCTATCTATCTATCTATCTACATAATTGTGCATCATCTCATTATTACATTAATAATCATATTATCTTATGGTTTATTAGTGTTATTATTAGAATTCATATTATCAGGTAAATTTGTGAAAGTTGTTTCAGTCTTGTAAACTGTTCTGTTAGTTTTAACGTTCCTGTCATTTTCAAAATGCTCCCAAGTTCCAATATCGAATGTTTTATGTGTCATCTCACAATTTTTTCCCCCAATTATTATTTTTTTTTTTTTCCTTTTTTCCTTTTTTTTTTTTTTTTCCTTTCCTCAAATCATTCGACTGTCTGGACTATGTCAGATTTTTTTTTTTTTTTTTCATTCAGCGAAGATCATTTTTAACTACCCCTTGATTTTACCAGGGCACTGGACCCACCTTAGACCCTCCTGTGAGTTCTTGAAAATAAACAGCAAAACAGCTTAATCATGCGCTGCTGGCACACACACACACACACACACACACACACACACACACACGCACACACACACAGACACAAGTCCGTCTTTTCGTGCACTTCATTTCCTCACCTTCGACAATTCGACAATCACTTGTTTGTTTCCATTTGCAAACAAACAAGCATGCGAGCAAAATAGTGCCCATTGACAACAAATAACTTCTCTCTCTCTCTCTCTCTCTCTCTCTCTCACTTCATCTCTATGCAATGCTTATAGCTCTAAACCCCGCCGGTCTCGCACTCTTGGGGTGATTTCACTCCTCCGCACGCGGTGTTATAAATTCAGCTCGTGCTCGTGCAGGCCTGATTGAAGTGACGACCCTGATTCCGCTGCCTTTCCACATGGAGGGTGCTATAGCAAATGGCCCAATGGCTGTGTTTGGATAACACTGACCTTCTCCCGCCGCAGCTCGGCCCTAAGTGAGCACGGCTTTATGGTTCTCCTAAGTGGAAGGGCAAAAAAAAAAAAAAAAAAAAAGCAAATTGATCAATTCAGAAGCTGTGTCAGAGAGAGAAAAGAAGACAGATTTGTCTTTTTTTTTGGAATTGTAATTTCCACTACTCTCTCTTGTTCTCTTTCTCTCTCTCTCTCTCTCTCTCTCTCTCTCTCTCTCATTCTATGGACCAAATGTGACAGCTATCAGATTGAATTGCAGGAGAACGCACGACGAATTGCATGCACGCAAAAGGAGAGGCATTTGCATGGCAGAATGCCCCTCGGTTACCCGGGCGACCGTGAGCACGAGGAGCAGGAAACACTTTCTGTGCACCTTTGTAGAAATACAGATTGCTCTAACTAACCCTGATTTATAATCACCATTAAAAAAGCATCTGTTTGTCAAAGCCAAGTGTGTGCGTATTGGTTTACACTACAGGATAAGAGATGTTTCATAGCTACGGATCATTATATCAGGAATACCCACGGTTCTTATAAGCAACAAGCCCATTTCTTGCAGTGTAGGCCATTTTATGCCCAAAATCTAAGACATTTTTCACTATATTGGAATAGTGCCTTGTGTCTGCTTTGATTCCTAAATTGAACCATTTTTGACCCAAACTGTCCTCTGATCATCACCTAACAAGGACTACATGAAACAAATCAAGGCATAATGACTTTCTACAACATTACCCAGCCATCCAGCAGCTTTCGGGATCAAGATGAAGCAACTACTCTGGTTAGAGTATCAAAAGTTTACAAATTATTATTATGCACATCAGATTTGCACATATTGTGCTATAAGCCCCCCCCCCCCCCAAACCCCCCCCCCCCCCGTAAAGTAAAAAATTTAGACTTTTCGAACACCCCGTACTGTTTTCTCGTCTATGGCTAGACCGACCAGAAATAAATCTCTCTAATCTGCTCTAAAAAGGTACAGCTACTGAAGACTAACTTTTTCCACCTCATGCCTATTTATGGACAGATTGCAATCATTTTTATAATCAGTTTTACAATCCGGAAATTGGTCTCACATGTGAAAGCTGGACTAAGTCGATCTATAAAATGATTGTGTTAATGATCTGTTTCAGGTTAGGAAAAAAAAAAAGAAAGAAATATGCAACATGTGAGGTAGATTTCCGTCATATTCATGTGGTACTGTAGGTTTCCATTGGGGATTTTATATCTACCATCACCAGAACCCAGTTCTTTAAGAGGGTATGATTAGCAGCAAAATAAAATTAGCTACACCACGAGGAACCATTAGAAACCTCACGTTCCATTAAACTACCATTACGGACGACTGAAATCTAAAAGTAATCACTAGGAATGATAGTTGTTTGTACTGGTTGTTGTATCAGTCCTGATAGATAGATAGATAGATAGATAGATAGATAGATAGATAGATAGATAGATAGATAGAGAGATAGATGTGTGAAGTCTATAATCTTGGTGTGTTTGTCACTGAAGCTCTGTTTCTGTGGAAGATTATTTGAGGTTGTTAAAAAGTTATGAGCAGCGCAATGATACCTAGAAGCTGTAAAACATCCCTCCATCATGTGACGTGATTAAAAAATGTACTTACTGAGAAAAAAAGAGAGGAAGGAGGGAGGTACCAGAAAAGAGCTGGTTGTAGCTCTCCTCCTCCTGATGGTGTTGTTTTTTAATTAACACAGTGGAGAGGGAGAGGCATGAACACACACACACACACACACACACACACACACACACACACACACACACACACACACACACACACACACACACACACACACACACCGAGGTTAACGACGTGCTGGAGTCAGCTGAAACACACACACACACACACACACACACACACACACACACACACACACACACACACACACACACACACACACACACACACACTGCAGTTCGAAAAATCTTATTTGTTTAAATCGGATAATCGGTTTTGTTGCTTTTTGTTTTTAGAACGAGTTTCTTGTTTTGTTTTACATCAGGGTTAAAATATGTTCACAATGGATTAATAAATGAGACAAAAGTTTTTTTTTTTTTTTTTTTTTCAAATGTTTTTTTTTTTGCTTCTTTCTTTCTTAGCTGCAAAATTTGGAGCCAAAACCAAACAAATAAACCAGGAAATCTGACAGTTAGACGTGAAGATGAATCGCATTCATCATGTTCTCCATGCGCGTGAAATTTCACTGTTTACATTTGAAATGGAATTTAAAGAAACGTTTTTCAAGCAAGTGTTTATTATTAGCGCATAAACATGGACCTAATCATGAAGTGTACTCGTTGTCTATAATTTTGTGTGTTATTTATTTATTTATTTATTTATATGTTTACTTTTGTTTGTTTGTTTGCTTTTGTTTGTTTTTACGGATATTAACGTGGACGGGATTGAAAATAGACAAACGGGATGGAAAATAACGCTAAGAAAAAAAAAGAATAAAGTGCAGTATAAAAACATTATTATTGTTGTTTATTATTATTATTATTATTATTATTATGATCAGTATTGTTGTTTATTATTATTATTATTATTATTGTTTATTATTATTGTTTATTATTATTATTAGTGTTTATTATTAGTATTATTGTTTATTATTATTGTTGTTTATTGTTGTTGTTTATTGTTGTTTATTATTATTGTTGTTTATTATTATTATGATGATTATTATATGTAGACTCGGTTAACCGGCTGTTAGTTGCATTGCGTTATTGAGTCGCTAGGAGGCAGTATTGAATATAAATCTCTCTCTCTCTCTCTCTTTATGTCGGACAGACACGCTTACAGGCGGCCTCTGCACTGTCTGCATGTCAAAAAAAAAAAAAAAGTATATACACACATACCTGCTAAATAAAAATAAAAACCCCTCTTTACACTGTCCAACAGTAAAACTAAACTAAAACTAAATCAAAGCTGAAACGGAGTCATTTTTTTTTTTTTTTACACAGATTTCTTGCGGTTATATTTGTGCATATACACTTTGGTGCAGCTATAAACACATTTGGTTGCACGTTGTTTGTGCACTTGTAATCACACCGGTAATTGAATTTGTCAAATTATTCAATTCTACTTGATGAAGAAGATTATTGTTATTCTTTTTTTCAGTCCAGACTGATTCGTCTGTGTTACTAATAGAGTCAAATTCGTGTTTGTAAAATTCACGTCGGGATCACGTCATTTCGAAGTTAACCTATTTATACACAAACAAATAAACGATCAATCAAATCAGTCAATCAAACGACTAAACAAACAAATGAGTGGCGTGACGTGACGTGACGTGACGTGACGTGACGTGACGTGATTTGGTTTGTCGCGTTTATATCACTTTGTTATTTAGGTCCGTGTTAAACTCGATTTAAAAAAAATGCACTTTTAACCTGATGCAAATTTAACTTGATTTTTTTTTTCAGTTTGTTTTATTGTTTTTTTTATTATTATTATTATTGTTATTGTCTTATACTTATGTTTAGTTGTTGAACAATTTTAAATCAGTTTGGTCGCAATGATGGTCGTGTAAAAAAAAAAAAGTAACAATAGTAATCCGATATATGGCGGTTCTTGCTGTTCTCTTGGCTTCTCTGAATCTTATTTGCTTTTGCTTTAATAATAATAATAATAATAATAATCATCATCATCATCATAATAATAATAATAATAATAATAATAATCATCATCATCATCATCATCATCATCATAATAATAATCATAATAATAATAATCATCATCATCATCATCATCATCATCATAATAATAATAATAATCATCATCATCATCATCATCATAATAATAATAATAATAATACACCAAATAAAATCAAATGCTTCCTGGAAACTTCCCTGCTTTAGAAGGTTTCCATGGTGTCTCAGAGACTTAACTATAAGTTGCGTGTCAACATGAAATGACGCAACCGAACAAATCCTGGCAGTAAACAATGTGAAAATAAACGTACCGTGTTTACATTGGAGGTGGAAGAAATGTGTTTATGGGGAAAATGTGTGGACCCTACTGTAGCATGTGAAATTCATATAAAACAAAAAAAAAACTTTTTTTTTTTTCGTGTGTGTGTAAAGGGTGTTGGCTGATGACTTGACTTTGTGTGTGTGTGTGTGTGTGTGTGGAGCCGAAAAACCTCCCAAACTTAAGCAGCAGGATTGGGAAGCATGCATAAGGCTTTAATAGGTCTGGAATGAGCTGAACGATTTGTTGACTGGGATAATAAAAGTGTTGTGTGTACCTTGGCATGCTGGGAGGGAGAAGGGGATTACAAGTCGTCCTACAAAAAGAATGCAAATCTCCAGCCAAAGCTGTGGAAGGGTTGCGCAGCATTTCTTCACATCCCTGCTCCTTGCCTTTGCTTTAAATTTCCATTAATCCTAATAACCGTGGAGGGTCTCAAAGTGCTCACTATATTCATTGTGAAATCAATGGATTAGCAGCAGCAAGCCGTGTGCATTTGCATTTTATTGAAATCCTATCGGCCCTGAGAGGTGACCGCAAGGGCAATGTCCTTCAGCGGCCTTAAAGCGGCTCTATAGGGAGCAAAAGGAAAGTCCTGCATCACTTGACCCACACTCTTCTCCCCTCGTTCCCTAGATGCCTAGATCCCTAACCCCCTCTCCACCATCTCAATTCACATTAGCGACATAATCAGTGGCACAAAATGTGTTTTCATTCCGCCAGTTCCGTTTATGTGACATGTCATGGCTTGGTCAAGGAGAAGAGATAATGGGCAGAATAAACAAACAAACAAACAATCAAGCAAACAAACATAATAAAATAATAATATAACACATTTTTCTTTTTGATGTCCATGATATTTAAAGTATTTATTTTTCCTTATAATATTTATATATATATATATATAATATAATCTATTTATTGTTATTAAAATTAATTAAGTAACAGATTTCTTTTCAGATGGCCATGACATGACAAAATGATTTCTTCTCTACATTTTTCTTCCATTTTACACTCATTTATTATTTATTATTCCTTTATTAGCATTAAATAGCCGAAAGGTTCCACTAAAGCAGCGCTTCTCAGCATTGGTCTTGGACGACACAGTTTACTGCTTTCTCAGCTCTTGGCACACCCGATTTAACTGATCAATCACTCAATCAATTAATTAATTAATTAATTAATTAATTAATTAATTAATTAACAGCCTTTTCTTAATTGAAGTGTCTGCAGTAGAGCAGAGAAAACACTGAAATAAGGCTGAGAATCACTGAACTGAGGGCGCTTTGGTGTTTGTGGAATGCACCAGTATTTGTTGTAAGTATTGTAAGTGTAAGATGTAAGTGTAAGAGTATTATTAATAGGGCAATGGTGGCTCGGTGCGTCAAAGCTCTGAGTTACTGATTAGAAAGCCGATGGTTCGGGCTCCTTGAAGCCAGGCCCTTAACCCTGTCTGCTCCACGGTATAATGGCTACCCTTGTGCTCTGATCCCTTGGCCACTAACAAAAAGCTGGAAAATACAAAGAATAAAGAATTATCATTACTGTGCGGCAATGCATATCTGACAAATAAAGGCTGAACTTAACGATGTAACGATAACTGAATTATAGGAAAAGATATATGTTGTGCACATGTATTGCATACTCGCAGATAAATAAATAAATAAATAAATAAATAAATAAATAAATGTACTCGATGTTCCAAGTATCCCCTTCTCTCAATCTGGAGCAGACATGTTGTATCTTTAATACGCACCTTTCACTTGCAAATGTGGTCAGCTTAAAAGTTATTTAAATGGTATTCATGTTCTTTAAGCCCTCAATTTTCAATGTGAAAGATATGCTAAAGGTACCAAATGTGTACCTTTTGAAGGTCCATGGTAGTCTACTGCATGTCGGGTTTTTTATTTTTAATCTAAGATTTTAGAAATGTTATTTTTGTAAAGGATACTATGGGTGCATCGATTCGTTAATCATTTCTCAACCCAAAGGTGTAAAAAGGACAAAGGAAAAGAAGAGAACGAAAAATGTAGACAAGGAAAGGTAGAGAATTCATTCATTCTTTTTCTCTTTGTGATGTCGTTACTGTGGTTGGTCCCTGTATAACCTCATCTCGTCTCCTTCCTCTCCTCGTACCCATCAGATCATTTTTTTCCCCCCCTCATTAACCTGTTGCTAAGCAAACAAATGGAGCGATCGTTACAAAATGGCAGCTTCCCGCCCCCAGAATGCAATGCGGCGTAACGGAACGCCACACTCCCTCTTTCACATTTTGCAGTGAAGACGCAATAATATTTTTACAGCTCCCTGAGATGTGAAATCTGTGAGTTCAGCTGTGTATGTGTGTGTGTGTGTGTGTGTGTGTGTGTGTGTGTGTGTGTGTGTGTGTGTGTGTGTGTGTGTGTGTGTGTGTGTGGGAAGAGATCACATTGTTAGGAACAGAAATGTCTA
>CM059213.1:34918687-34951187 GCA_030347435.1 Clarias fuscus
TAATATAATATAATATAATATAATATAATCTCATCATATATACTGCTTAATCCTGTATATAATATAATATAATATAATATAATATAATATAATCTCATCATATATACTGCTTAATCCTGTATATAATATAATATAATATAATATAATATAATATAATATAATCTCATCATATATACTGCTTAATCCTGTATATAATATAATATAATATAATATAATATAATCTCATCATATATACTGCTTAATCCTGTATATAATATAATATAATATAATATAATATAATATAATATAATATAATATAATATAATATAATATAATATAATATAATATAATATATTCTCATCATATATACTGCTTAATCCTGTATATAATATAATATAATATAATATAATATAATATAATATAATCTCATCATATATACTGCTTAATCCTGTATATAATATAATATAATATAATATAATATAATATAATATAATATAATCTCATCATATGTACTGCTTAATCCTGTATATAATATAATATAATATAATATAATATAATATAATATAATATAATATAATATAATCTCATCATATATACTGCTTAATCCTGTATATAATATAATATAATATAATATAATATAATATAATATAATATAATATAATATAATATAATATAATCTCATCATATATACTGCTTAATCCTGTATATAATATAATATAATATAATATAATATAATATAATATAATATAATATAATATAATCTCATCATATGTACTGCTTAATCCTGTATATAATATAATATAATATAATATAATATAATATAATATAATCTCATCATATATACTGCTTAATCCTGTATATAATATAATATAATATAATATAATATAATATAATATAATATAATATAATATAATATAATATAATCTCATCATATGTACTGCTTAATCCTGTATATAATATAATATAATATAATATAATATAATATAATATAATATAATCTCATCATATATACTGCTTAATCCTGTATATAATATAATATAATATAATATAATATAATATAATATAATATAATATAATATAATATAATCTCATCATATGTACTGCTTAATCCTGTATATAATATAATATAATATAATATAATATAATATAATATAATATAATATAATATAATCTAATCATATATACTGCTTAATCCTGTATATAATATAATATAATATAATATAATATAATATAATATAATATAATATATATACTGCTTAATCCTGTATATAATATAATATAATATAATATAATATAATATAATCATATATAATATAATCATATATACTGCTTAATCCTGTATATAATATAATATAATATAATATAATATAATATAATACAATATAATATAATATACAGTAATAGATATATTACATGATACGCAAAATGAGACAATAATATACAGTATATTATATGAGATGGTGTGCTATAATGACATGACACAACACAATATGTGAATTTTTGTATTTTTCTTTATTTTCAAATTCATCGGCATTGAACATAAATTGGGCGGGGCTACACATCAATCATCATGTGTAGGGTACACCTTCACCAGTCGCATGTTTAAAGTTGATTTGCCACCACTTCAACACGTAGCTTACTATGCTAACTTTAAGACTGAGTGGTTAAAATTTTCACAATCCCAGTTCTCATCACTTGCGTTTAGTTCAGCTCAAGCCGGAAAGTCCCTCAGATGGCTGTCAGTCAAATATGCAAATTAGAATATAAGGCCACACCCACTCATACTTGGATCATATTCATTATTTTCTGTACCGCTTATCCTGTTCGAGTGCGTCCCAAGGGCACACGGATTCTGATGACAATCGGCATGTCTTCGGACTGTGGGAGGAAACCCACCAAAAAACTCCATGCACACAGACCCTGAGACGGGAAACCCTAAAGGTGCAAGGCAACAGTGCTAACCACTAAGCCGCCGTACTGCATTAGACGTCAGTTCAAGTCATGTTTTAGTAGAATTTTATCATGATGTCTGTCTCCATGTCTGGAATTTCCTTTGGGATCAATAAAGTTAAAAACTATCTATCTATCGATCTATTACATTAGAAAATCATAGATGTATATAATGAAGACAGAGAGAGAGAGAGAGAGAGAGAGAGAGAGAGATCCTAAGAATGTGAGCCGGCCTTCACCACGGGAAATCGCAACAACTCCTATAAATCAGTTCAACGTTTCTCATGGTGAGAGATATCCATTTACAGAACTCACACACTCTGCCTCTCTCACAAACAAAACACTACTGTGAGAGTTAGACAGGAGACAAATGGCAGCGGCTCCACATGCTACTGTAGGCGACCAATAAAATGAAAGAAATGTTTGGAATGGGACAGACTGCGTTTTCACCAGCAAGACAGAGGCGGGAAAAAAATGGCCGAACAAATGTCTTCCACCGACTGCGGCATGATCGTGTGCTGGCGCTCGCCGGTCCCTGTAACGACTTCGTCACTGGGACTTTTCCTGCTGGGCCAAAAATCCTGCCGATTTGTCACGCGTTACTGGTTTAAATAAAAAAAAAAAAAGTCCCACGATTTCTTTCGAAAAAAGCAATAACTCGACGGAATCTTGACAAGTTGCAGCTGTTGCGCTGGAGAGATTTCAGGAGGGACGCTCCGGACTCGCTGCTCACCCCACCCACGAAGGAGCGCGGCAGTAAATCCCACCCCGTCACAGCAAAATGACAGGCTTACAGATAGTTATCAACGCTCCACCATCTCCCTCTCCTTCTCTGATTGTTTCATCTGGCGCTCAGCCTCTCTTGTCCGTGCATCAACAAACACTCGGCTAAGATCAAGCCACTGTATTAACAGATGTCTAGATTCAATAAAACACGGAGGATCCAGCATCTGTTCCTTGGCGGTAGAATAGTCGATGTGCTAGACAGGGGAGATTGTTCTTCTCCGTCAGTGAGAGTCGGTAACATCCCTAACGGCTCGCAGCCTTTCACCATCAAACACCCATTACTGTCGGGAGACCAGCTGGGAGCAACAAAGACACTTTTATTTTTAACTTTACTTATTTAACACTGCATCTTATTGACCCAGGGTGTGTATCGCGCTCCTTTTTCCAGATAACATGATGTACATCTTGGGACGTGATAAATAAAAAAGAAAAACGTATAATTTGTTATGGTAGAATGCAGTACGACATGCTGTTTCAATTCAGTTTTATTTATATAGCACTTTAAACAATGGTCATTGCAACAAAGCAGCTTTATACAAGAAATGATGGAAAGGAGTGTGATGAAATACGTATAAATCAGAATGATCAGAATGTCCCTGATGAGCCAGCCGAGGGCGACGGGGGTAAGAAAGACGCGGGAGAAACTCCCTGAGATGGGAATAGGACGAAACCTTCAGAGGAACCGGACTCAACAGGGAACCCATCCTCATTTGGGTGATAACGCATTGATATAGTAGAGATTGATTTGCAGTCGTACTGCGTGCTATGAGGCTGAACGTTCAGTATAATGGAAACGATTTTTAAGTTAATATGAAGTCAACTTTTGTTAATGGAGGTTCAGGTACAAAACTGTTGAAAAACTGAATTTCACTCCTACGCTTTTGAGCGACTGCAGTCACAAGCCACCATCTTCATGGTCAAGTGGAATCATCCCCAGTCACTACACGCTTCCCGAAGGTTAAAGTCAATGCATACTTTTTGTGTATACATGTTATATTCAGTGGGAGTAATTGGCACAGAGGCCAGACCTCCTTTAGAGGGAGCATTGGGTACAGAGACCACTCCTCCATTTCAGTGACTGACAAGTACAGAGGCGACGCCTCCTTCACTGAGATTGACAGGTATTGAGGCCATGCCTATTCAGTGAGCCTGACAAGAGGCCACGCCCCATCACTGAGACTGACAGGAACAAAGGCCATGCCTCCTTCACTGAGACCGACAGGTAAAGAGGCCATGCCTACTTCACTGAGTCTGACAGGAACAAAGGCCACACCTCCTCACTGAGACTGACAGGTACAGAGGTCACACCTCCTGTATTGAGACTGACAGGTACAGAGGCCACGCCCCATCACTGAAACTGACAGATGCAGAAGCCACGCCTACTTCACTGAGACTGACAGGTAAAGAGGCCACGCCTACTTCACTGAGTTTGACAGGTACAAAGGCCACGCCTCCTTCACCGAGATTGACAGGTATTGAGGCCATGCCTATTCAGTGAGCCTGACAAGTACAGAAGCCACACCCCATCACTGAGACTGACAGATGCAGAAGCCACGCCTACTTCACTGAGACTGACAGGTACAGAGGACACGCCTTCTTCACTGAGTCTGACAAGTACAAAGACCACTCCTCCTTCACTGAGTCTGACAGGTACAAAGGCCACGCCTCCTTCACTGAGTCTGACAGGTACTAAGGCCACACCTCCTTCACTGAGACTGACAGGTACAGGGGTACACCTCCTTTATTGTGACTGACAGGTACAGAGGCCACGCCTTCTTCACTGGGACTGAAAAGTACAGAGGCCACACCTCCTTTAGAGGGAGCATTGAGTACAGAAACCACACCTCCATCTCAGTGACTGACAGGTATTGAGGCCATGACTCCTTCAGTGAGACTGACAGGTACAGAGGCCACGCTGAGAATGACAGGTACAAAGGTCACGCCTCCTTCACTGAGATTGACAGGTATAGAGGCCACACCTCCTTAACTGTGACTGAGAGGTACAGAGGCCATCCCCCATCACTGGCCTCTGGGGTGTACAGAGGCCACGCCCCATTACTGAGACTGACAGACACAGAAGCCAAAGAAGTAGTAAATCAACACTAACATATAAACATATAAAATCTATCATCATATTATTTATGTATGAACTATACATACATATTTGAACTATTAATTGTTAATTTATATTAATATATTTACTATATTAATATATTTACTTTATTAATATATTTACTATATTAATGTATATTTATATTAACAGTTAACTGTGCCATTAAATGGATAAAAAGTAAAACAGTTCACTCTTTTTAAAAATTATTAGTGATGGCAACTTGGCGCGGAATAAGAGAAATACGTTTCTTGTGCTGCCAGCTTCTGAGTGGAAACAACAACTCTACTTAATCATGCCGCTCAGCCGTTGATTATTTTCCCAATATATATATTTATAATTCATAAAGTTGTGTAGCTACTACCAACTTTGGAAAGAAAAACGACTGGAGGAGGTTAATGAGACCCAACAACCATCAAGGATAAACAAGGTTTCGCTAGATTAGCAATTATTTGTAATTAGCCGATGATTTGACATCAGTGTAGTGTAGCGTAGCATTCGTAGCGTTGCCTGCCCGTAATTAGCGAGATTAGTCATGTGTACATTGCGCTTCCTCAAAATGTTAATTTATGCGATGAAAACAAGGTAGCGTACCATCACGGTCAGGGCGTCCTGATTATTAATCTCACAAAGAGCTCAGAGTCGACCGCTCTCTCAGGGCGCGTTTATTAGTTAGCACACAGGACTGTTTGGTTCCACAGCGCATGGGAACGGTCCAAGAGAAACAAACAAACATGTAAACAAACAAGCAAACAGAAACACTTATCAGCTTGTGAGCGCTGCCATTTTTGTGTGCTTTGCCAGGACTCGAGGCCTGCCGGACCCGTGCTGTAGGCAAAACGCCACCAATCACTGTGTTTTTTTAAACGAACCACTACAGATCAAAAGAGGGAAAGTAATTATAAAAACGTACTGTAGGTACGTTGTGTGTGTGTGTGTGTGTGTGTGTGTGCGCGTGAGATAGCAGCCGTCCACTGCAACCTTCATCTGTGATGCAAATCTCGCAGTGACACGTTGACAGAGGGGAAAAAAATCATTATGAAACACAAAGCAGAAACATCAAACAGATTTAATCAGACAGGGCTCGATAAGCATCCAGCGGCGGTTAATTCCAGACAAATTATCTAATCCAGATGTTGCACGTCGAGTGTAAACACGGCGTCCCGCGGAATCATAAAACAAATAAGGCTGAAAAAGGGTTTCCAGTTTCAAACAGCGTCTAACCCCGGCCCGAGACCTTTCCGCTCTCGAGCCCCTCCCTCCTCTCGCCAAAACAGGAAAATGCGAATACGCTAATATTTAGCACGTGTTTTGAAACAGATGGGCTTTCTTTCTCCAGGCCCACACATGATCCGATCCAAACCCCTCCCTTGCGTTCCGTGTGTGTTCCTGGTTGGACGCCGCTGACGTCCTACGTCCACGCAGAAACCCCGTCTGACGTAGAGAAAGTGTCCCGGACCGCACAACATCTTCACAACAGGAAAAGCGCGGCACGCAGGTCGGCTAATCATGCAGCGGGTAATGTTTCAAAAGAGTGAGGGGGAGAGAAGAGGTTGGGAAGGAGGGAAGGGAAGATAGAGGATAGCAACAGAGAGAGAGAAGGGGAGAGGAGTGAGAAGAGAAACATAGGACATATGGATGTGTTTAAGGACCACCAGGGAAGAGAATCGTGTGCGATTTCGCAAAAAAGAGAGAGAGAGAAAAAAAACAGATAAACTCCAAATATGCAATTACACAGGGTTTACGGCCCGTCTGCTGCCGACTCGCTCTGGAATTTCTGTCGTGTTTCTTGATAAGATCGTAGGGAAAGAGCACAGCGAGTCAACGTCAAGGACTGCACGGTTTACTGCAGGCGGAAAGCGAGAAACGGGAGAAAATGCTTTTTTACTGCACTGGTAGTAGAAGAAGAACAGAGAGAGAGAGAGAGAGAGAGGGAGAGAGGGACGACTACCTCGAAGTACATAAAAAGAAAAAAGAGTGGAGACCTGGATTCTCGTAAACTAGCTGCGGCACATTTTAAAACTTTCATCGAGTCCAGTATTTATAGTTCTTCGATCCCATGTCAGTGTTTGTAGCCAATTTGTTGTGCTCCAATAAATAGACTGGCCTATTTATCATCTCACCACATGGCAGTCATTTATGCAGCGTAATGAGGGGCAGATGTGGTCTGGCCTGGTTTCCCGTACAGGTTTAACGCGCTGACAGGCCCCGGACAGATAGCCACGAAGTCAGCTTCGGATTTCCGGATCAGCTGCAGAGATCCTGCTGGACGTGGAACACGAAAAGGGTCAAAATCTCTGGTCCTGCGGGTGACGAACGTATTAATCTTTTCCAGGTTACCTATTTCCCCAAAACACATTATCCCCAATTAGATTAGTCTCACAGATTGGTCTCACTCCTGCTTCAGTGTTTAATCTGTAGATTCGTAGCTACGAGCTGTTGCGGTAATCAAAAAAATCGTCCTGTGCTCACGCCGTTCCAAATTCCATCCTGTTTACAAACACACTTAGTACTGATTGTCTTTATTCCTCTAAAACCTGTACAATGTAATGATTTATATAATTCCACTATCCGGAGATAAGTGCATCCCGATTTCTGCAAAGCTATAACACATAAAATCGAGTCGACCTGAATTCAATAAGGACCTTTTCGGATGTGGCGGCCCGAGTGTGAACGACCATCGCTTCGGACTTCAAAGCCACCCGAGGGGGAGTAGAGCAAAACCGCATATCGAGTATGAATTATAAATCGGAAAAGGCTCGATCTGCTTGAGAAAAGCGCTGGCACTACAAACATGTGTTTGTGCGTGTATGTGTGTGTTGCCAATTACCTCGGCTATAAATACACCAGCCCCATCCGTCACCGAGTCCATGGGTGGCTGCAGCCACGCTCTAATTGATCGCAGATGCGCCTCCAGATCTCAGGGCTCGCCACCAGCGCCGTCCCACAGCCTGGACGTGAGAGAAAAGCCGCAGAGGGAGGACAGACGAGGGACGGAGAGAAGCTGAGTGACGGCTCAGAAGTAAATATGGAGAAAAAAAAAAAAAGAGCAGGAATAAACAAGATGATATTCAGAGTTTTCTTCCCTCCTTCCTTCCTCCTGTCCTGCAGATCCTGCAGATGTGTCACTGTGGAAAAGAGCCGGTGGCGGGAAATTGGGGGATTAGCTGCAATTTGGTCCAGATGAGCGTTTGGACCGGGTTTAAAGATTCCTTTAGTCTGCTCGATTCTCTTCCTAAGTAGCGAAATTATATACAGTATATTTGAGTTTGTGTATCGTTCTAACATCGGATTTAGACTCCAGCCGTGCCAAGGAGGGACTTTATAACACTTTTGCGTCTACAGCTGAAATTGTTACAGGAAAATATTGACGTTGTTTATATTTTCATTAGACAACTGTTGAATTCGCAAATCTCAAAAAAAGATTGATTTTCCAGAACAGCAGCTCTGAGAGACGTGCAGCAGCGAAAAACTCAAATACACTTCAATGCTTTTTTCTTTTTCTTTTTTTTTGATGGCAGATGCACCAGAGAATTATCCTTCTAATAAACAGATTGATTCAAGAATGTGGTGTTGTTTAACAAACAAAAAACAAATTTTCTGTATTTCGCAATTACGGAAGGAGTCTCCAGTGTCAGCGCTTTGCATCAGTCAAAAACTGTAGCTGAAGCATGCTCACAACAGAAACGTTTACACGTGTTATGGTCTCGGTAACGTGACATGGTGCATTTTTGTCTTATTAACTTAAAAAAGAGAGGGTGGTGAGCAGTTATAATATAAGCCTTAACAGGAATGACTTTGTTTCACATCCACATAAATAAATAGTAGTTTATTTGTAATTATGTATTCTGAATTGAATTATGAATGTAATTATATCCTGATCAAAAGGATGATGAGTCACTTTAAAGGCTACCTATTATGCAATGTTTACCTTTTGGTCTTTTTTAGACATTCACATGTGTGTGTGTGTGTGTGTGTGTGTGTGTGTGTGTGTGTGTGTGTGTGTGTGTGCACAAAAAAAAAATTCCCTTTCCATTTTTCCATTTTCGCATTGGCCATTTAGATTTTTCACCTCTTGTGACCTCATATAAGAAAATCCCCTCCTCCCAAATGAGCTCGTTGCTCAGACTTACTGTTCTCTGGAGGGGCGTGGCTCAGCAGTAGTTCATTTACATAGACATTGAAACAGCGCATTCGGAATAGGAGTGAAACACTATGAAAAGTTTGGTGTATTAAAAAAAATGGCAAAAAAAAAAAAAAAATATATATATATATATATATATATATATATATATATATATATATATATATCTGAGCTGGAAGATTGCAAATTTCCTTAGGGATCAATAAAGTATCTATCTATCTATCTATCTATCTATCTATCTATCTATCTATCCATCCATCCATCCATCCATCCATCTATTTATCTAATCATTAACACACACTTCAGAGGACTCTTCTAAGACCTGTGTTAGTTTGTTAAAGAAATTGGAAAATACGGGACCTTTAAATGAAAAAATAATGCAATTGTTGGCAAATTCCTGTGGTGCTCGATGGCTAAAAGGCTACCAGATGTGCTGTTACAGGACGATACACCTGAGGGCGATAACAGTAACCTCTGCTTCACATTAGGCGCCATTACCACACCAAACAGATGATTATCCACTTGCTAGCAAGAACAGCTAGCGTAGCCATGTAGCTATTTAGCCAGGAGGAGGATGTTGCACAAAATGTTGCATTCCAAAACCACATACTATTGCAATCAAGCCGTAACTAGTCCTGGCCTGAGACACTCTCCTGTCCAAAAGATTCACAATGATGATCTGAAGCGATCAGCGTTTACAGAGTAAGGGCCAGGATCTGGGTTTAAACAAGCTATTCCAGAGCACTGTGTAAAATCTTACACATCTTATGTAAATGACAAAAAAAAAAAAACATATATCTGCCGTGTCGCCGCTTCCTGTAAAAGTAGCCACTTCCCGGCTAAGGTTATTGACGAAACATACAGAGAATTAGCTCAAAATGTCAACGTTGAAAGCGTACACATTTTTCACCATATCCTAAAATATGGATCTCAACATTCCAAATGAGATTCCTGCAGCGATGGTCCGCGCCCTGCCTGTGCGGTGTTCCACCAGGGAGCAAAAGGGTCTCAATTGCCATTATTATCCAGGATTATCACCCTGTTAAAAGGCAGAGGCGTCCTAATAACCCCTCGGGGTCGGCTGATCAATAGACATACATTACACCCCAGATTAGTATTGATCCCGATGTGGGATCGAGGTCACCGCGGTCCTGCTGTGACATCTGGACAGTGTAAACACTGTATAAGTGACCAAATGCTTCAAAAGTATTAAGACTGATGAGATGATGAGATGAGACGACTGGGCTCAGTGTGAATGCGCAAACTGGATATACATATTTTGTATCTAAATGCATTAATAATTGAACAAAAAAACAACAACAACATAATTTATCAAAATATCTAAACATGTACTTTAAAATTGAATATTAAACAAAATATATATATGAACATTAAAATGTGTGCATTAAATAAAAATAAAAAAAACGCTAAACATATAAAATAAAAAAAAATTCAGAATAGTTAATAAATTATTAACTATTCAGAATTTTTTTAGATGACATGCAAGCGATTTATTCCACATGGAAAAAGCGTGAGGTGCAGAAATTACTTTACAGAAGAGGCGTTCGAGTCAAACTGGGACCTGTAATGAAATTCCTGGTGGATGATGGCGTAAAAGTGACTGAAGGCTTCAAGAAGAGTATGTTGAAGAGACTCTTATCTGTGGTACTAACATCCTGGGCGATGTGGCTGGGAGTGGAACGCCTGATCCTTGAAAATAAACGGATAACTTGGTGCCAACATGCGACAAAGAAGAGACGCATCTATCTGCAGGAACTGTACACGCAATCATTCACCAAGATGACTTTCACATTACAGGAACTCGGCTGGAAGTTATCGCCACATCTCCCCGTACAGTCCTGACCTCGCTCCAAGACATTTCCACATGTTTGGGCCTTTAAAGGAGTTCCTGGGAGGCCAGCATACTGAGCAAACTTTCAACCTTGATGGTGTCCAAGCGCTAGTGAAACACTGGGATAAGTGCATTAGAGTAGCAGGAGATTATATAGAGAAATAAAGGGAGTTTTTAACTTTTTTTAAAAAAATTTTTAAAAGATCGCATGCAAATTCAAATGAAAGTTTTCCGAAAAATCACTAAAAGCTGCTAAAGTTTGTAAGCAGTACGCACTCATGAGAGGACATCAGCTGAGTAAAATGTGATTGCACAAAAAACAGTCCAAACAGTCCAAATGTAACAAGGAAGGAAAAAACTCTGCTAACTAAAATTTTGTATCAATATAAATAAAAGAAAGGTTTCGTCTGTACATTGTTTCTCCAAACTTTTTTCCTGTTAACATTTTACTAAATAAAATGCTAAATAAAAATAAAAATAATAAAATATACTCCAGCACATGTGTAGGTAATGTATTGGTATTTAAATGGCTTATTTTTAATTAATTAATTAATTAATTGATAGATTGATTGATTAATTAATTGATTAATTAATTAATTAAATAATTACATAAATAAATAAAATGTTAGTCGGGTTGTTGCCTGTCACAGATGTTTAGGAGAAACACTTCATGAAGAATCAAAGTTAAGCTCATCATCTTAAACTCCGTCACAGCCTTACATTATATTATAATTCAAAGTTAATGACAATCGATATTTGATAGAGGAATTTGAGTCATCTTCCTCTGATGCTAGGTCATATTGTTATGTTCATCCTGTTACGTTCTTCGATCAACAAAACTCTTGACGCTGATTGGTCTGGACCAAAATCACAAGGGCTTTTGGGTAAGAGAGTTTGCACTGAAGTGGGTTTCACCAGAATGTGCATTAAGGGTGAGTCGAGGGCACTCGTGAGTATCATTTAGAGTCCAGAAATGAGGAATGTTGACGTGCGAGACCGCAGGCGCACTATTCCGGACAGGACGCGTGACTCAGGATGACTGCGTAGCTTACACAGTGCAACGCGGCTTAAAGGTAAATTGGCCATGCAACTTCAGAGTGCTATTCGTTCTCACAAACACCCGAAACGCAGGTTAAATGTTAAAGGTTCGAATGAGGAGTTAAATCCAGAAAGACGATTCTGTTTTTTTTTTTTTTTTTTTTTTAATATAGCATATAGCAAATCTATCCTAAATGACTTTCATGTTAATCTTTAAAATAAACATATCATTTTTTAAAAATTAATTAATTAATTTAAATGACTTGTTGGATCATCATGTTCAACTACCCATAATGCCGTCCGGCCACTTTAGCTTCCTCTTTATCTCTACCAGATAAAGACACAGATGCAGCTTTAATAACTTTAATAACTCTAGTTATTCCTCTCCTCACCTGTACACCCAAAGCTGCAACTTAACATCATGTAGCCGAGTCTCTATTGTCGCATCCTGGGATTTTGAGTGCCAAAATTTTTGATAATCATACACTGGATTTCTTGTTAATATGCCCCTGCTGGGAAATTTCGTGTATAAAATGATGTTTGCCGCGTGTGAATCATATTGGAGTTTTTTTGTTGTTGTTGTTGTTCTCCTTTTAAACTTTGCACTACCAATAACAATATCGCGTCACTTGCCAATATTAGCGCTGCTCATTTTTTTTTACCACCAGGAAACAAAACAGCACCAGAAACATTCAAACGAAACCTATTTACCCGATTTCTGTGCGGTTTACTTTAAACATCCTCGAGTCTTTATAAAATAAAGGGCTGTCTTTATTTTTTTTCTCCTGACAACTTCAAAAGACCAATTATAGCCATTTGACTCGAGGGAGTCCTAAACGTCGATAAACCTCGCTAAACGCTGTTCATTAGTGTGCGAGCCTTATTAAATCTGAATGTGAGAAAAAGAAGGAGAAAAGAGAAGGAGGAGGCGGCGGAGGATGATTGCTGTTTCCCGTTCCTGCTGTGCGATCGCGCTTCACAGTCATTAGCGCGTACTGGATAATTACGGCTGCCCGCTGTCAGCTAATCACACCATCAAACTCAACCCTGCTGCTGATGCTTTTTCTTTTTCTTTTTTTTTCTGCCAGGCTGAGTGAAATCACCCGTTTCTCAATTACACCTAATAGACTGGAGTGTAGAATTCCAGCACGGGACAACTGATCCTAAAAATAACGAGCACAGCGCAAACAGCTGGACTTGAAATGAAGACCCCGGTTATCGATCGACATTTTGCTAATAGAGCTAGCATGTAATGGATGGTTATTATCACACAAACTAAATGTCTCACGTGTTCACACAGCAGCCACTACGTCCCCACTTTTCCCCAGTATGTCTCTTAAACTTCATCTTGGCCAGTTCCTATTCACCAGAATCTAGAGACCAGAATCAACTAGAGAAGTACGGATGCTAGCACACGCTTCCTGTGAGACAAATCATAGACTGGCTAGTGTTTGTAGTGAATCAACAAACAATATGGCAGTCATCTATATAAATATGTATATAAATAAAATAAAGGTTTTCTCTGTTTACGTTTCATATACTGGAGGTCTCATATAAAATTCTGTCTGTCTGTATGTCTGTATGTCTGTCCAGCCAGATTTTGTCACAGCATCACACAAATCTGTCTGGACAGAATTTAATGAAACTTTGTCAGTACTTAGATCTCTGCCTGAAGTTAAATTAAGTCAAATCTAAATCTAGAGTAAATGTGATGTTCTGAACAGTCATGTGTGGGATTGAATAATCTACTTTAAAATAAGCCACTAATGCGCTACTGTCTCAATGTAAACAAACACCGGCACCGATAGATAATAATGAGAAAAGATAAAGTGAATATTTTGACTGGGATTAGTTCATATTTTCACTTTGGCTGAAATAACAGCGCTGAAGTGGTATAAGTGAATTTTAACACGCCGGAGTCGTTTTAAGACAAAACAGAAAATAGATTCAAATCTTGGTACTTTTTTTAAATGCAATTTTCTAATATTTAGCCACCAATCCAATGGAAACCAAAACCATAATTTTGTGAAATTACAATTTTTTAAAAAAAATGCAGGGGTTCATCTTTGTTCAGGTGAACATTTACACGAGGCTTGAACCTGAAATAATAATATCACTAATTACATCAAAGCCAATCAGATTATTTTTTAACTTGAACCATTTTTACAAACTCAAGAACGTGCACTTAGGCTAGTATCAGGTATAACTACTGAATACCTGATTCTGACCTGGTGTGACTCCAAACTCTGCGATTCAACCTCAAAATGCAATGTTTCCCATTTTGAAGCATCAGAAATTACGTTTCATCTTCGCAAAAGCCATCTGAACATCACAAACATGGGATACACGAGATGAATGAACAACAGGCTGGATTAAGGCAGTTTCTTTGTATTGTAAACGACATGCTAGCTAGACTTACTAATGTAGTCTCAAAACCCGTCACTCTAGCTAGCCAGTGCTAACATACTGTAGCTAGCAGCTAGTTTGTAAAGCCTGTCTTTATCTCTGTATCGACTAGCAAGCTGAAAATGCAACCTAGCTCGAGTTGTTAGCTTTGTTACTCGTTAGCAATCACAGCTGTGTAGCATGAATGCAAAATTCTTGTGAGGAAGCAAATACATTTTATTTTAAAATCAGAATTGTTTCTCTCCATTTAAGACCCGAGCTGAGACAAAAGGTGTGTGTGTGTGTGTGTGTGTGTGTGTGTTGAAGTGTGAGCTCTCGTGTGAAGGATGATGTACTAAACCTTTCCTGACCTGTAGCGCACGAGATAAAATATTTATGTATGCTATTGTGGAACAGGCCGCTCGCCCCCGAGGGCTTTAATTTGTTTTGCTGCTTGGTGAATGAGCGCCGGCCCCGTCATCAGGCCAGCACCGGGCGACGGTGATTATCCCTCCTCACTCAGTCCTCGGGCCGCTCATCACGCCAGCCCTCTAGACATTTCAGTCGTCCTGCTGCACTTTACAATTACGCCTCATCTCCTCAGCGCATTTCCGCAGATTAAAGGTGAGGCAGAGACACTCGAGAGAGCCGCGGAGGTGCACTTTCTCTCTTGCGCTCCCTTCATCTTCACCTCAGATACTCACATCACTCTTTCTCTTTCTTTCATCCACCTTTCTAGCCCCCTTGTTCTCTCTCTCTCCCTCTGTCCCTCTCTTTCTCTCTCCTTCTCTTTTCCAGCATTTTCCCTTGTCTTTTGTCCTCCTTATTCTATGCTAATTCAAGTCTAATGAAGAATAAAATGATAAACAGAGCTACAAAACAGCTGGATTTATATGAACAAATACAGTAAGCACCAAAAATCTACTGTACTGAAATGAAAAGACGAACGATATCACCTTGTTGTCATCTGTATGTTTATTTCGCCCAAAAAATACTAACATACACACTATGAGGGGGGGTGGGGGGGGGGGGTTCAAACCTGGACGGGAATCGAACCCGGATGGTGCAGGGAGACAGTGCTAACCGCTAAGTGAATAAACTTTTAACAAATAAAAAAAATAAAAAATCTGAATAAAACGGACTAAGGCTAACTGCTAATTAGTAACTGTAGCTAACGTCAGTGATACTGGTGAACTTCTCGGATGGCAGGGGGACACTAACGTGTTTCCCAACTTCATATTTGTGTATCTACATACTGTCGATGCGGCTATTTGTGGCATACGACTTGTTTTAAGGCAAATATCTACTCTATACTCTAGTCTGTGAGGTTAAAAAAAAAAAATGTAAATGATCATATTTACACACTGACCCTGCCAATCAGTGATGGTTTTATGTTTCAGCCCTCCCTCCACTTCTCTAATTTTGTGTCATTATTGGTAGTATATATTTGAACAGTTTGAGAGCTCATTGAGATTTTGCAACATTTTTTGCAGTTTTGAGAATGTTTTTTTTTTTTTTTTTTTTTTCAAAAGTAGCAAAAAGTTTTGAACATGGATTTTTAAAATTCTTTTGTGCATGTGTCAGTTTGCACATCTTTAGAGTAGTGTACTGTACCACTACTCTAAAGACGTTTCTTCGCTACTTAATTTGAAATTTTAAAAAAAAAAAGTCCTTTTTTCGTGGCTTCAACATTCTCCGAAACCCCTTAGTTCACTCATCACAGACCGCGCTTTCGCTCAACAGTTCGGTCCATTTATTGATCATGTGACAGAAATAAGTGATGCGATTGGCTTGTTACAATGCAACGGCTTTCGTTCCAAAATGTCGCCGCTATGCGTTGTGGTTTGTTTAAAATGTGGAAGGTCAAAACTTCTAAAATAAGGTTATGTAGGAGGTTATTAATGAAATGTTTTGTTTTAGACAACATTGTGTATAATCATTTGCCAAAATGAGAAAAGTTCAAAAAAACCTTGTTGCATGTGCAGTCCATTTAGTAATAACGAGTCAGAGATTATAGTTCTGAGTTCTGTTTCACTGCTTCATGGTTTTGAATCTAATATTCTTGTTAAATACAGATTATCTTTGTCTTCTATGTTTAAGTTTGTCTATGAACCAAAACATGGTATTGGTGCTAAAAAGTGTCTCAAGTACGTAGGTGAAGCGTCTGTAATTTTTTTTAAATTAAAATCTTTCAATGATCTTAATTGTTATTCAGATGAAATTTGGCTATTTTAGATTTCCACATAAAAGACATAAACCTGAAAAAAAAAAAATTATCATTCTAAAATGCAAAGTTGTTAAGATATTGCAACATTTTGAATTTGACATGGTTACAGACACTACAGATGTTTTGGGGGGAAAACAATCCTTAATTTTGCACAACATGCCTTTAATTTAAGCATGATTTTTTTTTTTTTTTACAGATCATATGCTTCACCAAGCTTACACCAATTTTTAGTATCAATACTCAAAGAAATCTGAATAATTTGCATTTTAAATGATTCTGAGAGAGTATAACACTGAAAAATGGCCATTTTTGGGGCTCATATAAAATCATCTCTCCAAATCGGCTGAAGTTAGCAACTTGAAATTTTCAGGGAAGCGAGACCGGTCACTTTCATGTTGCATAAACTCCAGAAGGGGCTTCTTTGGCCACACACATTTTCTGTATTATCAAAAAAATCAGCACCACTACTACCATATCTGTTTTTGACCCCAATATGTTGCCTCTTGGATTCTCCCAATAAACTCCCAATTAAGCGTATATAACACACTTGCCCCTCACCACATTAATACTGAACACAATTATAAACATTTTTTTTTTTGAAAAGTTTAAAACAATTATAAACAGAATCCTGTCTTTATACTGCTTTTGTATGTTGAAATTTTTTGGCAGTGCCAAAACTTTTACAAACTATCTATATGTTTCTTTTCAGTGAAATTCACAAATCTGAGTCAATACTTTTAGAAATACTTTCATGATCTCTTATTAGTACAATGTTTTAATTTCAGCTACAACACTTTCGAGGAACAATGATAAAACTTAAAAAACACTCGATCATTAACGCCAGCTCAGTCCAAAAGATATTTAAAATAGAGCATTTGAAATGGTTACTTATTAAAAAAATAATACAAGTTGTCACCATAGACGCTGTTGACACAGTCGTCTTGTCCAAAATGGACAGAAAGGTGCTCAGTCCTGGCGTGAGGGGATGATTGGGCAGCGATTACAGACAAAGGCATCACTTCTGCGCCTTCAGTGAAGCCATAATAATCAAAGACTGTGAGACTCGGAGAGGCACTTGTTGCTCTCCGTCACCACCTTCGTACATGCCCCTGTCATCGAGCAGATCAGAGAAAGTGACCGCGATAAAGTGGAGGACTTGGAAGCTTTTCAAGAGACGCCGAAGTTCAAGGTCTCATTGTTCTTTCATCTTGAGTCGAGACGACCGAGTTGACAAACCTCCGTGTTCCCAATCCGAAACCGAAGAAACATCAAAGTGGAGTCGGTGTTATTCGTAGAGACTATAGACGCAGTGGGGGTTGGACTAGCAGGACTTCTGGACTACAAACACCAGAGAACTGAAACATATAGTTTATATAACACTATTGAAGGCTGAGCCTCAACACCATCGTTCCGAAAGGATCCTTCAGGACTGCACTCAGGCCAGATGTTAGAACATCAGTGGTCAATAAGCTCGTGTCAATAGATGTCTAACATCAGGTTATTCTGTTAAACACTGGATATTTGCGTGTCACAATGGTGCAACAGGTAACATTTTACCCATGATACCACCTCAGCGCTGCTAGAACGCAAAATATAACAGGTATAAAGATATAAAGGGGCTCGTTAATCACAAAGAAAACCAGTGGAACAGGTGACATCACTTACCTGCCATGGCAACGAGTTAACTCACAAGCACAGGAAACTCTAACCGTATAAGGAGCCTGAAGAGGAAGAAGAGACAAAACACAATGAAGAACAAACAGAGCTTAAATCAGCGTTTTTTTTGTGTTATTCAAATACAGTACCTTGCTTACACAGTGACTGCTTCGTCTTAGTTTGTGTTATTTAAGTTTCTATCGAACACTATTTTGTTCTTTTACATTGAAATGCTTGTACTTGGTGTTGCTTGTAAGGGGACTGGGGGTAACGTAATTGAAATTCTCTACAGTATATGTATGTACTGTACACGAAGCAGAATCGACAATAAAGTTGACTTTGACTTCATTTTATCAACTTGTGATTGTCCCAGGTGTCACTAGCTTTTGGTTGCAGTACTGAGGAGAGAGCAGCTGCCTGCCAAAACCCGCATTCAAAACCAGTCACAGAAGCACTTTCAGCAGGAACGCACATGTGATAACCTTGCGTCGTCTTAAACAACACGCTGTCTGTTTAATAACTCCCTCGCGCGTCAGGGGTAGCTCAGTGGTTAAGGCATTGGACTACAGCTCAGAAGGTCCCAGGTTCAAATCCTACAACCACCAAGTCGTCCCTGTTGGGCCCTTGAGCAAGGCGCTCAGATGTATAACCAGATAAAAATGTAAGCCGCCCTGGATAAAGTCGTCTGCTGAATGCTTCTGCGTCATTCTGAACCGCGAGTGTTCTTTTATTTACTGCTGCAAAACTAACTAGATTCTGACACCCAAATTGTTCTTCAACCCCGAACCCGGACGTTAACGCAGCTGATATTCTAACACTCAGGAGTTGTCACATATACTTCATTTACATGAATTGGGCAGTAAGTAGACAGTCAGTTCTCAAAACTGATTTGTTGAAAGCTGGAAAAATGGACAAGTGTAAGGATCTGAGCGACTCTGACAAATACAGAAGTAATGCTGCCTGCTCTTGTATGCAGGGGTTAGTACCTACCAAATGTGCTTGGTGTGAGGCGTGAAGGCTAGTGTGTCTGGTCTAATCCCAAAGAAGATCTCCTGTAGCACTGTGAAGATGAATGATAGACAAGCTAGCTGTGTACGTAGCCATGGACCGATCAGAGCGCCCACGCTGACCCCTGGCCACCACCCAAAACACCTATAATGGGCACGTGAACAAGAGCATGAAGCAATGGAAGAAGTTTTAATTTCTCAATGTAGAAGAGTGAAGGGTGTTGCCATGTGTTTTAATAAATATAATTTGAGACAAGTTCCAGGTTTTCATAACTCCTAGCGGAGCAGGTTAGCATTGTTTTACTTAGAGACCTAAAATTCTCATAAACACGGGAAATCGGGTGCACGTGTTTAAGCCTGGCGTTTCTGAAGCATGCAATTCGCTTTCACTAACATTGTTCTCTCTTTAAACAAATCGGGAACGCTAGCTGTCTGTCATAGCGCCCGGAGCTACACGGCGAGCAGGAACCGATTTGAAAAATCCTCTTTTAATAACTCTTCTATGTATTTTCAGTGACGTGACGTGAACTCAAAGAACTCCACATCAGCTTAACTTAATTTCAAACGTCAACTTCTCCCGAGCGACAGAGTGACGGTCGGTTTATTATCCCACACCGCCGGAAGAGCCGGAGCTGGAGGTGTTTAAGGAAACCCACCACGAAGTGTTTTTAGATCTGCTAACCCCGTCATGAGGCTTTTTGCTCGTAGTGACCTTCTGACCAGGCGAGATTCGGGAAAACGTCAGGAAAGTGTAGGAATCATCCGTACGAAACGACGAGGGTCAGTTGGTACCAGGAGTTGCAGAGGAATTGTTATTGTTAGCGTTAGGAGCCGGATTAAGAATCATGCTTGTTAGCATTACTGGAAAGTCCTGGCTGGAGAACGGAGCTCCGGTACAAACCTGCAACCTGAGTCTCAGCTTGACTAAAAAGTGAAATGAGGAAAGAACTCTCCTTCTCATACTCAAACTTCTGGTTAACGTCTGAGAGTTGGAGAGCTCACGTGGCTAGTGGCGGCTTTCCACGGCTTTAATCTTGCGCTTGTTGTCACTGTTATTATTCTACACATCTCGGCTGGAGAAATGTAAGAAGCAGCATTGATGGAGTTTTGTTTTGCGCGAGGTTGTGGATGGATGACCTCTTAAATCCGTCCTGACAGAGGAACACTTTCTGACACGCAAGCTAAAAGATGCACGCTCGCGTTTTACCTTCCCAGTCGTTTTTTTTTTCCTTTCTTTCTTTTTCTCAACTCTCTATTTTGCTGCTATCCCCCTCGTAACCCCTCGCTCCAGTTTGCTTTCCGTGCTGACTTTTGGCTGGACCGTAGGTCTTTAATTTCCCTCACCTGCCACTTGCTTCGGAAGCTGCCAGTCCGCTTTCGGGCTTTGACGTTTGATAAGATGCACTGGACGTCCCTTAAGAAAGTGAAATGCTAAGGATTTAGGGCCTTTATGTTTTTGCATAGATAAGGTTAGAAGGAGATGTTGAGCGTAGAGTTGTTACGAAACCAGCAGGATTCTTGCCTCCCATGTGCCTCTCCCTAGCTGCCCATCAAAAACTAATATCCTCAAATCTGACCCTTGTGTTGTCTTTTTAAATAGGAAAGAATTTGCGTCGAAGTCTAACCTGGCTCTCCTGACACTCACATTCCAGTCTTCCTCTTGCTGCTGAGGCCTCAGGATGTAAAGACCTCCAGCAATCCGTGTCCAGTCGAGCGACCCCCGTTCCCCCCTGAAGGAAAATAACCCCGAGGGCCCCTTTCTCCATCCTCCCTCCCATTCGCTTTCCCTCTCTCTCTCTCTCTCTCTCTCTCTCTCTCTCCTTTTCTCTGTGTGCAGTTGTTTCTTCTTTAAATACAGTAACACAATCTGTGGAGAAACTGATATAATCTTTTCTAAACTATAAAAGTCAGTCACCCAGAGAAACATCTGCACGGCCAAATTTAAAACAAACTGTCAGGGAATTGGGTAACCCCATAAAGCGAGCCAGAGGGAGAGACGGAGTTGCCACAGGCGGTTCTTTTTACCTCTCCAGTCGTCTTTCCCTGTTTATCCCTCCGTCGTGCAATCACTCCATTCCTGTAAATTCCACCGCATCTCGCCCAGAGGCCACACAAGGTACGCAGCTTTTTCGGGGCGGCTGTTTTTATTAAGTATTAAAGACCTGCTAAGCGCTACGGTTTCTCTTTCTAACTCAGGTTCTGGACGGCGTCCAGCAGCCCTCCTGCGCTTACAATAACATTCTCCACAGGAGCAGCTCGTTTGATGTCGGCAGGTGATTCGGGCCGCTTATCACAGAAGTTCGGAGATGGACGAGATTAAGGCTTTACTTTAAAACAGCGGTTCAGGCGTTTAAAACGGCCTGCGCAAACAACGCTAGTTTAACTTGATTACCCGGCGCAGGAATCAGAGAAGTATCGCACGTTTTAATCTCCCAGGGTTTAGCAAACTGTTTGCTTTATTTAAGGCCAGATACGTCCATGGTGGAGTCGCCGGTAAGAAGCTACAATAATCCGTGATCAAAATGATTAGTGAAAATCAAAAACAGGAAACACGGCAATAGGGAAAGACTGAAACACAAACGTACAGATACACAAAGTAATAAATGTGCTAACACAGAACAGGTGAGGACAATCAAGGAACAAACCAATGAGACGACAAAGGGTGGAGTGGTGGGGGAGGACACAGCCTCAGAGCTGGAACAAAATTATATCACTGCCATAGCAACTGTGATGCAAATTTAAAAAAAAAAAAAAAAAAAAAAGGGAAATACATGTTGCATTCATTAATGAAAAAAATTAATCAATAAAAAAAAATCAGGTTTAGCCAACATTTGAGGTTTTTTTGTTGTTGTTTTTTTTGGCCTAAAACATGCTTTGACAATTAAAATTTAGGAAATGGTCAAATATATTTGATTAAAATGAAATGGAAATGTTTCTCTTTACCATTCAGCCTCACTGTGGTTCTGCTGCGTACAGTAGGTTACACATTCAATTTTAACTACAGTAAGTCTAAATAAAGATGCATAGAACGTTGAGAGCTAAAAAGGACCTTCCTTGCACAGAGTATGTCACGATCTAATGAAGTCGGTCGATAGATAGGCTTTGTAGTCTAATGGACAATTGTAAAATTTCTACCTTAAAAAAAAAAAAAAAAAAACTAGAAAAAGCTGTAAACAGTAATTAAGGAAACAACGGCAATTTACTTAAAATACAGTCAAAGGTACAATTTGTGCATTTTTCAAATACAATGAGCTGCTTCTTTCTTTCTTTCTTTCTTTCTTCCTCGTTATGTTATTTTGTTTCGTTATGTTTCTTAGCTGCTTAGTTTTACTGACCGTCAGAAACGACCACTTTGTTGTCACACCTGCTCAAAAACAAGTTAAAAACAAAGATAATTATACCAGCTTTACAGTACTTCATGTACATTCTAGAAAATGCACATTATTTCTAAACGTAGGATACTATGCGTACTGTAACTGTTCATTCTTTTCTGAAATAGCCATTATGATCAAACTTTCACTTGTTGTTCCATTGTCGTTCAGTATTCACAACGTACCGTATCATCATTAAGGGTTAATGTGTAATCTAATTCTATTTGTTTATATTCAGTATATGAGACTCTTCTGACTCTAATACTATAACATCTATATCTATGTATTTCAATTACATTCAATGACATTTTATTTTACCAACTGGCGTTGTCACAGAATAGCTTGATAGAATGCAAGTACAGTACGCAGTCGGATATAAATGTACAATGTACAGGGTTCAATTGAAAAATTCTCTTTGATGACCCTGAGATGATAATATCTATCCCATGTTCTTTCCATGCCAGGGACTTTAAGAAATGTCCCAGACACCAGTCCTTAATAATGATAAATAAAAAAATAAATGAATAAATAAATGAATAAATAAACAAACAAATTTGCTTGTTCACTGTCTTGACATAACAACATATGACATGTGGTTCTCCAAAATTCTATTGCCTATTATATTTGCCATCTTTTAGCAACCTTCCAAGCTAAGTAGTTACATGCAGGACTAGACGTTGTATACATGACTAGAACTTGAATTTATCATCATGATTAGCCAGAATACAGTACAATACACACGATACATATACTGGCTAAACAAAAATTGAACAGACAAATCAATCCCATTATTTTACATTTGTCATGAAATTGATTGCACTTCGGAGTTTTATTTAGTCCCCACACACACACACGCCTTCTTTAAACCACTTATCCAGCTCACGTTTCCCCCACAGCATGTCTCATCATTCACGATAACCGGCTCAATTATACAACATTAGCAGCAAATTTCTCCAAAAGCCCCGCTAGCAAGCAGATATCCATTTAAAGCCTGAGATTGTAACTCGGAATGGCAGTTGGCTGGTTTATAAAGCTAATATTTCAGTGATTGTGTAAGGCAATAAGGCGGAAAGTTACTGAAATGATCCGTAACACTGAGCTAGAGGTCGTATTTGTTCAGCATCTCTGAGCCTTTTTTTTTTTTTTTTTTCAGGCTTAAGCAGTGCGTAGATTTATGTAGCGTGTTTGCTAAAACTGAACCCATATTCGCCGATTAGCAGTCAGACAATTAGCTCCTAATCAAACCAGAAAAAGCACAAAGGTACAACACAAAGATTCTTCTATCAAATGGCAAATTTTGTTTATCTTTAAATCACGCGCACGTGCTAACTTTTCCGATAAACTCTTTTAAGCAGACTTTTTATTTGATAATTTCCTGTCATTATATGACTTTAAAACATGAATTTTGTTATTCTGGCGACATAGTAATTCTTGCAAGAAGCTGAAATTTTGGCAAGCAATCTAAAAGCTCCCAGCCCATCTACAGTAATTTACTTTCTATTGAATGATATTGACTTCTGTATACATTTAGAGTTTGGTGATTCTTTAATCATTATCACAGTCATAAGCTATAAAAACATGATTTACAGATAATGTTTTATCGACATGTCATCTGAGACTGGAGAGATAATACACTTGTTTTTTTTTTTTTTTTTTACATTTTTACACACAATTTATGAAATTTTGTATTAATATTTGTTTTTGTCTCATGTTTATCTTATTGTCTTGTATTTCTAATATTGTATATTAACATGTTAAGTGGTGTTTTTGATAAGAAGGACCATCCACCATACAGGAACCTCTGTAGTCTATCTAGGGACCGTGGAGGCGGATGGCCACCACTGAATTTATTCCCATTTTTTACAACTGTTGTAGAACCCCCAGCCACACTATGGGGAATTTGGAAACGCCAATTAGCCTAATCTGCATGTCTTTGTACTGCTGGAGGAAACCCACCAAGCGCAGGAAGAGCATCCATACAAACCCCATGCACACAGACCTTGAGGCGGGAATTGAACCTGGATCCTGGAGGTGCACGTGCTAACCACTAAGCCACCATGCCACCAAGGAGGGTATGGTTGGGATTATTTTGTCTATGTGGTTGAATTCACTCACAGGCATGTCAGTTTTGCTATTCCATGATATAATTACTTGTACAGCAGAATTTCCGTATTATTATTAGTAGTAGTATTTGTGCACACACACTTTATTTTATTTGTTGTTTGATTTTTTTTTTTTTTCCCCGTTAGGGATGCATTATTGGCTCGCTGGGTCCATCATACTGTAGCTTCACCAGAGCCCTGCTAGCTAAGGTTACCATAGCAGCCCATGAATTAGACTCCCACCATACTTTACCTGCCCCTGTGAATCCCTTTTCCCCATTCCCTGGCTCCATAGAATATTCAGTCTCGCATGGGCCCAAGAACAAACCCCATCACACTGTCACATGGCTACCATGATACCACTCTGGAAGAACACAGCGATAAAAGAGATTTGCCAGCCAAGCTTAGGCCAAGATTATAGGGTTGTGATTACACCCTATCAACTGAACCCACAGCTGTCAGAAACCCAGATGTGTTTCAGGAGGAACAGAGGGTGTATACATGTTATCTTAGCCTTCTGACAACTCACTAAGAAAACCACTGCTCAAGATCATCCCTCGGAGCTTTCCTTCATAGACCGAGAGAAGACCTTTGACAGGGTGGACAGGAACAAACTTTGGCCAGTCCTTATACAATATGGAGTGAGCAACAACCTGGTCAATGGGTGCCATAGCCTCTACAAGGAGAGTCTCAAGTGGGTGTGATCACAAGCACAGTTCTCAGTTCTTCATGTGGGCCTTCAGAGGGCCTTGGGTATTACCGTCAGAGGCAGGATTTGGAAAAGAAGACATCAGAAAGCAACTAGGGCTCAAACCCATGTCACATCACATGAAGCTCCAACAAATGAAATAGTTTTGGCTCATCTCAAGACTGCCACCATACACCTTATATTCGCAGAGCCACATGATGTCCCAGGAAGATGTGATTTGATGGTATCAAGCAGTCTCACAGAGCACCACTTAAGCATCAAGGAAGCCACAAACCCGGCAACTGAATCGCCCTTTTACACCGACAGTACCGGTAGACGGTGGAAATGAAGTGAAAAAGTGGCTGCTGAAATGTGAGGGGTGTAATGACTCACTGTGAGATACTGTAGTCTGTTTTAAAAATGGTGAAGTTGGAGGCTTGGGGTAATCGCTTTAGATGCTACCCAAACTCACCCCTTTGGTCAGGGAAAAGTTGACCTAAAATTGTTGCTAAATTTATTACAATTTCATCAAGTAGTTTAAGTACAAACCAAAGGTTTAACCAGCAAAGTAAAAAGAAAGGCTTTGTCTGTACATCTTAATGTTGCATAAATTGGAGGACCCAAAACCAACCTCAGTCTTTCTGTCTGTCTTTCTGTCGGTCTGTCCAGCCAGGATTTGTCGCATTATAATACTGACTGGACAGAATTTAATATCACTTTGTCTGACTCCAAAAAAAAAAAAAGCAAAGTAGACTATGAAAAACTGAACCTCGGTGAAAAGATGAATGGACAGATCGGTGTATGTTTATTCTTCCTGCGGCAAGTTTAAAACCAGTGTGTTTCATGCTGTATGTTCTGAAACCAAACACGAACACTTCCCCTGAAGACTAGAAATTCACATTTATCCAAACCACCTTAAAAAATTATGCAAACTTTAATAAGTCGTGCAGTTTAGCCAATGCTTTGGTGTGTTTCTTCTTCTTTTTCTTCGTGTTGGAGGCACAATAATAATAAGAGTATTGAGTTACTGTACATGTCACGTGTACCTTACAGCACAGGGAAATATTTTCTTTTCGAAATATTGTAGTTAGGAAGCTGGAGTCAGCAAGGTAACAGCGTTCCTGGAGCAGACAGGGTTAATGGCCTGGCTCAAGGGCTGGCTAATTGCCGGTGCTGGGGCTCGAACCCCCAACCTTTCAATCAGTAAGCCAGTAAACACTGCCCCAAGGACGAGCTTAGACAAATTATGATATATATAATCTCAGCCAAAGACTTCTCTGCACAGAGAAAATCTTCATACACACACTTTAGGCAACAGTGCTAACCTTAGGAGTAAAGGTGTGCAAACGCATGTTATGCTAAGCTACAAAAAAAATAGTTAAGGTGGTCGAAGATGGCCGCCTCCGGAACATAGTTCATGTTTGCAGATAGGGACGTCTAGCACATCAGCACATCTGGATGACATCATTACAATCGATTATATACCATAATTGGCAAAATGACAAACTCTAAATATGTTACTGCTGCAAATACAATACTGTCGCTTTAATAATATATATTATAATAATATAATATTACAAATATATATCATTTATTTCACTGTGAAAATATTTTCTAGACATGGCAGTAACACCGTTCTAAAAAACTTAGTGTGGGCATGAAGTGGTTTGTGTGTGTGTGTGTGTGTGTGTGTGTGCGTGCGTGTGTGTATGTGTGTGTGTGTAAAATACTCTCAGCCAACACTTTGGATAGCTTTAATTATTACATTGACTCCAAATCCAGTGTGATAGGACACTCTCTCTCTCACTCATTCACACACACACACACACACACACACACACACAGTACTTAAGTCAGTCAAGTGTAATATCTCTGTCTGAGTACACACACTACACACAACTTACCAACATTCACACAAAGCGATAACATATTAAGAAAGACATGATCAAACAACACACACACACACACACGCACACACACACACACACACACACACACAGAGTCATTGTCCGAGCAGGCAACTAATCTCACTGCTAATGGCTTGAATAACACACTGTGTGTGTGTGTGTGTGTGTGTGTGTGTGTGTGTGTGTGTGTGTGTGTGTGTGTGTCAGACTAATGCCATCCACCCGAATGGTGTCTCTAATTACTTGGCGTGAAGATGGCTTTTAGCTAAATCACATGCTTTCTGAAGAGCCTGTATCAACAGAGACAAGAGCCCGAACAATTACATTAGTCCTCTCTCGCTCGCAGGTCCGCTGCTGGCAATCACGCCAATCTCCAGCTGCTTCATTTGGATTATCACTCCAGCACAATGATGTTTTCATGCCTCGCTTGGTGTCATGGCAGCCACGCATGCGGCTCCGGCCACTACACGCCGCTTACTTATGTTAATATTTTCACTGGATGCTGAAAGGAAAAGAAAGAAAGACTGAGAGACAGAGAGAGAGAGAGACACAGAGAGAGAGAGACACAGAGAGAGAGAGGGGGGGGGCCATAACATTATTATTTGAATCAACTATATTAATACATGAACATGTATTTATAGAAAATAAAATATATACAAAATATAACCATCTAGAAACCTCTGTAGTCCAACTAAGACTGTGAAGGTCAATGATGGTGATTACCGTAGTGTTTATTCCCATTTTTACAACCGTGGTCGGACCTCCGGTCAACATTCACACTCTGCGGCTCATTTGACATCATAATCTGCATGTCTTTGGACTGTGGGAGGAAACCGGCGTACCCGGAGGAAACCCACCAAGCACGGGGAGAACATGCAAACTCCATGCGCACAGACCCAAGGCGGGAATCGAACCCGAAACATGGAGGTGCTTTTTTCAGATGATATTGTACCTGTATATCGGTTCTAGATCTAATACATATCCAGTACACGGTCATGAATCACAGACTTGAAGCAGAATCCATTAGTTAGCGCTTTGTAGCAATTCAATTAGTTAGGCGCTCGCTGATGTCATCGTCAGTGTGGGGATTTCATAGCAGTGCTAGCTACAGCTGCTAAAACAGCTAAAGTGAGGCGTCTGGCTTTGTTCCGTCTTCTCGCTGTGCTCCAGAGCAAAACCTCAAACTGATTTTTTTTTTTTTGCCCGCTCACACAACTCTGATGTGTTTTAACCCAGACGGTGCGAGCAAAGACGTTTCAGTGTAACATACATGCTGTTTCAGAGGACAGACACGTCTGCATTAGGTTCAGATGAATAAGTCAAGTGTAATTATGATTTATATTATTATATATGATTATTATTATTATAACTGTCATGACACGTAAATCCGGTCTGACCAAAACGTCGTAATGTGACTTGTAATATGAACGCAGCCTATGTCAGATAAGATAAGATAAGATAAGATAAGATAAGAATTTGAATTCACATTCATATTCACACGCACTATAAAGTACTTTTTTGATTTAACGAGTAAGCCATTTTTTGTAATCTGTGAGCCAGACAGCAGTCATTCTGTTGTGTGTGTGTGTGTGTGAGTGAGAGTTGTCCTACAAGCCCCGCCCAGGATACCCCGCCCCCCTCTGTTACTCTGTTATTCCTGCTATCCCTATCTCACCTATGCGGTTTGACTATGTGAGGACCGAGGCGCGGAAAGATGGAAACCTGATCACAGCGCCAAAACTCGCGGTGAATCATGATGAACTGTACTTACGGCCACCGCGTAAAAAAAACGCGTAGGTGAAATAGGGGTATTAGTAGTTAACAGATTATGGGCCAAACTTCGTAGAATAATTATAAAGGTCTTGACTAATGCCTCCGAGTGGCGCAGTGGTAAAAGCGCTCGCCCTATCATTCGGAGATCGCCAGTTCGATTCCCGGGTGGTGCTGTAACCTCTCGCAGCCGGAGGTCTAGAGAGAGCTGATTGGCCGAGCTCTCTCAGAGGGGAGGGATGAGAGGTACATAGTGCTCCCACGTTAATCACGGCTCTACAGCCAATCAGGGGCGTCTGTGAGCTCGCGCAACGGAAGGAGCGGATAGCGCCGTCCTCCGAGTGTGTTACTCCGCCCAAAAACGGTGCGCGAGCGAGCAGTTCGAAAAGATGCGGTCGGCTGGCGTCACGTGTTTCTTCGAGGGTCTTCGGCCCTCCCGGCAGAGTGGTAGTAGTAGCCTTAATGTGGGAGCCCCCTAGTGACAGGGAGGAATTGGACACGACTAAATTAGGGAGAAAATCGGGGAAAAATCCCCCCAAAAAAAAAAAAAAAAAAAAGGGTCTTGACTAAAACAACATGCATGAGGAATCACAAAAGAGCTTTCATTTTCTGCAATGGAAAAGTACTCGAACTAGTTACTTTTATCAGAAAGTAACGCCGTAATGTAACTGATTACTTTTTAACGACAGTAACGTTGTAATGTAATTAGTTACTTTAAAAAATAACGTCCCCCAACACTGTTCACATGCGGGATTGGGATTGACACCCTGTCCAGGTTATACACCTTGTGCCTAGTTTTGGCCAGAAGGTCTCGCTTCACCACAAATCATCAAAATGTCTATATTAATGCGGAACATTATAATACGCTAGTGTTTAGTAACTATAGTAAGCTACAGTAACACCGCCTTCACAAGACTTCCACTGGACCTACTGTATAATCATCATCAAATACGTGGATATTCTTTTTTCTTTTTTTTTCTTTTTTTTGCTATTTAAAAAGAACGTATAGATCTTGTGGTGGTGAGGTTTTCTTTAAAGAGATGTTTTAGTCTTTATGGAAGGAGTCTCCAGTCTTAGTGCTTTGTAACACTCACAGATGAAGAGAACATTTTAGAAGTTTTTAAAGGAAGAAAGGAAGTGATGCTGCTGAGGGAATGTATATATATATATATATATATATATAAAACAGAAAACAAATTTCATTCAACCTCGGCAACAGTGAATGTAACGATAAATGGCTAAAATACTTTACTTTACATGAAAATAGGTTGATCGCTTCAGTGTAAGAGGAATTAAACGCACTGTTTTAGAAGAATAATCCTGTGACTCGGCTTCATCGTGATTAATTCCCGGTAACGGCATGACATGAGTCTTTCACTCCAGACTCCAAGACTCCAAGATCCAATTAACATTTTTTAATTGGTAACCACTGGATTGAGGAATGAACTTCAATTCTCACCAAATCATACCAGAACATCAGTCGAACAAAGGTTAGAATATCCAGTATATCAGGGTTCGATATAAAACAGTGTGTATTGTACAGAGACAAAGCAAGAGGGCAGAAGAAGAGGATGAGAAAGGGTGCTAAGTGAGGTTAGTTCCCGTGGTAGTCTATCTGCCCCACCTTATTACCCCCTTCCAACAAACCCTTTACCCAGTGGCTCCATCAGTCACACATCACCGACTCCACACACACCGAGAGAGAGAGAGAGAGAGAGATGGAGGGGGTCATGGTGTGGGTTGCTGCGGCTCTTCAGCTCGAGAGCTCTGCAATCATTGTGCATATTTTGTGTCACACCATTTCCACATCAACATCAACACTCGACATAGCCGCGGAACTGCGGCGACAAACGCGCGAGGCGCAAACGCGATTCACACACAGATGTCAGGATTTACCGACGAGGGTGATGTGTAATGGAGAAAATGAAGAGAGAGAGAGAGAGAGTGAGAGAGAGAGAGAGAGGGGCTGGTGGGTCTCTTTTCTGAAAAGCCCCTGGGGTCTTTAGTGTTAAGGGGGGCGGGGGGTGTTGGGGGGGGGGGGGGGTACTCAAAGATTTGAGACAATAGCACTAGTCAATAACATGACTAATCCCCACCTCTCTCTCTCTCTCTCTCTCTCTGAGAGTGGTGAGTATTAACACGCTGGCTAACACCTTCTTCCTGTTGCCGTCCCGCTAACCTCGCAACTGCAGTCGCTTTAGGAGTAAAACTCTTTGTGTCATGTTGTTGTAGGAAAAAACAATCACCGACCTGGTGCTGTGATGAAGTGGGCGGAGTTACCGTTACTCTACTGGTACTGTTATTTTCCTATATATAATTATATAATTCCTATATATATCATTTCCCCCACCGAGCACTCCATGCACACAGACCCGAACACACACCTTCAGAGGTCTGGTGGAGTTCAGGTCTCGACGTGTCAGGGCAGATTTGGTGGACCTGGTTTTGTCTAAGTATAAAGTTTAAAATATTTCCCTTTTATCTTTCCGTTTTGTTTGTTTCACATTAGGCGGCATTGTGGCGTAGTGGTTAGCACCGTCGCCTTGCACCTCCAAGGTTGGGGGTTCGATTACGGGCATGTTCTCCCCGTGCTTGGTGGGTTTCCTCCGGGTACGGCGGGGGTCCTCCTACGGTCCAAAGACATGTCAATTTAACAAGTAATACTCGTTCCGTAGTGTGAGTGTATATGTGTGTGCACCCTGCAAATGAGTGGTACGCTGTCCCCCGCGTCCCCCCATGACCCTGGACACATGATAAAGTGGATATAAGAAATAAAATACTCAGGTGGTCGTGCTGTTGTACTACAATGATCAACTTCAGAGAGAAGTCAGTGACTCTGCTCAATCACAGCACTCTGTCGTTGCTTAGTTTACTGTATACAAATAATTGACATCGATTCCCGTCTCTGTGCGCATGGAGTTTGCATGTTCTCCCCGTGCTCGGTGGGTTTCCTCCGGTTACTCCGGTTTCCTCCCACAGTCCAAAGACATGTAGGTTAGGCTAATTGGCGTTCCCAAATTGCCCGTAGTGTGTGAATGAGTGAGTGTATGTGTGTGTGTCTGTGCCCTGCGATGGATTGGCACCCTGTCCAGGGTGTACCCTGCCATGTGCCCTAAGGCTCCTGGGACAGGCTCCGCCCCCCGTGACCCTGAATACAGGATTAAGCGGTATAGATGATGAGTGAGTGAGTGAGTGAGTGTTTCTTCTATTAACGTTAAAACAAACTTTTATCTTTTTTCCTTTTTCTTTTTTACCTATAACCTTTTAGCACAACGCACACACACACACACACACACACACACACACACACACACTTTCGTTAATTTCAATCATTTACTCTTATTCCCGGCTTGAGTCGGATATGTGAAAGTGACTCACCACCATGGGGGTAAATTAATTACCCCTCTCCTGAGCGCTGCCGGCTGTCAGGTGGCTCTTTGCGGCGCTCGTTTCCTGTTCGAGTGATAGAGGAGTGTGTATAAATATACTGTACAGTAATAATCCCCCAAATACAGCGTCTGCGTCAGT